>CM017559.1:25335498-25367365 GCA_007844125.1 Sinonovacula constricta | reverse complement strand
TTAATTAGTATATGTCATCATTTTATACATGAACGATTCAATATTTAAACGAGAACGAACATATTAAAATGTTCTAAATTATTGTGTTGTGTTAAACCGATTTTATTTCCAAACTGACATTGCCAAAATGTAAATCAGTGCCATTTTTTCCCTGGGTGCCATAAGCCGTTTTCTTGTCTGGTAGTCTTAACAAGATGAAGAATTCAATTTCTCTGACAACTGTAAATACTGGTAACGTTTTATACCCGCCATATAATTAATTTCTCAGTGTGATTTATCTGATTTGATCAAATAGTTATCTGATATCAGGTTACTGGGGGGGGATACGGTGAACTTTCTGTGAACTTGCAGCGTATTACTGGCACGTACGTGCTGCGAGCCAATAAAATGAACTTTACTTTGTATGGCTCTTCTACCGCATCCAACTAAAAGTCATAACACAAATAAATAATTCTATCTTTATATTATGTAACATATTCAATTTTTTTCGAATCTTCAACTGGTTACACTTTCAAAACACACCTTACAATGGCTTACGTTTTGTTTTTAGTTTTATCATTTATATTACTTGTTTGTATTATTAAACAACTATACACCACTCACTGAAGAGCCAATGGCTCAGTCCTACTATGTACTAGGTTTATCTCGGTGAAGATCCGGGAGCGTCGCGAGAGACCCACTAATGTCTTATTGCATTGATTTTTGAAGCGTTCGTATTTTCTAGTCGTGGGAATAGGTCGCAATGCTTCTTTTCAGCATTTAAGCCTTTAAGAGCCAGGAAAAACTCTAGGGATGCTTTTCAGAATATCTGCCTCCTTCGGGACATTTCAGAGCATCGACGATGTCTCTCAAAGATATTGATTACCTTTGGGAATATTTAATCTTTCGATAACTTATCCCTTGGTTAGTCTTGGTGAATGAGCGAATATTCGCCGATCTTGAACGTGAAAAAGTGCATTTCTCAAATTGCACTGAAAAAACAACCCCTCAGGGAATAAACTTGTTTTACTTGATAACATTTTGTTAAAATTGCAAACTTAGAGGCAATCATTGTTATAAAGTTTTAATCCAATGTTAATGTTCAATAAATTAACTAAAATCTTAAGCGAAACCCCATGCTTATTAAATTAAACAAATAAAATAACTAAAATCTTAAACGAATAAACAATATGCTCATTAAATTAAACAAAGACTTTTCCTATCGGGCGAACCAGATGAAAAAACACTACTTCTGGTCAGGAAGATATAGGTTTGTTGAGTACATTGGGGAAAAATTCATCCGTCTCATTTAATATTCATTGTGATAAAATAAGACTGACGGGCAGAGATAAAACCAAGTCTGATTGATGTTTGTGAATGACGGGAGATAAATATTGATAAACCAAACTTTTCTAGACTACGTGAGAGATGTACCAGACCATTATTTTATAGATATATCTCACAAAATACATTTTAAAGGTCAAATGCTAAAACATAATCATGTATTGACCATGTTTTCATCTTTACAAAAGCTTATTCTAAAATGTGTTCGGTGTGATGTTTATATTATTGTACATATAAAGAATATATATATATATATATATATATAATATATATAATATATTATTATTATATATATATATATATATCTATATATATTATATATATTATATATATATAAGCATTTGACAAAATTAAAAATTACAGCTGACTATGCATTTCTACAAATGCGAGCGGCTTATGAAATGCAGTGATAAAACGCAAGGAAACATCATGTCGAGGTCAAAGATTTTTTTTCACTTTCGGTCACACAGCATTGCATAACACCCTGAAAATGATAGCATGCTCTTAATGACAATGCCACTTGTCATCATTTGTATTTATTTTGTTTGCCTTATAAACATTAGCCATATGCTTTTAAATGCTTTAAAGATTTAATGATAAGATATCGAATTGTAGATGACAGTGGGTTAATCTGTGCCAGGTCATAGAATTTGAAAAAAGGTTTTGTAACAAACCTTGTCCACAATATCCATATGTATATAGTATAACTTTTTTTAAAATAAAATACTCCAATACATCGTTTCTTAGTGACTGGCGATATCCCCTTACAAGCAATCTTTAAATGGAATTGCTTAATTGCAAAGTACAACTAACCAAGACCAGTCTGCATTGGAAATACCGACAGGCAAAAACAGTAACGATTTATAGATACACATTTTTACCTTCTACTAAAGTGTTATTAAAGGAACGTAGTTGCAAATTCTTTAAACTTATTCTTCGATAAACAATTTAAACAATTTTATCAGCGCACATATATTAAATTAAAATGTCTTGAAAAAGAAATATTTTGGCCATTTTATATCTAAGGCTGGTTTATAAAGAAAACTTATTTAGGTGCTGCCAGAAAAAAATAGTTTCCTGGCTTAAAATGAAAAGATCGACAGTATTTATTGATGCTGCTGTGTCTGCTGCAGCATGGTAGGATTGCCAATCTAAATAGAAACATCTACCAGTGTCATTTTTTTTCTTATAGTTATCTGTACGAATTCCAGACACCAACCGCGTGTATAAAAGTGTCCAAACTAACATGATCATATCTATGTACTGTGTACCGTACGTTCAACACAATTGTATTTATAATTATCTATCATCATCGTCGGGGTTTTAATTAATTAAAAAATCCGCAGAGATCTTTGATGTTATATCTGATTAAACTGATTGTGTGTATTTGTTTTGTTTTTGTGCACGACAACGACACTAACATAGTCATAATGACGCCGTTCAGGAGGAAGATCACAGAAAAGTCTGGGGAGAACAACCAACCACAGGTCAGCTAGAAGACTTCTCTCATGAAGGTTATAACCCAAGACTAGATATAACGCGAAAGCTACGAATTAATAAGGATGTAGGCTAACGGTGCATTGAAAAGCAAAGTTTCGAGAACGCATTTTTAATTCCAGATTTAGTGTGGTGTTGGCATCATTTTGTTAGATAAAGATATTTAATTTTCTTAGATTGGCAGTTATCTTTTTCGTTAGACGTATGACGTATTCATCGATACTTAGTAATAAACTAAATGAATAACTTATAGGAAATAGCATAATAAGGAAAAATCAGGCTCGATTTAGACAAAATACTCAGCTACAGGCCATATATCCACATTATTCCACTATTCTGCTCAATTATTAATTATTTAATTAATATTATTAATAACACAACTATTAATAATGCTATTACTAAACGCAAATGTCACAAATGTTGCTGATTACCCCACAGACCCTCGATGCCTTGATAACTTTGTGTTTTATTGTAATAATTGTAAACTTAAAGTCAACACGGATAAACCCAAATTATATCATTTGAAGCAAAGCAAAAGTAAAATAAAACATTAAATATCGCAAGTAGAAATAGTATACTCATAAAAATACATAAGCTTTTATTCCAATAGATCATGAAGCCTTAGCAAAGTAAAAACAAAGTCAACACAACAAGCAGAGGCAGCACTATATTATGAGTAAAATCTAAGCCTAAGAATTACCTTAAAGATCCAATACCTGAACTCTTGACCATATCATTGTGCCCATAGACTATACTTCTAATCACCACATGAAATTTAATTCCTGTCAATGCATCACTGTAGAAAAGTGTAGTTGACTTTCAGATGTTCAAGATGCACTTAAGTTTTATTAAGGTAAAGTATTGGAATACCACTTACGAAAATTGGAGTTTAAAGTAAGCCTGTAGGCATATGTGTAAGTTTTACAATGGCATGAAATGTTAAGGAACAAACGGCGTTAAGTTAGATACGTTTAGTGACTGTTTTACTGATTTTATTTATGAGATCACATTTCTCATTTTCACAGTACGTTATGGGAGTGGTAAGGCAGCAATCTCAAGGGGTTCCAAATGCTGCTATGTACGCTTTGATACTACAATTGCGAACAAAGTTTTAAGTGGTAGCAGCAGGCTTTGGCAAGGGTTTGTATATTTCGCTGGTTAAGTGGTATGTTCTGGTTTAAATGTGTATACTTATGCAATGACTTATTACTTCTTATGTGGGCCACTTTAACATTCATCCAAGGTTACCTTGCGCTAGTATTTGAAAGATGATAGCTAGGCCGTAATAAGGTTTTGCACATGATTATTTGTCCAATTACATGTACCACATGTCAAAAGGACTCACTTCACATCATAACTTATATTTTTGACAAGTTTTAGGCTTTGTGGCTTATGTGCTCTCTAGATATCAATCAAAACTAAAATCTGATTCATGGATGCTGTGACCTTTACATTTTCGCCGCTGATCACATAAGTTATATTGATCAACATGACTATGTCTCTTCCAGGTGTGACGTTTGTGATCTGATGCTTTCCCTTCGTGATCCACCGGCTGCCATTTGCAAAGCAACATGTCCCTTCTACTTTGAAGATTTGTATAGATATTACGCAGGAAAATGTTAAAATCCATTAAGAAAATATGAAGTATTCAAAGTGCATAATTTTCTAATCCTTTCCATTTTTTTACCAAGTTTTATCTAAACCCTTCATCAATCGAAATACATCTGAATAATGGTTTCAGAATGAAACATATCAACAAAAGTACAATATGCTTATCATTTCATTTATAGAAACAACATTTGGCTATGATCATAGGACTTTGTCCCATTTCCTTAGAATAAGATTTTGTAGTTTATTTAAATCTTTATTTATTAGTTTTATCGAAGTTTTTTCTTAGCACTACTTCCTAAGTATCCGAAAATATATAAATAAACCATGAATTTTAATCATAGGGTAATATTTACAGACGGTGAAATGTTAATAATTTAGACTACTCTTTGATAAGAAATACAGCTAAATGTTCTTTGTAATTGGTGTCTGAGGGAAATTTAAAAAATAACATTTTTGCTTATGTTTTTACGAACACCAGTGTTTGCACGAAATCATAATTGAAATAATTGGCTCGGAAGCAGGTTATGAAGTGAAAAATTAAACGGCTGAAATAATTATCATTTCGAAGGTGTAAAAGGTAAAAATGCAAACCGACATATCAAGAGCGCAAGGAGCCCCTCGGATAGAAAGATAATATTGGAAAAGACATTTTAGGTGTAACGAACACATAACAAGGACGTTAAAGCAAAATATTCACATGCATTAATTTAATTAACACATATGATGAAAGACGTAACATTTTTAGGAACATGTAATTTTGTCGTATGCAGGTTCTACACAGCTGCATTATAACTAGATTCTGTCATGAAAATATCTTAATGACAACCGAATAAGTGATCTGATTAAACAGTTTATGAATCTACTACCCCCTCCATTATATCTTGCGTGTACGGTGAAATTATTATGGGAATAGATTACATTACTGCAAATTATGATGTTACCATCTTGAGAAACACTGTCTAGAAATAACCAAAATTAGTAAGTTAGTAATCAATTCCTTCCTTTAAGTAAGAAATATTTTACACGGGACACGTACACTTCCAAAACACCCACAAAATCAAGGACCCACCTTCAAGACAATAAACGCTGTATGTATTTGTGGGCTAAGCCGATTTATAATTGCCTAACATTAATACAGACACAGATCGGAATTGGAAAACTTTAAAGAAAATATACCTACATTTGTGAATAGATTTCGTTCAAAGTTCAATCTTCAATCTCCTATAAGTTTTACGATTTTAGGAATAAAGGACCTTCTCATTTACATGAAGAATATGATAATAGCAAATTTACATGATGTCAAGCTTAAAGAAACCCCATTTATTATTTATTTTAAGAATGTCATTCCAGAAGGAATATTACAATAATAAAGTTAATTGCATCAAACAAATTTAAAATAAGCACCAGAAGAAACAGAAGGACTTTTTGGTATATAAAGTGGAAAATTCACGAAACTGACAGTTTTATTTATCACCAATAATAACTAATATAACTATAAGTTGTGATGCTATTTATCCTTCCACACATCTTAAATAAACAAAACTTTAGCAATTTTATTAATTTTAGCCTAATTATAATATTTAAGCCTAATAATAGCCTTTATAATTACAAAATGTTAATTTATTTAAAGCAAACTGTAACAGCAAGAATATAAACAATCCTTAATTTATCTAATTGTGGAAGTGACATTTTCGTTTCTTCACTTTTCCACTTATGAACGTCTTTCCGGCAACAACAGGTAATCGGGTCGAGTATTTCGATATCTTATTAACCATTTTACAAATATAAGTTTGTTACACATTGCAAAACAAGCGATTACAAGTGTAAAGTAAAAAAAAGAGTGTAATTACAGAATAATAACATATTTTTTCTTCAAATGTAGCACTATGCAAAAAATTAGATCACTAGTACATTTCCCACCTGACAACATGAGTCTTAAAGAAACAAGCACAATAAAGATATAATGTAGGGTTAGTTATTTTTGGTTTCATTAATTTGAAAATTAAAAAAAAACTCAGCAAGAGATTTTTGCTATCAACAGCACTTCCACCTTCACCACGTTACAGATCGTTATTTGGATTTGTGTCGTTCATATCATTTAAAGGTGCAACTATTACTATCAAGGTTCTATTACATGTCCCTTTAATGATAATTTCTTAAAAATTGCTCGCCATGCTATATGAGAGCTTCGGCCGCCCACAACTTAGCTATTCTTATCACAATGTCAATCAAATTTCACCATCTTAATGACGGACACTACATGATGTGTTGAATTGCAAATTAATGTCCTGTCGATGTTAATGTGACTGTTTATGTCATTGCGTCTTGGCAGGGGTGCATATGTCTATTCCAATCACATCTCTTGTTAAAATGACATGTACTTCAATTGTAACAGCTCGTAGTTGCGCTCGCGATTAGCACCCAACTTCACCATTTCTCATTGACTGACCCGATTTCTACTTTAGAGACTGGCTCAAAGCAAAAAAAAATGTTTAAGTGTAATCCGCCAAAGAAAAGGGGAAATGACTGGCGATAAGGCTTGATAAGGAACAAAAATTGAAAGATTAGACAGATTAGTGCGGTTATAAGTTCTTTCGTGACTCTATCGTACTGTTTATTATCAGACTACTAGCATTAAATGCCCTGTTAACCTTTTTTGCAAATACGGATGAGAACTGATTTGGATTAAACTAATTATCATATTAGTAAATCTACAAAAACTGAAACAGTGTTGTTTAATTACAAAACTCAGTTAAGTAGAAACAAATTTAAAATGTGAGAGAAATAAGCAAAATGAGTAAAAAAGCGATTCTAACTAATTATTCAAATGCTATCAATTCGGACCTCTGTTCAAGCTAACATCCATCCTGTTAATTCATAACAGGAAATTGTGTATTTTATTCTTTTATGTTTTGTCTTAATGTGCTTTTATTTTTATGTATGTGACTGAATACGGCAGTGATCCCATTTCTTGAAATTTACAAATAAAGTGTTAACATCAAACTCATTACCAATAACAATACATTGAAATATAGTTACTGTTAAAATGATTAGTTCAGTAAATTGTTAAACATACTTGTACAAATAAAAAAAGTTTTAATTAGAAAAGAAAGGTCATAAGCAAACAAAAATAATTTTCATTAATTAATAGAATTTATCATTGAATAAGATTTAAATCAAACATTAATGCTTCATAATATTTCTAGAAGATTTTAACAATACTTTGATGTTTTCAAGAATGCACCAAGAGAAAGAAACGTTCATCTGAATAAAAAATCGCAATGATATTCAGTCACATTCGTGGCTTTAAGATGAAATCTTCGTAAATTTGTTATACACGAAACGGTTCTCATCACTGTTCATATATGAGGATGTTACTTAAACCAGTTTAAACTTTAAAGAGGGATTATTTAAATGTATTTAGATATTGCCATCAAGAACGTGATTACAGTTGAACAATTTCAGTGGGCAGCAAGTAAAGATTGGCTGCAATTTTGGTGGTGCTTCCGCAGTTTTGTAAAATTGCATCATTATGGATTGCCTAACAGAACAGCAAAATATTTCAGTTTAATTTAATTTGAATCGTTAACCATAGGTTTTAGCTTTTATCAGATCAAATGTTTTTGGAATAAGTCTGGGCGAAATAATGTCTAATATGACGGTCAGTGATTCTTGTCATAAACACAAGGCAATAGATATTTTTATCATAACGCTGGGTAAAAGAAAAAAAATATATACATCACCTTTGCCGAAATTTTAAATAACACTATGTAAGCGAAGGTACTTAACATTTATTCTGAAAGAGTAACTCTTAACTTTAACACAAAAGTAAACACAACATTAATCGACATGTACATGTTATTGGTATGCCAAATTAACTTTTTATAATAAATGATGAATAATAAACAAAACACTTTAATATTTTCAATACAAATTAAAAAAACACAACGTTGTCAACGGATTGGGATTTGAATATGGCTAAGAGTATAATTTACAAGTTCTAGTGGTTTGTTAAAATTAATACATTTTCATCACCATTTAAAACTCAGGACTATAAATTTGCAGATTTAAAACATTGTCTCTTTATTCGGGATCATGATTTCTTTCCTTTTCAAAAATAGACGATTGCTAACTACAATACATTTCATAGCAATCTCATCATATGTAGAAAAAAATATTGTATCTGAAAATCGTATATTTAGTTGTTGTTTTTAGATAACCACAAGATAATCTAAAATACCAAATTAAAATAATTGTATATATTATGGCGCTGATAATTCATTATTATATATATATATTATATATATATATTATTTATAAAACATCTTTGTTAATTTTGAAGGTAATTACCAAGAAGATGGATACATATTTTTAAGAACATTTATTAGACACATAAAGCCTTACAGCACACAGTGGCATTTGAAAACATCTTTTCGTTATCCCTGTTGCTCTTGATGCATGTGTTTATTTGTTTACAGACGCAGTCAACGTTACAATACTCTTAAAATATATGTTGAGAAGTTAGCACCCTCTGTTGATATGTTTTCCGGCGAAAACGGATTCAAACAGATTCAAAGTTCGCAAGTAAAACCAAAATTTTATGATGAGTAAACATATTTTTCTATGCTGATGATTCAACATAAACATTCGCATCACACAATGATAAATTGAGCATTGTTGTACCAAAGACTATTTCTTTAATTCAAATATGAACATGCATTTTCTTGTTTACCATGATTATTCACATTGAACGCAGTTATGCCGACAAAAAATATCCTTGGGGATGTTTTACCTTCTTTAGCAATGCACAATGTTAACTTAACTGTCAACATATGTTGTATTTACCTGATTGTTTCCGGTAAATTAAATAAAAAATGGAAACATTTTAAATAGTGGTTTAACACTTTAAAATATTAAAGCGGATTTTTCTCATTAAAAACAATTAATAATATGCTTAAGAGTTTTTTTTCTAATACAACGCCGCTGCCAGAAATGCGAGCCCATTGATTACTGGTCAAGTGCTACCGCTTGACTCAGTGTCAACTATATTTTTTTTCTTTGAAGGCTCTAAAACAATATATAAGGAATTTCTATGCGATCATGATAAATCATTTCATCATTTTAAAAAGTCTTGAAATGAATTTATCGTTACTTTCAGCTTCATCTTTATCAAATAAATACTTAGCAGGACTGTTTGACAAAAAAAAATCATATAACGGGACAAACGATTCTCGACTGATATTATATTCGTCTAATGAAGGCTTCTTTCAGAAATGGTATATGCAACTTGTGTCCAGAAATACATGCCATATATAGCATATTATTTATTGGCACATAAATGTCACATAAATGTCACATAAATAACACAGATTTTTTCACATGACATTGCAATGGCATGAAAATTATTATGTAGTATCAAAACTGAGGACCGAATATATGGCAGTTTAATGGTAAAATAGAATTCTACAGTGGATAATCATGAAGAAGAAGAATATCTTAGCATGTCTTTTATACGAAAATGGTATATATAGGTAGTTTGAAAAATGAATTTTAAGGATTGGTTGTTAAACGTATAGACAACAATAAAAGAAAAATATAAAGGACTTTACAAAATTAAAGTCAATTAAGATTTATTTATTAATTAACAATAAGCAATAATTGGTGCCAGTCCATAAATTGTACATTTATGATTATGTTCTTCTTTATGAGTTAATGTAAAACAGTTACAAACAAAATATTGTAGGCAAAATCCGTGTTTTCATGCTGTTATCGAATGGTTATGGGTTCTAGCGCGAATTTGATGCATGTGTTATGTTATATGCCGGCCATGATCATTCACTCGCGGTGGAAGTGCATGATGCGAGTGAGTTAAACTTAGGTAAATGGTTAATTGTTCCAGTACGAGCCTCAGACTGGAAAAAAACAATATACATGTAGAAGCTGGGTTTCACATTTGAAATATGCTACACCATCTACATTATTCATTGAGCAATTTTTCTCCAGCAGATACGGCTGTATGCTACTGTTTAGTCATGTGAATATAGGAAATAAAGTCACAGCTAGACAAATTATTCTTTCTAATGAATAGAAAATCTATACACCGGAAGATGAAATGAACAACTGCATCATTAACATCCCCTCTTGTATTTCTTGTGAAATATTTGTACTGTAGAATAGTGGCTTTGTAATTCAGATGATCCATGTTTAAGTACATTTTTCTTCTCGTTCTTACCACATTCGTCAAGAGTAAATAGCCGAAAGCAATGAATGAAAAAATAATTGATCAGATAAAACACGAACTTTTTAGTATTTCAATATCCATATAACTGACAGGAATTTAAAAAAAAAACTATTTTGAAAGAAGATATCCACATTGCCTATCTCCACATTGCCTATCTATTTTGTAAAATACTCAAAAGCCAATAACAAAATTATATTTTGTTGTTTAAAGAGAATAAAATATTTCATAATGTAAAAACGTATATTGGTTCTGGTGATATCCGGTATTACTATTATTCTCTTATTATGTTTCCTTTTCTATTATTATAGGATATGAATGATGAATGTAAAGGTCAGGTAAAATGTGCTGATTGATTGGTCTCCTGACTTGCATTATCCTCCGGTGGAACGCACTGTTACCTGTCAATGACTGTCATTACTTATGATCGATGACTTCAGAGAAGTTTTAATAATAAAGAATTATTGCATGTTTTTATCTGTCGGCAGCTTATTTAGTGGTCATACTGTACTCAAGTGAAACTTCAAAGATCAATCTTACTTAATGAATGTTTTCATTTTGTTGTGTTTATGATGTCATAATTAAGGACCGTTACATATTATTGTTATTACTTACTATTATAAATATTGTTAAACATCATATAACATTATATTATTCGTTTTAAGTGAGTTGATAGTTCTATAGGTCTACAGAAAAGAAATCCGCAACTAACTCATTTAAAAAAAACCATTAAAATAATGTTATATGATATTTCGATAATTGTAATACTATATTTATCCGCAAATGTCTCAAAAGCAAGATATATAACTAAATATAATATCTCTAGATATAAGTAAATATGCATAGTTTGCATAATAACCGCTCATTATGGTGATATGAGTAGAGATGATTTCATATAGACTAAAAAGATCGCACAGTATCTGGATACAGAGTAATTTTAGGCCAGTCTTCAAAAGTGACTCAGTACTGTTTCAAACTCAGTATATTTTGCACTCTGTTCTATTTTGGTACAGGTAAGAAGTGATAAAAATGAAATATATATCGATGAATCAATTAGCATTGTCTCCTTTGAATTTAGAAGTAAGTTCAGTTCATATAAATAGATTCAAAACGAAAATTAAACACAACATACATTTATGCTTGCTGTATTGCTATGGAAAATGTAGCTTGTTAAATGGAAGTTTTGTGACCAACTTATTTTTAGAATTTCTATCAGGAACATTGTCACACATTTGGAAACTTATCGTAATAACACAGATACCTGGTGAATCGTTTGACAAGATATAAAATACGGTATCACGTGATAACACTATAACACTATATATAAGTTCATCGTCAATGGTAACATAAAAAGGGTCAGTGTCATTTTAATTTGAAATATTAATAATTAATAAAAATGTTATCACTTCGGATACCTTTAGAATACGTAAGGAAATATAATGTCTTCACTTACATGACCATCGGTACTGCGTTGTGTAGAGTGCGCTTATAACGGGTAAATTTCATGATCTTTTATTAACATGCGCTTTATCCGAAAAAAAGATAATACCTCTGCAGAGCGGTTTAAAGAATATTTTTCGATATCCTTCAAACGTTTGATTTACGTTGACATTACCACTCAATTTCAAAACCGGATATGGTTCAGTAATTGCGATATGAAACCGAATGCAAGTGCAAACACCTAGTTTAAACTGAAAAAAACCTGAACGAATAATTGAATATTTTTTATATCTTTAATTATTTTAGTCATTTTTTCGGATCAATCAGGGTTGAAACTAATGAAGAATCTTTGTTAAACTGTATATTGTTGCACAAATATTGCAGATCCGTCACTAAAATACATGTAACTTGTATTATCCTACTACATAATAGTGAATGATAAATGACTGCGAAGATACGTTTGTTGTATACATATCTTACGATGTGCCCTTTCCTTACACATTGCCAAGGCAATAAGAAGAAATAGTTAATGTGATAATAAAAATATAACACCTTGATTTGCTTATCCTTTCCAAACAATTTTCTGAATTGAAAAATTGTTCGGCTACTATGACTACAAGCTCAAAGTTCCCGATGTTAATCACGTTTTTCCATACTTCCAGAATCAAAAATGGCAGCTCTTTGTTCTCGAGTGACACGTTATGCCATTTATAGAAGAGGAAAACACTGGGATATAAAGGGAATACTGCTAAGTATTGATTGGAAAATATGGTCGCAGCCGATCATCGGTTTGTAAAGAAAGAACACACTTTCCGAAAAACTATCACAAACCGTCTGTGTTGTTACACATCAATGCATTTTAATGAAATTTTATCCTGAAATGTTAAACAGAAATATGTGACAAATAAAACCATTTATCATTAAATATTAATCATAAATAAGGATTTTTTCACACCGGCAATTAATGATAATATCATAGCCTTTACGTGTTTGTAAGTACATGTAGTCAATTATTAAAACATATTAAATACAGCAGTAAATAATAAGGACATATTTTATAGAACAATAAGTATCTTTTATACGACAATGTTATGTTATTGTAATTTACAAATTTGCATAAAAAGATCGATGCTTTATGATCATAACAAAACCGGACCTGGTTGCGCAATTGATAAAGTGTTGGCCCCAAGAACGAGAGGCCCCGGGTTCGATCCAAGGTCGCGACATACCAAAGTCGTTAAAAATGGTAGTGGTATAGCTCCCATGCTAACTCTCATGCAACTACAAGGGTAGTTACACGACTGGTTGGTCCGGTGTCAGGATAATGTGACTGGGTGTGGCATCATGACAGGTGTTTAAGACATGCTATACACAGCGAAAGCAGCACTATATCTGTTTCAAGTGGACACCGTCTCTAGATAAAAGAAATATTTTTGGTCGGACGATAAACCACCTAAATAAACGACCTTTTGTCAATTGATGGCATATTTATGCAGATCTGCATAATTATAAAGAAAAATCTTTTTAAGAAACATAAGACACAGCTAATGACACTGTTTCCCTCAGTCAACGTTAATTTTATTTGGTATATTTATATTAATGACATATCGCCGTAAAATGGAATGTTTCATAAACCAAAATAATAGTTCTAGCTTCATATCCTAAATGAAAATGTGTTTGTGAAAACAATAGTTATATACGTAGAAGAAGTGCGAGTACACTGGTGACACAATTGATTGTATACATTATTACACACATCTTAAATCTACGTTTGTATCCGCATTTTATAAGTATTGTATGTAGATGAAAATCCTCTCAAAATTTTTGCAAGCAATCATTGTGACAAAATCACAAAGGACTTAAAGTTTTGTTTTCGTTTCTGTTTGTGTTCACTGTGTAATGTTATTAAACTACTGAATGTGAAAAAGTACCTACAAAAAACACTATAAAATCTGAAAGCTGAAATCACATTTTAGCGATATAATAATATTTTAGATAAAACTCTTCATTTAAAGAATGTGGTACAGTCAAACTATGAATGAATGTGTTTCATGACGTCAGAATTATGTTCAAACATTTTTTCTATTCTTAAAATTTTCCTTTTATTATTGCCGCTTAGCTTATAATATACATGACCGCAGATAGATAGACAGACAGACAGACAGACAGACAGACAGACAGACAGACAAGACGACAGACAGACAGAACAGACAGACAGACAGGACAGACAGACAGACAGACAGACAGACAGACATACAGACAGACAGACAGACAGACAGACATACAGACATACAGACATACAGACAGACAGACAGACAGACAGACAGACAGACAGACAGACAGACAGACAGAAAGACAGACAGACAGACAGACAGACAGACAGACAGACAGCAGATAGATAGATAGATAGATAGATAGATAGATAGATTAGAGGATAGATAATAGATAGATAGATAGATAGATAGATAGATAGATAGATAGATAGATAGAAGAAAGTAGTAGATAGATAGATAGATCGATGGATCGATAGATAGATAGCTAGATAGATAGATAGATAGATAGATAGATAGATGGATGGATGGATGGATGGATGGATGGATGGATGGATGGATGGATGCTGGATGGATGGATGGTGGATGGATGGATGGATGGATGTGGATGGATGGATGGATGGATGGATGGTGGTGGGTGGTGGATGGATGGATGGATGGATGGACACAGACAGACAGACAGGCACAGGCAGGCAGGCAGGCAGGCAGGCAGATAGATAGATAGATAGATAGATAGATAGATAGATAGATAGATAGATAGATGATAGATAGATAGATAGATAGATAGATAGATAGATAGATAGATAGATAGTAGAGAGGGGGCGGGAGAGAGAGAGAATTATATTTTAATTGATGATGATTTGTGGTGTGATCCGTTTTTGATATTTTAAATAAATTGTGTGCTAAGAACGGCCTTTATTGAAAATACATGCAATATGTTTTCATCATGGTATGATGTCGCGTGCTGAGTAACAAATGAATGGTTGCCCGCTAATGTGTATATGTCTGGCTAATCCAATTCTGAAATGCAGACAACATATTCGTTTTAAAGTTTTACATCTATTTCCTGGATGACCCAATTTGTTTTGTCATGAACAGGAAACTAACCATTAGAGACATGCCTGTCTAGACATAAAAACCCGCTGTGCCAATGTTAACTGACATCCCATTGTAATCGAAGAGCAAAATTGGGCCGACCTCTCAGACAACATAATTTTAAAACATTACCGAAAAGTAAAAGAATGTATAAGAAGAACGTATGTGTGATCAGAAGGAATCGAAGAAAACTGAGCCTTTTGTTGTACGCATGCAGTTCGATAAAGTTATATGCGTTAATTTGAGTGTGGAATAACGCAGAGGACGAGAAAAGCATTCCAACATTTTTTTATGGCAGCAAGAAAAAAAAACACTATACGAGAGTTTCAAGACTGCCGACAGTGAATGGTACAAAGACATTTACCGACAATGGGTTCATCGCCATCACCGGTGTATTGAACATGGTGGCGAGTACTTCGAAAAGCAGTAGTGTTATAATGACGCGCGATTAAACGCGACGTCACTGGCGTCGTCTTAGACGTTATTTCATTGCGCCGGGTCGCTTGACATGTGTCATGTGTATTGTATTTAAATTGTTTGTTTGTGCATTGATTTTGTTTAAACTCTGTCGATATGTTGGCGGATAGAGTCCGATTTATGTTGCATGTAAATTGTTTGATGTATATTAAAAGATTCAAATGTTATGGCCACAGTCTTAAAACTTTTGAACAACCCTCGTAGATATGATTTTAAAATATTACTAAATCATCAGGACATTTTCTTCCTTTAAATTTATTTAAAATTTAGACTGTGATACTTGTGGACAGTATATAATAGTAATCATACGTTTGAGTTGAGGCGTGTGTCAACATGGTATTTTTTTATTTTAAATGTTTGTATAACGTAAGGTGTCTAGAATGGCAAATACGGCCATCACAGGCTTTGAGCTTGTGGATATATAAAAATAATCTTGATACACTTGCGTATTAAACTTTTATATTAAATGGGACTTACAAGAATATTTTGGTGTTCGAGTTGCATTAAATACATTTTATTGGTACATAATCCTTATATCTTAATTTAATAATGGTGGGGGGTGGGTAATAAAATATATCCATTATTTATACAATCAATTATGAAACAGCCATTGTAGGGCCGTAAGTTGTTAATATATTGAGTCGCCTATGCTTTATAAAAAAATAAACGTTTTTAAAACACCATATACATGTATCTTATGCAGCAATGAATGTTGTTGTGATTCATTGGAGAGTGGGAGTAAAATCGTGTCTTCCACAACTCGTTGGGGTTCATAACTGGTCAAACATTAATACTCAGCAGAAAGCTGTTCCTGATAACGAAAAGGATATACCAATCCGTAACTAGCGGCTTTGTCTTGTATTCTTACTAGTTCCTAAATAAGAATATATGACAAAGACATATGAGCATTGCAGCATATATCAAACTCCGAAAAGGCACAGGACAGAGGTGTTTAATGTGCAAACCAAGTGAAAAGTAAGAACAATTTTATGAGTCATTTAACTAAAAGAGCAAAACCCGACAGTTACCGCCTTGGAACGTCAGTCGGCAATATTGGCCGACTTGGGAGCTTAAACCGTGTTTTACAGAGCTCTAATTTTGCACTTTCTGATGGGTTTCTCAAATGCAAGCAATGAACAGAAAATCGATCTATTTGAATACAAAATGTCTAAGCGCTGATGTTTCTTTGATGAGCTATGACGGAAGAAGTGACGTCATTGAAAAATAATGTCCACATAGTGTTTTCGAAAAGAAAGGGGTATCATTTCGATTATAAAAAACCACACAAAATGGGTGATTATAAGTGAAATTAACTTTGAATCAAGAAATGTGCAGCATCCTGTTCATGTGAAGATGGAATTGAGGAACCAAAGTCCAATGTCCATCAAAAGAATACACGTAACAATCCTTATAGGGTGAATTAAATGACAACATAGAAGTTGCTTTTCGATAATTGTACAAATACTGTATGCGTATTTCGGATATTGAGAATCCGTATTGTGCTACAGTTGTATCTACTTTTTATTACTCTTGGAATTGTGGTTCTCCTTAACACTGAATTTTCAAAAATAAGCCTTTTATATTATCATTTAACATCATGAGCATTAGACGCCAGAAATGTATTTAAATTTAAAAAAGCGTTAAAAGCCTCGGTAAGGTTTCATAATTTGTCTCATAAATGACAAAGTTCATATAAAAGTAAGAACGTACATAAGGAATGATTATCATATTCACTGACACTGGACTACTGATACGGAACATCTTTTGAAATCCACGAACTTACTTCCATAAATAAATAAATTCTACTGTCGTAGAAGATAAAGGATCATTTTTTTATAGATTTCCACGAATAAAATGTTGCCAGCAATTGCCAAGCTTATTCTTATTAACGATTATTAAAAAGCAGATATAATAACATCGTAAAACTGTATATATAACGTTTTGACTTACCTAGTATCACGTAAACAAAACCTACGCTTGTTATAAACGTATCCGCTTTCAGAGTGACACCTCGTAACGAACAACAAACACAAACTGAATAGGACTATGTGAATGAAACAGTCGAAAGAGTCAAGTAAGAAAATATACCATGTGTTTAAAATATTTCTCTTGAATGGACGCTCCAGAACAAGGGATTTACCTACTTTTGTTACTTACATTGTTGTATATTTAAAGTATTTCACGTTGACTTAAAAAGTGTTTCATAATTATATATTTCCTTAGATCAAAGTAACCAGGAGCGATCGAAACACACGAAGGAATGAATACTTCTAGTTTGTTGAAATTTATTTTTCAGTTAAATATCATTTTCACTATTTACAATTTCATCTGCTTTCACCTTATTCTATGAAACTTAAATCTTATTAAATGCTTAAGAAAAACATAATCTATAATAGAATTGGATGTGATTTCGAGAGATCAAAACTCTAGTGTTGTCGATTTATACGGAAACAAGCCTTGGTCTCCAATCCTATGATTTTTGTTACTTTCCTCATAAACCCACGGGCAATAGAAGCGAAAATAATTTGATATGGATTGTTTTATGCGTAATAATAAATATAAGACAACCTAAGGACATCAACAAATTTTAATTTATATCATGTGAATAGAAAACAATATTTAAGTATTTTGTTGAAAATGACATTTTAAATAAATAAATGAAAAGGCAGCGTAACTGCCAATTTATCAAATTAATTTGCTATTTACTGTCATATATTTTATAATTTGACTGAAGATTTGACGTCATCCTTTAACAACTTGTATACATAAGACAACGTCACGTATCTTCGCGCTATTTCTATTCACGCCTATTATGTATACATTTCTCATCATTTAGGATTCATTTGAGCAGCAATTACGTTCTTTTGTTTAAAAGGTTGTATCCTACAGTTTAGTTCATTCTTTTCTCAAATAACCACATTTGTCATTGGTACCAGAAAAGATCTTGCAAAATGTTGTTCATTGATGCCAAAGATCTGTGTGACCAGTTAAGGATAAACCCCCTCTCGTCATTACGAACAGATTGTTTTCTAGCCGAACCACGCTGCAGAGGGAGCTATTTTAAAACTTAAAAAAACCGGGTGAACACTTACTTTTATATAGTAATCCGTGTAATCCGCTCTGACGTCAATATCTATATTTAGCAGTGACCACTTTCGCGCTTTTATAGAGTTCGAAAGACTAGACATTTAAAGTTTTTTTCACGATAAATACAGATTAACAACAGAGTTACTGTTCAAAATCGTCTTTATAACGACTAAAGTATGGGTTTATGCAAAAAGTAGGACCGAATTCCCCAAAGCAGTGATTAGATATTGGAACGTGTATGAAATATTGGCAAACTATCCGATACAACCTTAATTGGAGGTGTCCAACAGTTTGGACGCCATTGTTTTGTCTCATACATCAAAAAGATTATTATTACATGAAAAGATCCTGCGTATTGTTGTTTAATGATTTCCTACATCTAGTGAAATGTGAAACATAACACTCCAGGCATCAATACAAATATGTACTTGTACTTCATTTCCGAGTTATGATGCACAGTTAGCTATTTTTAAACTAAGACAAGCACGTGACCACTTACTTTTGAGATCACGTTACACGTACATTATTTTCCGAATAATTCGCTGTGATGTCGAATATCCATTTCTAGTAGAAAGCCCCATCTTTCTTATTTATAGATTTGGAAAGAATTGACATTTGGGTCCGCACAGCTGAAAAAAGAATGTCTATCAAAACTGATATATTAAATACAGTATCCGCAATTTTGTAACGCCAACAGGGCCGTCTTAACAGACAAATTGTTAATCTTCTTTCCGCACAAATACTGGAATTGTAAAACAATAATTGCCGTTTTCGCAAATTGATTAAATATTAAAAAAGAACAAAAAAGCTTTGTACATAACAGTATGAAATTGTTAACTTTGTCAGATTAATTTTCCTATTATCATTTTAACGGACATTGAAATCTGTAGTCTTATGCATGAGCTTCGTTTTACAGCACATGTTATACAAGTCTATTCATAAATAAACTTGTGCAGCTTTTTTCTAAAAAAATCACTTTGCTCATTATCCATACTGGAAAATATTTCACAGGAAAGAATCAGTCTTAATTAGTCAGGGGCCGTTCTAACAGACAAATAATGCAGATACTTCATAAATCACCGCATGCAGTTAAGAGTGTATCATCAAAATAAAATGAATCACCTTTATGTTCAACATTAAAATGTATTTGCATAAAATTCTCTTAATATTAATAGGATAAAAGTCGTGTTCTAAAACAAAAATGGTCAAATAATTTCATTTCATCATTTTGATAAATTGTGACATCATTGCGTCTAAAGTACAACAACAATATGTTTCTAAGGCGCTATTAAATGAAATGCACATATTGGTTTTCTCTATTTTTATTGATAATGAGCAGCATGATCTCAGTATTAAATTTTAAAGCTATCGATGTAACCAACACTGTTATACTGACTACACCATTCCTCTCTCTCGATTCCTCTTTCTATCCCTATCTTTATCCCTAATGCATTCTGCGATATAAAAGAGATGTGAAAAAGTTCTCTAGTAAAGTCTTGTGGGAATATTTGCCTTCAGATTGTGTTATCAAATCCCATTTTATGACTGAGGTTTTACATTAAATATTTTGTTGAAATGATAAGTGTCTTCGAAAATGTGTCGTCAATGCCTCAAAGCATTATCTCTCTTTTAGAGCATTTACAAATGGGAATGTCTTGATTTAAATAAAGATTTTAAATTGTACAGGCAATGTAACATGTCTGAGATAGCATACATACTAATAGAATGGATATCGATTGACATGTAATTGCTTGTTTAAATTTAAAACAAAAATAAAAATGTTGCAACCGGGAAGCAAAAAAGGTTCTCACCTTTTTTTGCCAACATGACAATTTGGGTAGGAAATAAAAGAAACTGTCTTTTGTTCTATTTCAAATTATCTTGAATCTTATCAAACTGGCTTGTTGGTATTATAATTTAAATGACAAAAAGTCCTTGAATTCTTGGTACATTTTCGGGTCATACACAAACCAGTAAAGTTTATCTAGTTATATAGCCCAAACTATGCTAATTATTACTATTGTTATATTATTATTATAGATTATTATGTATTATTATTTATTATTATTATTATTAGGATTATTATGATTATTATTATTATTATTATTATGATGATTGATGATTGTTATTATTATTGTTATTTATATTATTATTATTGATTATGATTATTATTATTAGGTATTATTAGTATTATTACTTATTATTATTATTATGTTTAGATGGTAGTGGTAGTTACTCGGTGTCGTCGTCGTCGTGCGTCGTAGTCTCGTCAGTCGTCGTCGTCTAGTCGTCTCGTCGTCGTCCCTGTCGTCGTCGTCTTCGTCGCCGTCGTAGTCGTCCCTGTCGTCGTCGTCGTCGCCGTAGCGCGTCGTCGCGTCGTCCGTCGTCGTCGTCGTAGTCGTCGTCGTCTCGTAGTCGTCGTCTCGTTGTCTGTCGTAGTCGTCGTCGTCGTCGTCGTCGTCGTCTTCTCGTCGTCGTCTCCCGCCGCCCCCGCCGTCGTCGCCGTCCTCCTCGTCGTCGTCGTCGTCGTCGTCTCGTCTCGTTGTCGTCCTCGTCGTCGTCGTCGTCGTCTCGTCTTCTCGTCGTCTCGTCTTCGTCGTCGTCTCGTCTCGTCGTCTTCTTCGTCTCGTCTTCGTCCGTCGTCGTCGTCTCTCGTCTCGTCGTCTCGTCGTCCGTCTCGTCGTCGTGTTCGCCGTCGTCGCCGTCCTCGTCGCCGTCGCCGCCGTTTCCTGTCGTCGTCGTCGGCGTCGTCGTTGTTCCTTCTTTTCCTGCTGCCGCTCCTGTTGTCTCTTCTCTCTCTGCTCCTCTTCTGCCCCGCTGGCCCCGCTCCCTTTGTCCCCGTCCCTCTCCCTGCCACTATCTTCTTTTCAGCAAATTTAAAAAGAAAGTTTCACTACTTTCAAATGCTAAGATATAAGTATGTACATGTTTTGGTATTTCTAAATGAAAATCAAAGGCATTTGCACTGGAATGTGGGAAGGTCTTCCCGATAAGCTGAGGTGTGCTGGTGGTTCTACCCAGACATTTGTCTGAGGGGTCGTCCTCCAGTTAATTTCTGGCTATAATGAGCATAAAAGTGTCAACTGTTAAATATGTTTAAAAGAAATGAGTCATTTATGACACGAAAGAAAAAGTTACATTTCATAAGAAAATGACCAACATGAAATTTGAGCCGCCAATGTCTGACACTTATAATATTATCATGTATTTAATTGATAAACTAGTGTATGTGAAAACTAGAAATAAAACTGTTCATGTGACATGAGTTACTGCTGTGAAAAAATGGGATAACTGTGCTTTTACTCTATATCGTAATCGAGTAAGTGCCTTGTATTTAATTATATTATAAAACAATGTAATTTAATAGACTTTTCTGTAAATCTTTTCAAACATTTAAGATAGCGTGTTTCAAATTACTTTTCCTATAGCGAGACGAATAGTGTAATTTATTACTTCAACGTTTTTTTGCGATCTGTTCATTATTAGGAATATATTTCATAAATTTAAGCAAAATATAAGTAAGGATATTTATAAAAGAACATTCATTGTGGTCCGTTGTTTTTATACAATATAACGCAATTTTACACAGTCACAATTAGAGTTTTCAACTTATTGCGTTTAATTTGACAACGTAATTTAAGTAGTTATTATTGTAACTATCCTTTTAGTATACGTAACGTACATGCTGATCACTTAACCGCCATACCCGGTCCTTCAAGACTCATTGGACAAGTCTTAGTCTTACCATCGAAGGTTAACTACCAGTAAACAAGTGGTGTAGGAAGACATTTTTTCTTATTTTCGGTCAATTTTATTCCTAAATATAATGCATTGACCTTATATAAATCAAATTGATGTTTGCATCATTGTGAACATTCCTGGTTCAAAAATTAGATGTCTTCATAGTGATTTGATTGACAAATGTTATTATGGTAAATACTTTGTCAGTCAAGCATATTAACACAAATATTTGTGGTAAAAAACTGTTCTACTCATTAATGATAGACAACATTAATAATATCGTGGTGTGTCACATAATTAGGATAGCACACACACACGTTAATGGACAGCACGATCTTTTGTCTGTAGTCTTTTCAGAAGTATTCATATTGTTTCATTATATGTCATAAGCTTGTTTCATATAATCCGAAAAACTTACCAAAGATATCTACACTCCATTAGCCAGTTAAGATAAACAAGCGATTGGTAATGATAAAAAATGTTACAAACCCCATATCGAATTGGGTAATACAACAGGGATGTGTTAGCCTAATATGTTTGTGTTCTTTTAAGAAATTCCGAAAAAAATATCATTGAAAAATGTCAGTTCCATGGTATGCATATGTTGTTCGGTTGTTTTTTTCTTCATTTTAGGCTCCCAATGACGTACTTTTTAGTGTCGAGTATTCACACAGACGACAGAACTGTAACTCCTCTGATTGCTTAGCCTCTTACCTTTCGAGATATAATGTGGGAAGGTTTTCCAGCTGACTTGCGGTGCGCCAGTGGTTCTACCTAAACATTTGTCTAGTATCTTCCTCCAAAAAAAAACTGGACGTTGCTATAATGATTATAATTGGTCGCTGTAGTATACATGATTATAAACTTACAGTTGTAAATAGAGCATCGTGTCGGAAGGTGTCAGGCTCGTTATATCATTAAGCTTCAAACCCACTACTGTAGACAGCAAAATAAAACGATCTGCAATCATAGACTTAATTCCAATGACTATAATTATATACCAATCTACTGAAAACTGTATGGAACATAATGAATGGTGAGAAATGATAAAATAGTCGATAAGTACATGTAATAATATTCATCTGAATTTACCCTCGTCTGTTTAATTTTGTGATGAAAAGTATAAGTCGCAATTGAAAGTTTAGACTTATTTGTTCGATTTCACAATCATATACATATGTAACTAACACTGTTATACTGATTTTAATGTTGCGTAACATTCATTTCTTTTTCTCCATTCATCTTTCTTTCCCTATCAGTATTCCTCATTCATTCTGCAGATACTTTCAACAGATGTGAAAAAGTCTTATGGGAATATTTTGCCTTCAGATTTTGTTATCAAATCCAGTTTTATGATAGTGAAGTTTAACATAAAATATTTCTTTAAGATTGCCATTTTATGATGAAAATCTCACTATGATTAAACGATCGTTACGCAATGTTCTTCGTACAAAAGCATGCTGTGTTGCTACAGAATAGTAACATATTTCTATCCAATAAATAAAGAAATAATCATGATACAGTTTTTTAAAGCGACGCTATCAGATTGAAATGTTATCTCAACTTAACTCCTATGTTGATACTTAAATTGATGGAAATATGTTTCTGTTAACCATATAAATATGTCAAAACAATGCCTTTTAAACTCATATTTTCCTCTAAACAAATATAAGCCCGAATCAAGAACAAATAATACTTCTGCTTTTTTGTTTGGTCTTCATTCTGGAGTTTTTGGAATTCATTGTGACTTTCGACTTTGGTCTGGAGTTTGGGACGACGCTTTTGATGTTAAGACTTCATTACGGAATATTGGATTGCAATATCGCCATATTGAGACCCTTTCGTCACATTTGTAATTTAAGGATTTGATGCAAAAGCAAAATTGTTACTGGCCTAATGGAGTTAAATTCTATCAGGTAACATATTTACACTGGTTTGTTTGATGAATATTATTATTATGACAATCTGTACTCTTTCCGATACATCCAGAAAAAAAGTAAGTAGTTATTCAGCAATAACGTTGCTATATAACATGATATGTTAGATGTAGAATATTTATGTTTACACTGACTGGCTTAAACATATATTATTTTCGTGACTGGAACCACTTACAATTAGACAAATCATTTCTTTTCTTTTTTATTTTGTTTTTTTGGTTAATTATTTTGAAAGAAATTAATATAACTTTAATAAGGAATAAGACAAAGCCATATGAGCATTGCAAAATAAACAAAACTTTAAAAAGGAACAGAACAAAAGTATTCACATGCAAGCCAAATGTAAAAGTGAGAACAAATCTGTGATAAGAAATTAGGCAAAAAGAGCGAATCCAACAGCTGTCAGTTTCGTTTTGAGACCAAATTATCATCATTAAAAATCGTTCTAAAATAAAAGAGAGGTTGTTAAATCAGGTAATTCAACACTACAATTTTATAATAAAAATTGTATCTGTATTCTTGTGTCTTTACAATTTTAAGACCACGTATTTGTACCTGTTTCGTTCACAAAACATTGATTTGTAAGATATCAAACATTGCTGATATTCATTGACATGTTTTATACTTAACCCTTTCATGTATTAAACTTGTTCACCAATATACGAAACGCTTTTGGCTAATATTGAAAGTAGAAAACGAAACATAAAGGAAGTATTCGCTCACGTTCATTAAAAAAAGGTACGTGATTCTTGGCATTTAGAGAAAATGTTTCCAATTTCTTTTCATGGAATTCCCCTGATAACCAAAAGTAGTCGAAAGTAAATTACACTAAGTGTTATAAAATCGGTTATTTTTATTACTTTTGTGTGTTTGTAAGTTGTTACATTGCACCGATACAAATATGGTCATATTGTCGACGTCCAGCTTATATTTGCTGGAGGATGACCCCAGACATATGACTTATATGGGCTTTAACTATTTGTTATGAAATTTCTTTGCTAAGAATATACCTTTCATGTTCCATTCGGTTTGATTTATTGTAGGTGTGTGTACGGTAAAAGTATTATGATGACCGGTTTCTTACAGAGTCTCAAAGGGAAAATAATCCATAGCTTGCATATTAAATAGAGCCATTTCAAGCGGTTTATCATGTCACAAAAACGATAATATTATTTATAATATAACTAATGGTTTAACTGTCGTGTTTGACATTTACACTGCTTTAAGTCTTGTGTTTGTGCATTTTAAATTATTATTAGCTTTGTTTTACTGCAGCTGCAATATTGTCGCCCATATTGTCTGCTAAATTCTCTTTTAGACAACCGCAGTTCAAGCATTGACAACTCTTTCTGGAAAATCGATTTATTATATGTTCCAAAAAAATGATTTCTTTTCTAACCTCACAAATAACTGTGAATCTTTTACAAATACCCAGTAAACGATATACCAATAACAATTGTATAATCAATCCTAAGTCCGTTTTATAACTTAGAATTTAGCAATTACAGTAATAAACACAAGTTATGCTTTGCAGCTTCTTATAAAATAGAAGAAAACATGAATATGAACTTATATTACAACTAATAAAACCTGTTTTACAGAAACATAAAACATTTCATTTTTTTTCTTTGAAGATGTTTTCTTTTAAAGTGAACGACCTTATGCCCATAACATTAGACGCATGCAACACATTAAAACGAAAACTGTCAAGTGCAGTTTCACTTTGCAACCAAATTTAGACAAAATCAATGTTATTTGCCTGTTATCTTCTGATGGTCTTTAAAAAGAAGTAACAAATTGAGAGCAAAATGCTACTGGCTAATATTGAAAGTAGAAAATGTCTCTCGAAGCTGACATGTACATTGTACAACTGACATGAACTGTGTATCCAAGTATCAACTTAACACAGAAAAAAAACTTGTTCAATATCTTTTGCAATAATTTAAAACAAATCTTATCGTTTTGTTATCTCTGAGGACTGCACATTTGGATAATTTAAAACACAACACGAATTTTTTTCAACTATCATTTTTCCTGAAATGTTTTTGCTTCTTGTCGACATAGGTAGTTTTATTACATTTCTGACTAATTATATAAAGTATGCCCAAAAATAATTCTAAAGAGACGTTTATAATGTTATAATTTCAATTTGTAAACAACAATCTGAATATTTCAACAACAACAACAACAACAATTCTTCTTAAAACATGAGACATAAATCACTCGTAGTGATGCATGTATCTGTAATTAACTTGCACTTTTCGAGTACGCTGTATAAGTTGAGTGAACGTATTTCAACAAACGGTGTTATATATTTTGAATTTTTAATAGAAATTATAAACAA
Source organism: Sinonovacula constricta (assembly GCA_007844125.1). NCBI lineage: Eukaryota > Metazoa > Mollusca > Bivalvia > Cardiida > Solecurtidae > Sinonovacula > Sinonovacula constricta. Next base: position 25,340,524 of record CM017559.1, on the reverse strand, counting down.
ATATTGACCATACAGCTGCTTTTAAGAAAACAATACCACTCTGGCAGTTGTTTATGAGGACGATGAGATATATTTCGATAACCAATTGATTTTTTTTATCAGAAACGTTGAATTTATCGTACTAACCAATGATTACTACGAATGTATTTTCTTATCAAAGATCTACCGAGCGTGTTCCATATTGTTGTTCCATACTACAACACAGATGTGATCATTGGATTTTATATTACATAGAATTGGGCTTTGGATAAAAATCTTTTCCTACTGGAAACCGAGAATTATTTTGGGGGATTTAGCATTGAGACAAAACTAAAAGCGGATTCCGTGTATACACAGCCTACTCAGTGTCGCGCTGAAGAATGTTGAAGTGTCCCGGTAATAATTATTGTTTTTGTTTTGGTGGAACTTAATATTTAATACTATTTTATTTTGATTGCTGCAAAAATACTTAGTCCAACAGGGCTGCAATATCTACATCTATATGGATATTCATCCTGTCAAATATTGATTTATATGACGGAAAGAAAAATAAAAGACAAGAATAATGCGACTGTATTGAAGCATTTTCTGTGCATTTGTTTCGCAAGCCTTTATAGACTTCGTGTAGTATTAACATCTGTCAATATTTGGATTCTCAGCTACAACGGAAAACTTGACGGTTGGCTTTTCATATTAACCTGAAGAAAATATTTGTGTTCTAGCAAGTATGTCGATAATGAATATAGAAGAACTGGCAACTGTAATGGTTTATACATAAACCTGAGGCGACAATAGACTTTAGGGAGAAATTTATGTTAGCAACATCGTTGGTTACCTAAGACTGAACTGACAACTGTATTTTTAGAAAGTTCCTTGATTTATTTTATGCTTAACACACGATGTCAGTAATGTTTCATTCAAATACTTTGGTTACTCTCCTTGCACTTAGCCTTGTAATGTCCTTTTCAAAATCATTAATGAATGTTATCTGTTAATCCTTTAGACAATTATTTATATATTGCCGTTAATGTAGCATGTCACTGTAAATTGTGCTTCGGGTTATTTTAAGAAATGTCTATAAAGCAAGATTTACCATAATAAATTCTAAAACATTTCCGCTGAAAATTACAACAGACTATCAGAAACATTCTGATTCGTTTGCAAGCAACACCATGCAGATGTCAGAAAAGGCAGATGGTCTAAAATGTTCCGCATTTGATTAGGACATTGAATGAGAAAATTTGTTATTAGCGAGTATCTTATCGATTACACAACGTTTGAAACATTCCTGATTAGATGCATAAAAGCCAAGCCGAATGTTGCCTGAAACTTATTTGGTTTAAAGGCCGAATCCAGATGCTCATTATGTTATTAAACGGTTATTACGATTAATCTTATTGAATGTTAGCATGTAGTAACATGGCAACTTAAATTACTATTTTATAGAGGATGTTTTCATTTTAAGGTTTCGTATGTTTTTTAGTACTATTTTTAGATTCCGCGGGGTTTTTGCAAAGCGTATTGGGAATGTCACGTGATGATTGTTAAAAGAAGTTGCGTACAAACCTTACTCGGACTGTTACTGGTGTCAGCCATTTTGTTGGTTACGAATACATGCGTCCACTATTTGTACTTTCGTGTATTGAATTACCCATGGAACACAAATTCGATACTCGGCCATTAATGCGATATAACAAAAATAATATGGGTAGGCGGCAAGAAAGTGCATTCCATTTAAGTTGACGGCTTGTTTATAGTTTTATTTGTATGCATTACTGACCTTTACAGCATTTGTCCTTTTCAGTATTAAACGTAAACTATAATTCAATAGAAAATTTAATATAATTCGGGTCACTTTTCATCCATATCCGTCTCATACTTATTGTGTTTGAAATATTTGCAATAAAATCAAAAATGACCAAACTGCCATAAGAACAAATATATAAGTAACCCACGTCCTTATATTTTTAGGCATATCGACGCAAATTATTGGACATTTACTATACTTATTTACTATTTTTAGATAGAATAAACAGCACTAAGACATAAAAGCAGATGTTACTGTTTTAGTTTATACATAAACCTGGGGCGACAATAAACTTTATGGAGAAATTTATGCTAGCAACATCGTTGGATACCTAAGGCGGAACTGACAACTGTATTTGAGAAAGTGCCTTTGTTTATTTTTATTCTTTTCCGGCGATGTCAGTAATGTTTCTATGGTTACCCTCTGAGGACTGTTATTACTTGTGTACGAGATGCTACTGTTATTTTTACATCGGAACTTTTTCCAGTAATGGGTGTATAACGGCAACATTATAGGTAATTCAAACTAAAAAGATTTATGTTTTCTTGGCCGATGCTCTGAACTATTTCATAACCGTTATGCCGTAGTCGAATAAACTTTTGGTATGACTTCATTGTAATCGGTATTGTTTCCGCGAATCGAGTGAACAGTTATTATTTTAATGTGGCCCTAAAGACAATTTAGCCATTATTTCGAGGGGAAATGTGAACACGAGAACACAGCAACACGAGCGGTATATTCCATGAGTATATCAAACGCGACCGCATTTGAAAACGTGCTGTTTCAAGATTCTAGCATAAGGTATTATTGCGCCTAAAAGAAAACTCTTTATTTACATGTATCAAATCTGCTCTAGCTGACTTTCTACATAAATCTAGTGGTTAAGACGTTGGATTCCGGATCAGCCTTGGTTCGCACCCCGAAACTAACTGCGTAATGTTAGTTCATGTGCAAGACAATCGACTGCACATTGCTCCAGGTACTCAGGACCTGAGTACTGGTTCTACCCAGGAAGTGGGCAGACAAGAGGGATTGGTGTAAGTTGGACAAGTTTGCTTCCTAACCGACTATAAATGAATAGGCTTAGAGGTCCATATAAAATTTTACTATAAAGCAGGTTTAAATGAGTGAATCATTAAATGGAATCTTTATTGGGATTGCTCTTGTACCTAATAGTGCTTAGTGAACGGAAATTTACGAATATGCATGATTGCCACATCAGTGCTACCAAATAATACATGTTTTAAGGTATGGCGATTTAAATAGACGGTTTCTAAACTGTCAGTCAAAACTATATACATAAACCTGTTTATCTAATCATCACAAGTGCAAAGCACTTAGTGGACAGATGATATACTTAACACAAACTGGTATGCGCTTTTATTTGTGAAACACTGTCTGTGCCCTTGACCTATGTATGAACGTATGATAGAAATTGCTAACTGTCATGCGAGTAGGGGTTACTTTCACATTTCGAAACTGTCCATTGGCACAAATAATGTATTAGCATAAACTTCAGCTTGTCACATAGCCAGCCTAAGAAGGAGAAAATTGGGCTGTCATGTTTTAGTTTTTGTAGTTTCTGTCGAAATACCTCCAGTAATCGCTCTTGCTGAGTATTTATAGACAACATGACTGAACCGGACAAATACTCTCCCGCCATTTTTCATACCCGGATAAAAGCTCTCCAGTCATTTTTACACGTGGAAAAAAAACCTCCCAAAGTGTGGAGAGTGTTCGTCTGGGTCTAAATAAAGATGGGGTGGGGTGTCCGGTTGTAGAAAAAAGGAAGGAGAGCTTTTGTCCATGTAAAAAAGACAGTTGTTTTTTTAGTGTTTTTGTTGTTGTTGATGTTGTTGTTGTTGTTGTTGTTGTTGTTGTTGTCGTGTTTGTTGTTGTTGATGTTTTTTGTGGGGTGGGGTGAGCTTATGTCTGAATACCGACGGAGCCTTGTGTGAATTGTACTTTCTCGCACGCTTTACATAACACGATGCGACAGTCACCACTTCTGTCTCGTACAGCACCTAACCATTGTGGAGAGTGTCGCTAACGTAAGTATTGAAACTAATAGCAGTTGATATATTTAGACTTTCCTCACACTTAATCGTTAAAATAAAAACAGAATCATAAAACTGTATTCTGATATGAAACATATTTTGAAATATATATCTAAAACAAATATATTTAAAAACAAAGTAATAAAATGACGTTTTAATATCCTTCCACTGAAAACCGGCCGTATGTTATTGCCGTGAGTATGACAATGAGTAAGACTGTAGTAGTTTTACCTTCAAAACAAGTCCCACGGAAACAATAAATCTTAAAGTACTAAAATTGCATTACGTAAGAGAATAAGAGAACACATATTTTAATTTGACTTGACCAAGTTAAAGAGACATTATTCCTAGTATCATTATTTTGATTTTAACCTTAAACTAGATAAATGCTAACCTTAGCACTAGAATCGCGGTTTTAATGAATAATGGCAAGAAAATAAGGCTCATTATATTTACTAAATACAACGTTATAGCAACCATACATAACATAGAAGACAATAACAATGTATTTTGAAAATTATTTCTAAAAATATACTATTCCGATCAAATCATTTGCATAATTATTTCTAACAATTATATTATTCAGATCAAATCATGTAATTCAGAGACAGATTTGGTTTTGTCTTTCGACAATTGTGTTACATGTATCATGGGTATATTTACTAAAACCTTCTGGAACATATCATTAAAGTGGTAAATTCTATCCTTTTATAATATCATAAAATCTGTTTTTGTGATCGCAATAAATTGCATGATGTGTTTTTTATCGGTGATAATGTATTTTTGTCGTATTTTGTGGACAAATGTTATGTTAGACGCAAGTCCAATGATGGACTTGATCAAATCGATAAACAAGGGTCAGTGTATTTAAAGTTAAAGACAAAAATATAAATTTTCCTGTCAATTAAATTCTCTGTAACAGCTGTGACCCAATATAGCTGAAAATAGAGTGTGCGTTGTTCTTTTAATACACATCTGCGATTATACAATTCAAACCAGCGCGACTAGTTGCAAAGCTTTGGCGAATGTTCGCCAGGGATACAATGCGACTAAGATTGTCAAGAGTAGGTACCCGTTCGACAACAACTAGGACTACTAAGATTCGGTTCGATGGTGCGTTTAACTCGGCGTGATGATAATGAGAAGTGACATACATGTTTTGAAATTTTGTAGGGAACTTGTG
>CM017559.1:24950498-25330498 GCA_007844125.1 Sinonovacula constricta | reverse complement strand
CAGGCTAAATCATCTTTTTTTTACAAAATCTGTATCAAATAAATGTTGTTAGGCAATTCATCATATAACCATAATAAAAGTGTTGTTGTTTTTCTTTTGGAAAATATTTTATCTTTGACCGAACGGACATTTGCTTCAAAGGTAATCATTTTTAATAGATACCGATTAACATTTCTATATTTTCCTTATCCGAAAATAGTTGATACAATTAATCATTATGCCGCCTTCTAAAACTTCTGTTTTTAGAATAGGGACTCCGCAAATAAGAGCATATGTTCAGTATAACCGTATTACTCCATCATACATCAGTTATAAGAGCTGACATTTCCTCTTTAGGCTGTTTCACATGGGACCCTTATAAGACGATATACATGCAGTACTTGCTAACGCTTAATTGTTATGTCAATTACATATACTCGAGACTCAGTTTAGCTAAGGGGAGCATGTCTGAACTATAAGTCAACAGTAAAAAAAAATCACACAGCGTAAAGAACTTCAACATGTAGTTAAATGCGATGCAGATAATATAAGGGGCGTGTTTATAATGTTGTATAATGGTCATTAGTTTAAAATTAACCGAAATGCAAGCAGTGAGTGACATAACTAAAAAACGTTGAGAAGAACTGTCAATGTTTCATCAAGCGTGTTATTAAACGAATTATTTTGTGTTGTTGTTGTTTTCAAACATAATAAATTTATTAAAACTTGTTAGAATGTTAACACGTTAATATTTAATAAATGTTGGGGGGAAATCATTACTAATCAAGTTTTAGTATTAATTACGAGCTTGTTTAGACTTACTAAAATCATTCTACTACATGACATAATTTAAATGCACCGTCACGTGGGGCTGATAACTACACTTAGCTTCCCACAACCCAAGAGTCAGTATTTGCGTTTAGTCACAGTTGAGTCTATATTTACCGGTAAGTTCCGAAACTGCTCAGAGCTGTACAAGGCTATGTCACTTGACCATCACGAAAATTTATTCTTGTTGTTTTCGATCGTTTGTCGATTATGATAATGATAGCTAAAATCAATCGGAACTCCTAGGGTAATTCCGTCCTCGGAGCAATCATCCTTTAGATGTATTTGGTGCAATGATTCTTGCTCAAATCACGATCGTTCTGTTCGCCGGAAGAATCTCCCTAAAATGGAATTCGCACAAAATATAAACAATGCCATCGTTTGATAGCTGCGTGTCTGCTGCGCTGGGTTAATTAAAATTGATTTTTTTTAAATTTGAAGCCGCCACAAATTGTAGTTTTACAGGCATCGTACGTAGTGAACTGTCATTCGAGCTGCCATGTTTGTTTTGACGTCTGTCACAAAAGAAGTCCTATCTAGGGAAATGGTCGAGGCAAACCTACATACATCCGAGAGATGATCCGTGAATTATCCGAGGTGTTCCGATTGAGATCAAATGTGACCTATTTTGGACCTTTCGGCGGGATACACAACTCTCATACACAGAGAAAAGGTTCGGAAATGCCGAAGAAATACAAAAACGCAAGAAACGCCCATCTAGAATCGCTTCACGTATTGGGTTTATATGTCAAGACTGCTTAATCTTGATGTGCAAAATACTGTTCGCAAAGTGCAAAACTACATAAAATAATAAACCAACACGAAATAACTTTATCGTTTAAGTGTCCAAAGTGCAGTGTGAGGTGAGGTTACAATTATAAAGCCATAGTGGCAAAAGTTACCGCGTTGAACTTTGAGAAAAGGTCATACACCTTACTGAGTTTCGGTTCTTAGCCAGCAAAAGTCGTGTGAATGCCACACGCACAAAAATAGGACGGGCCTGGTAGCGCAATCGGTATAGCATTGGATACAGATCCAGGAGGCCACTAATGCATACCCACATCACCACCACCTCACCCTGAATCCATCCCAGTAGATCTAGTTATAGCTTCCTTGCTAACGCTCACGCAAACATAAGGATTGTTCCGCGACGTGTTGGCCTGGTGTCGGGTTAATGTGAGCGAGTTTCCCAATATGATACAAAATATTTTAGTTTCCCTTTATGCCTTTTCTGGAGAAAAATAGGGCGTTCGTCTTAAAACCCGGACGATCGATCCGCTAGAGAGCTTCGTTGATTTGAACTAATTTTGAATTCCATAAAGCATGAACGTCAGCAAATTTGTATATAATTAATCTTAACAAATGTTTTCAATATAAACAAATGAAATATATGTGCTTGAATTTCATTGGCAATGCGCTGGAGCGCGACACTTATATATGGAATGCTCACTGAAATTTACACATGGGGAAAGTTTGTTTTGCGGACTTTCTAAACGTGAAAAATACGGGTCCTAATTCGGTAAGCGGCGATCTCTTTTATGCTTTTTATATTTATTTTTGTGTGTCTGTAACTTTCAAAATAAAAATAAACAATAAGACACAGAGAAAAAACAAACATACTACATTTAAGAAAAATAATATCTGAATACTTATTTGTGTAATTTATGAGGCTGCTGCACATGTGCATTTTCTGCTTCTACGCTTTAGTTTTATAGTCTAATTACAATGGGTTTTTTTTGCATTTTTCTACATATGTAACATCTTAGAAAATCTATTTAATGGTGTCGGGCTTTGCTTTTTATTATGTTTAAGCCATTCTATGATCCCAGAAGCATAAGTTATTAATAACTTCTTTTTTTCGAGATTTATAGTATATTGAAAACTTTAAAATAAAAAACATCATTTTTCAAGTGTCTTTATTACTTAATCCCATATTGCTGTAATCTCTTTATATCTTCAACTTTTTATGTCGCCTTTGATCGAATCATCAACGATTTTTCTTGTGCATTATAGAAACGATGAAGTTACATTGCTTACGGTAAAATGTGGTTAAGGGAGATCACTACGCGAAAGCTTCTTCAATCGAATGGTTACAGTTACTTCCCTTCATTTGAGGCAAATCTCCGAGGTATTCCGATTGCTGACTGTTTCAGTTTGTTTTGTTCTGTAGGATTTGGCTATGTATGGACCCATCATTGCAATTATTTATTGACAAAACGTAACTAAGATGTTATCAAAAAAATGAAAATCTGCAGAGCGCATCGTCCAGCATTATATGTAAGTACATTATGACGGCGTGAATCAGCTTTAGGTCTCCGGGAGCCAGCTATTTCGTATTCTAGACGTTTCGTACCCTCCAATCAACCGGCTGTTTCGTACTCTTGAGCAGACATCTCGTACCCTTCGGTCGGTCATCTCGTACCTCGCCAAGAAACCTCAGAGGAGGGCATCTACTACAACCTGAATGTTCATGTCGATGGGATCGGCCGGTCTCATGATTTGGTGAAACGTTTTGGCCTTCCGCTTCAGTGTGTGTGGCAGTGGGAGGCTGCTAGCAACTTGTGGAGCTTCTCTTTAACTATTCTCATCGCTAAAGTGAAGACATCGACAGCAGCTGTATCTTTGATCAGAGGTGAGAGCTGTCAGTGCAGTGGTATGCTAGGGTCTGCCTGACGTGTGTGGGCGTAGATTCCTAGTTGGAAGATGTCCTCCATCAGCATGTCGGTTGCGTGGCATCGATGGGTGTGCATCCACAAGGTGCACCACCAGGACTGCTTGTTGCAGTTTTCTTCTTTACAGTGAATGAGTATCCAGCAAACTCTACTAGGTCCTTCCTACGGACTGTTCCCCTCTTAATTATTTGAAACTCTGGTATATCCATGTTGACCTTTGCAGCTTCTGTCATTTCTGCCATCGACAACTCTTCTAGTGTATCTGGCAGAGGGACAGGTAGAAGATACAGGGACTCTGCTTGGAGATAGAAGTACACTGTACCTGAAGTCTCACTGACTAGTCAATTTCCAACCACACATTGTCAACTGCCATAGTTGCCAGTGATAGGTGCTCTCCAGTCATGGTAGAGAGAGACAGAGCTCTCAAAATGTGAGCACACTTCACAGACGAAGTCCACCGAGCCAGACCCTTCTTCATGCGGCCTGACATTGTTTTGATAGTGATGATCTGGATATTTCATTTGATTTTTATTGTCCCTCCAAATTTGACGAAGAATACCTAGTCTGGCAAACTTTTAAAATTGGTACACATGTGATTGTTATTTCGCATGTTTCTTAATTGGCTCCTTTAATCTTTATCACATATTCATGCAAACTATCAAGATTCCCATAAGTAAATAATAATTAGCGCGATTTGCATCTTTAATCATTTCTGCCGCCTACAAGTTAACTGATTACAAAGTATGCGACCAAATTATTAAAGTACCAAACTGTGAAACAGTTTTTTTGCACATGATTGCAATCATCCTACCCTATAATGGTATAATATTATTTGTTAGAAAATTTCAACAAAAGCTGCAATCGGCTGACAAAGAACAAATTTGATGCGATGACGTCACACATTTAAAATTGAAATTTTGTTCTTTTGTTTGTAAGGCATGTATGCAGGTCAATTTGGTAAACTTTCGTACTCTTTGCACCGCCAATTTTCTCTCTGTCATATCAATCAAGTCTAATCTGTTGGCGGGTTATGAGATGACTGACCCAAGGGTACGAGATGTCTGCTCAAGGGTACAAAACAGCCAGGTGATTGGAGGGTACAAAATGTCTAGAGTACGAAATAGCTGGAACCCAGATCTTCGACCCATTCCAAAGCCCTTACCAAACCAGCCTCACATTTCACAGGCCCATTTCTCTTGCAATTATTCATTTTAAGTGTTTATCTATCTATCTTTCATGTTTTGTTTAAGAAGAAGTAGCTTACAACTGATCAGCATCTCACCCAGCGGGTTTAGATCTGACTCTCCATGTTGGGTGAAATGTTCCAAGCTAGAAATATTCCACTGACCATGGGTGAGGATTGAACCCATGACTTCTTGCTCAAGTGTGCCAACTGCACTACTAATTAAGCTGCCTGGGCTGACAAGTCTAGGGAGAGCAAAGTTGCTGTAAACTTTAGCTTTTTTCCTGAAACTTTGAATACTTGTCACATGAGGTGCCTTTGTATTTATATTCACTTCTCATAGTTACATGAATTCTCATTGTTTTATGAATGCTTTTTCAACTTTTCCCAAACAGTAGATATGTTTGATTTTTGCTCAGTCTGCTTAGAAAATGATTATATCTTGAGGAAGATTTAAATCAAATGAAAGAAAATAAATCAATCCAGTTGAAAATATACCATATTAGAAAACCATCAACTTAGAATTTTTACATTACTTATAATATAAATAGTTTGTTGTGTCTCTGTGGTGTCTTTTTTAAGTTTTCTATAATATATTTCAAAGCACGTGGTAGAGTGACTTAAATGTATACATTTAGATACAGGATTTATTGTGAATGTGAAAAGTAGAAAATAAACAAAATTAATGAACGGATTTATGAAAAAACACATTTCATCACCAGATGTTTGACTTGATGTTGAAAGCAAAATTTTCATTTATTGCTGTTGTGTTTGTGTTTAGTAATTGCTATGTTTAACAGAGGTGCTAAGTAGATGGACACATAATTCACGGTTCAACTGGAGATCATTTAAAGTGTCTGAGGTTTTTAAATCATCATTTCTTTGTATTGGGGCCTGTAGCCTTAATCTCCAGTTAATTTTACTCTTACATTACAAAATTTTAGTGTTTGTCAATGAAAAAAAAAAGAATAAAAAAGCACATTAAATACATATCAACATTTTTGTTGAGAAATGGCCATTTATCCCTTTTATTCATAGTTCATCTATAATTTTGAAAATTCACCTGACTTTGTTGTTTTTCCTTAAAAAAGATAAAAGGATTTTAATAAATGTATGTTCAACTTGTAATAATAGATTTTAGGCTGAACCAGTCTCTACATAAACCCTAAGTCATGCAGATTCTGCTAATGATTGTGAATGGTTTGTGAAGGCATAAAATGGTGCAAACATGCAGGAAAGGGTTAAGGTTGTCAAGATTCTCAAACAAGCAAAGCAATTATTGCTACTTAAAAAGATACCCTGAAATGTTGTTTGATTATTGATGCCCTACATCTACATGAAAAGTTGGGCATTGTAGCAGCTTTACTGGTAGTTCGCTCACAGAGACTCTATCGGTCATTTGGTAGAGCGACCTGGTAGTATCAGGAAGGTCTGTGGTTCGAATCCCAGTGGGGGCTCACTTTTCCACTCCTGTTGCATTTGGTGTCATGATCTACTGCAGTAGCCTGTTTGTATTGTGATATGCAGTGTGCCGTAGAGTAGAACCAGGGATGAGATTCAGGGTGACTCGTTGTGTGAGGAGGGAGGAGTGTAGCTCATTCATAGGGCCTCTGTAGCTGAGTTGGTAGAGTGACCCGCTAGGACTGGGGAGGTCAGTGGTTCGAATCCCAGTTATAGGCATTACAACCTACTCATCATTACAAACATGTATTTCCTATCTGAGCCACGCTTTAGAGTAAGCTATTTTGAAGCAAAGAAATTCACATACAGTTATATCATCATCTGATTATCAGCGCTGCTGTCGAAAAAATTATTTTTAGCAGAAATCTGTCATGATTATTATAGGTTTGGAAAAAATACAAATTCAGGTTGATTTATTTTTCACAGTTTGTACTAGCTAACAATTGATTCAGTATTCAAAATCATGACCACTTAGATTAAGTATAAGCTTATGCAACATTAATAACCAAATAAAAATCATAGTTAAACACATTTAAAATGAATAGATTTCCTAAGGATTTTATCTCCTGTTTTCTTCTTTATGCAGACAAATCTTGTTTGATTTTACACTGTTTCCAATAAAGTTCATTACAAAACAGACATGAATAAGTCTTTGAATGGTAATTATTATTTTGAATCAATAGTCACATGACAAAGCACCATTCTAAATGTGGCCTGAAATCATTTTTAAGCGATGAAAGCAGTTCATTTATATATTATATTATATATATTTTTGTGTATGTATTTACAGTTGAACTTCGTTTCAACAAACTCGGTTGAGATAAAATTCTGCTTGACTCAAACTATTTTTCAAGTCCCATTTTGTTTCCTTGTTTGATCTTGTAAAAAAAAGCATAAGACAAATTTGCTTGAGCTGCAATCCTCTTTAACTCAAAGTGATTGCAAAGCCCCTGATCATGTTTTCTTTACTATCCGACTCGCTTGATTCGAAGGTCAGAGGCCGCCGCCAGCTCTTGTCACACGGCAGCTTGACAAAGTGTGAACGTGATGTACGTTATAGATCAATTACCATTGGCTTCCCATGTGCACAAGCCCGTGAGGGGGTTAACGATGATATGATTTGGATTGGTGCCAATAAAGGCAGCTGAATGGAGTCTGATCAGTAATCAGTCTTTAGCTTGGATAAGGGCAGTCAAAGATGTCACCATATTGTTTTAGGGAAACGTGATTGTGTGAATGATGTTGGTCTTACGGTATGTATTTAAAAGATGAAATGCCATAGCTTCATTGTCAAATTGACCTCTCTCAAAGCTGCTGATGTGCTAGCTGAGCAATTTAGAGAAGGACCCAGTCTTAATCCTGAAGGGATGTCTGGATCAGTCAAGAGTTTAGGAGTAAAAAGAAAGATGAAGGCCAAATCTTATTCAGAAAAATATTTGGCAATAATGGAAGTTGAAAAGGGGAAAAAATCAAAGAAACAAATCGCAGAGGAACATGGCATATCTCAGTCAACATGGTCTTCATGGTTAAAAGCAAAAGATGACATTAAAAACACATTTTTAAGTGGAATGTATTTCATTTAACAATGAATGCAAAAAGCTGTTTTGTGTAATAAATAGATAAAATTAAAACATTTTGTTCTTTTTATTTGAATAAAAATGATAAGCTAAAATACATACAATTCAACACATGGGAAATGCATACTGTATAGTTCGGTGAAAGAATGGAAGTGTATTATATACCATGTTAACTTGGCTTCCTTGTAGGAGTTTTATAATTTGGGACATCAGAGATTCGGAAATATTGGGTGCTATGCTCATTTAACAATGTGGGTAGAAGTCGGTAAACCAATTAAGTTGTTGCCATGGATACTAAACTTGATTTTAGTAATGTCACATAAAGTATAAAGGAAACCTTTGAATTAATTTTGTACTTATTGTGCCGCAGGCTATTGTTGTGTTAGTTCTATGTATAATTAACAATTAAGTTTCATTTGTAAAAAGACCTTCATATGTATATGGGTAGTCTCCATTAACTGTCACTGAGAAAAATAGTTTCAAACATAGATATTTATTGAGTGAGTGAATCAGACACACAGAGAGAGACAGAGATACAGAGAGTGTTAGAAAAAAAAGAGTGAATAAATACAATAAAAGAATCATAGAGAAAGAGAAAGGTGACTGATAGATTAACAAAATAATTATATTGATGAATAGACACAGGAGAGAGAAAGAGGTGACAGAAAGGTAGGGATGGAAGGACAGATTGGTGAAAGGAAAGAGGAAGTTGAAGTATTAAGAGTTAGGGAGTGGGTTACAGCTACTGTATGATAAGAAATAAAAGTCGCACATATATAATAAAGCTTATTCGAAAGTAAGTTTAGTAAATATTTTTAAGGATATATTGTCAACTACATTTCATATCTCCTTGCCTTCTAAACATAAATTTATCATGTTCATAAAAAAAGTATGTATCCAGATCAGCCAGCTCTGACTTTGAGTTGTCTTATTTGCTAAGCCTAAAGCAAAATTTCTAATTATCTTTGCCAATAATTATTAGCAATGATATAAAATTTTGTTTTCTTTGTTAATATTAATGTTGCTTGATAGGTCATATTTTTTTTAATGTCAACTATTGATTCGTTGACAGATACATTTATTAAATTGCAGCTGTTACCCAAGATTGTGGCCCCAGGGTAAACTGACTATTTCCTGCATCAAGCAATAGGTTGTGCTTCAGAGGTGGGATATTCACTTGGTTGATCATATTTAAGGATAATACTGTCTTCAGGTTTATTTGTGTGTGTCTGTGTGTGTGTGTGTCTGTGTGTGTGTGTGTGTCTCTGTGTGTGTGTGTATGTGTGTGTGTGTCTCTGTATGTGTGTGTGTGTGTCTCTGTATGTGTGTATATGTGTGTGTGTCTGTGTGTGTGTGTGTCTCTGTACATGTATGTGTGTGTGTGTGTATCTGTGTGTGTGTATGTGTGTCTCTGTGTGTGTCTGTGTGTGTGTGTGTCTGTGTGTGTGTGTGTTTCTGTCTTTTCTATTCACTTTCAATCATTTTTTTGTATTTTTTCTCATTAAGTCATTTATTTATTAATATGCTCTATCTCTGCATATCATTACTATTATTCATAATATCCCTATAGGTGTGCCACTCCTCTAATTTTCTCCCCTCTTTCTATCCCACCTTCTCACTCTTCTCTTTCCCTTTTTTATTACTGAAACACTCATCTCTCTTCTTTATCTGATTTTCCCCCTGTTTCATGTTTCCCTTTCAAGTTTCAGTCAGTCTCTTTGTTTGAGTCTTTTTAATCTCTATTTTTTCAGACTTGTCTCCCCCTGTCTTCTTTCCTAGCACCTAATCCTTCCTATGTGGCATCATCTTACCACTGGACCTGGTAGCACAATCGGTAGAGCGTCGGCTCCAGGTACGGGAGGCCCGGGGTTCGATCCCGGGCCGCGACATACCAAAGTCGTTAAAAATAGTAGTGGTATAGCTCTCTTGCTAACTCTCAAGCAAATATAAGCGTAGTTCCGTGACTGGTGGGCCCGGTGTCAGGATAATGTGACTGGGTGTGGTATCATGCCAGGTGTTCACGGCATGCTATACACAGTGAAGGCAGCACTATATCTGCTTCAAGTGGACATTGTCTCCAGATAACTGAAATACTGTTGGTGGGACGATAAACCAAATAAACAAACAAACATCTTACCATTCTCTCATAATTCTCTCCTATCTTACCTTTTTACCCTCAAGTTTCCTCACTCATATTTAAACATGTTTTTCTCATTATGAAGTTGTTGTTTTTTCTTTGTCACTTTGTTTTTGTGTCTATGTGTTAAAATTTCTCTTGAATTATTTTCCATTTAGCATACATAACAATCTTGAAAAATGTCAGGATAAGAATAAGGATAAAAAATTGAAGTCAGTACTTAATGGCAGACATTAGTTAATAGTTGCTTCACATTTCAAAGCTACACATCCCCAGGAACCATGTTTTCAATTTCTAAATTATTGGCTGCCATCTTCAACAAACACTTCCATTAAGTATTCCAATATTTTTAAAGTTCATATTTATGCAAATTTAAGAAAAAATTTCGATGTTTATAATTGAACCAATTGCAAAAGAACAGCAATTAAGTCCAAGAATTTCAATTAAAATGACCTTCCTGCTATTTTAAGTACCTTGGATATTATCTAAAAGGGAGACAATTTTCATTTCACCAGTGTACCTCATTTTGCATTTTAAACTTTTCAGCTTCTGTGTCTCCACCGCTGTTAAGGACAGGTGAGGATTTACCTGGCCTTGTTATGCATGATGGGAGGAACAATGGAGTGTTGTTGCCACTTCATCAAAGGGAGACAAAGGTTGAAGAAAAAGAGATGACGAGCGGTGTTTTCAAGACATGGATGTGGAGATTGATGCTGGCTATAGGGTTAGTGAAGTTTTTATAGATTCTAAGTATATCCAGGGTGAGTGTGATTTCTTTCTTTCTTAGACATTATTCTTCTACAGGGGCACCCGGTGCATTGTTGTCAAGTCGCCAACTTGTAACTCCTCTGACTGCTTAGCCTCTCACTGCTTGGATTTGAATCGCGATTGGAGCGAAGGACTTAATGTGGGAAGGTCTTCCAGCTGATCTGCAGTGCTACCCTGACATTGGTTTGGGGTCTTCCTCCACCAAAATAGCTGGAAGTCGCAATAATGATCTTGATTGGTAGCTGCAATGTATTCCAAAAGCAAGTGATACTTGAAAAATGAGAAAAAAATGAGAGACTAAAATAGTCTCGTGACCTTTTTTGACTTCGAAAGGATTGAAGCGGCCTGAGCATAACTAGGGCTTATTTTATGTTATTTTTAAATTTATTGCCACAATCTAAACTTTATTAAACATAACTAAACAATGTTTTAAATAATTAACAGTGATATTTGTAGATGAGCTTTAATCGTCAATAAAATGGTTGTGTTGCCTATTGTTTTGGAGAAATAAAAGTATGATAACTGTGTTTTAGAAAAAAGGAAAAAAAAAAAAAATATTCTTCTACATTTGTTTATATCTAATGTAAAACTATCATTATTTGCTAACACCTTCACATGCATTTAGGTATTATGTGTTGTAGAGTGACTTGTTGGTAAAAAGTGTAGATTCTGATCAGACTGAACCTGGTTAATCCAATTCTACATTGTTTGCCTGAGCCAAATGAAGTGTTGATACTGGTACTTTGTGACACGTGTGAAATATTTCAAAGTTCTCTAATGTTTTATACAAAAAAATCAACTAATATAAATCTATATAATTGTTTGGTAGGTTGCTTATTAATTATATATTAATTATATAATTAAAACCAATAAATGATTATCTTCTCTTTCCAACTGTTACTGAAAAGGCATGTTTATATAAAGATTATATTATTTTTGCAGCAAAAGATTTCTGAATGTCTGATTAGAAAACAGTACGCATGTGCAGAACCAGATGGTAAATTTGGTTAAAATAATGCACGCAAGTGTTAGTATAAAGGCCCACAGCAATATTGTTAATTTTCCTCTTAAAAAAAGAAGTTCAGTACACTTGGATATTTCACAGTATGTCCTAAACACTGTGGAAAGCACTAAGTTTCAATTTTTAAGTTAACTGGTAACTAATTAAGAAGTTAATTGAAATTAAATTTTCAATACTTTGTTTAATTATTTTTCGTTATGCTTTCAGAGTGGTCTTCTATGGCTCATATTCTGTACTGGTTCATCTCTGCAAGAACCAGGGCCACCTGCCATTTAAAACCTCTTCCGTTGTGCTGCTGATTGAGGTCACCAAGGTATGTAAGCCATTGGTCACCCTCTCCAATATAGAAAGTTAATTTTCCATTTTTCTTTTCTAACATGCTTAAACAGAGGGTTACTTCATCTTGCTGAAAATTGTAGTGGTTCTTAATTGGAAAGTCAGCATTTTTTTATACTTTTCATAATCATTCTTGTGACCTATTATAATCATTATTGTGACCTGTCCTAATCATTCTTGTGGCCTATCATAATCATTCTTGGACCTATCATAATCAGTCTTGCAACCTATCATAATCAGTCTTGAGACCTATCATAATCAGACTTGTGGCCTATCATAATCATTCTTGGGACCTATTGTATTCAAGAGACCTATCATAATAAGTCTTAAGACCTATCATTATCAAGATACCTATCATAATTAAGAGACCTATCATAATCAAGAGACTTATCATAATCAGTCTTGAGACCTATCATAATCAGTCTTAAGACCCATCATTATCAAGATACCTATCATAATCAAGAGACCTATCATAAACAGTCTTGAGACCTATCATAATCAGTCTTGTGTCCTATCATAATCAGTCTTGAGACCTATCATAATCAGCCTAAGACCTATCATAATCAGTCTTGAGACCTATCATAATCAGTTTTGTGATCTATCATAATGTGTCTTGAGACCTATCATAATAAGTCTTGAGACCTATCATAATCAGTCTTTTGACCTATCATAATCAGACCTGTGGTCTATCATAATCATTCTTGTGATCTATCATCATCAGTCTTGTGACCTATTATAATCAGTCTTGAGACCTATCATAATCAGTCTTGTGATCTATCATAATCAAGAGACCTATCATCATTAGTCTTGAGACCTATCATAATCAGTCTTGTGACCTATCATAATCAGTCTTGAGGCCTATCATAATCAGTCTTGTGACCTATCATAATTAGTCTTGTGACCTATCATAATCAGTCTTGAGACTTGTCATAATCAGTCATGATACCTATAATTTTTTCTTTATTTACTTTTTATAAATTATAGAAGAGTATCTTATTTGTTTTGTATGATATACCTTTATCTTTCACTCTGTGTTTCAGCTGTTGATCTCCTTATCGTTTGTCACACAAGAGCTTCTGCATCTAAGATTGCGGTTGCCTAGGCTATCACTGGCGACGTGTGCTCCGTACGCTGTCCCAGCCATTCTCTACACCATCAACAACAACATCGCTCTCATCATGCAACTACACATGGATCCAACCACATACCAGGTACGCCATTACCATCAACATTTAGCAAGCATTTAGAGTCAATGACAAATAACTCAACAGCCCCTCACCATGTTATTATCACAAAACTATCAAGCTAATTGTTTATGGATGACTGTACACATGACATATTATGGTGGATGTATACACATGGCATATTATGGCTGACATATACACATGGCATATTATGGTGGATGTATGCATATGGCATATTATGGCAGACATACACACATGGCATATTATGGTAGATGTATTCATATGGCATATTATGGCTGACATACACACATGCCATATTATGGTGGATATATACACATGCCATATTATGGCTGACATACACACATGCCATATTATGGTGGATATATACACATGCCATATTATGGCTGACATACACACATGCCATATTATGGTGGATATATACACATGCCATATTATGGCTGACATACACACATGCCATATTATGGTGGATATATACACATGCCATATTATGGTGGATATATACACATGCCATATTATGGCTGTCTAATATACATGGCATATTTTGTCTGATTTATACACATGGCATTTTATGGCTGATCACATCATTTAGTGTTCAATATAAGGTATTATTTTATTCCATTATAGTAAAACCTGTATTGAAAGACCACCAGCATGGCTGGACCAAAATCTCCTAAGACAGGTGGTCTCTTAAATCAGCATAGTAATTTCTTTATGAGAACCACAACTAAATTTGTCAAATTATGTTTGTATAGATATTACATTTACTTTTATTATCATGATGATGATGATGATGATGATGATATAAACTCATTTTAACTACATGTATAAAATTCTGACGATTGAAAGCAATTAATAACTTTGTTCTAAAATTTTATTACTTTAACCCTCAACATTTTTATTAATAAACTTATAACAACAACAATATAAATAGAACAAACAATTTCTAGTGAAACAAGTATTTTGTTTAGGGGAACATTATTAGTTACTTAGTTTTCATTCCAACCCATGGAATTCATGTTCAGTAGTTACTTCAAAAACAGTAAGGTCTCAATAACATTCATACAAAACAACATCAGGTTACCTTATTCACACAATCCCACCATTGGGTCACTTTCAAATGTTGATTTTGTTTTTGTTAGAATAAATGAGGTGCATTTTTGTTTATTTATATGTCAATTACCAACACAAATGTAGACACAATCCTCTTTTCCACTGCACTTCCGGTCCGCCATTTTGGAATTCATTAACCTATTTTAGCCATATTGCATAGTTCACACATCATTTTGACTTTTTATGGTTGAATTTACATCATCATGCCTGTTTTACCTTAAGTAATAATTGATTTTAGTGAGTAGAATCCTAAATAAGAACAAATCTTGTTTGGATGTAAGGTGTGGACCAGAAAGGAACACTATAGTTGCAGATAACAGGTGGTAGCCAGAACAAGTTTGTGTTGGCGTCTTGAAAGTGGTCATATAGAGCAGATGGCTGCCAGTAAGTGACGGTCGAATGGTCAGATTTGACTGTATTTATTGCTTGTAGAAGGCTTTGCATTTTTTTAACCAAAAAAACAAACTATTTGGACCAAAAGAGACAAAGTTTTTTTTTGAACAGCAAAGAATGCAAAATCCACACTACCATTTAAATCATACTCCAGCAAGGAGCCTATAGATGGTTATCGATTTTTCACCAAGGTGCGCGCGCACCTGTTTGTCCGCCATCTTTGTGGTAAGGTGAATCAACATATCAGTACCGTGAAAGCGCAGTTTTTTTTAAAATTGACCATTACAGGCAATGAAGACGATGATTAATTCTTGTAGTGTTGTGAAATGTCACAAAATATATAATCCGGATCAGAAATATTTATTTATCATTACCAGCCGCCAGTACAAACTAAGGGAAAAGGACGAGAGAACTTTCGGACGTCATACTTTCGCGCTTGAACGGAGCATTCATTGTAGCTAAGCGTTTTTAATTGTTTCGATTGCATTAAAAGTCGAAAGAAAATATGTATACTATAATGTTAATTGCTATGTTGTTGTTTATTTTATTGTTTTATTTAGATACAAATAATTAACAAACAATTAAGAAATATATTGCTTATTTACTGGTCCTAAATAAACTAAAAAGCAACCAACAGTATCGATAATTTCCATCAAGGTCAATTTTAGACAAAATGTTGTCATCAGTGACAAAAAAATATGTATGTGCCCCTCAAGATGCTATATGCACAAAATGTACCCCCAGATATTTGAATTTGACCCTTGAAAATTTTGACTGAGGAGTCAATGACCATTGACGTTCAGCGTCTATAGAACGCCCTGTATTGGTTGTAATGTTATTATCCGACAATTTGTTAATATTGTACCCATGTAACAACACATGTTACTAATATTCTTGGAAATTTATACATAATGCTCGAATAAACTTTAGTTAAAGTGAAGACTGTTATTACACTTACTTATTGTTCGACAGTGTGAATCTTAAAAATATCGCATTAAATGTCCATTATTTTTAAATAGGCACGTTGATGATTTCAAGTTATCTCAGATAGGAAAAACCCTTTATGTTATGACAGGCAATGTGTTATGCTTTACTTTTTACATGGCTGTAAGAACAAGGTTGGGCGGTAAATTCAACCCCCGGTATTTACTGGCATTTACCTGCTGGAAAATACTCCCCAACGTGGCAAATACTACTATTTTTACTTAAAATACTGCAGAAATCTTAATTTAGTTAACGTGAAATAATGTATAATCATATAGATAATTAAATTACTCAGATATTTTAATTAAAATTCTTTTTTAACCTAAAATACACGTGAGAAAGTAATGCTAATCCACCTGCACCTGGCCTTTGACACTCAGGAAGCAAAGCCATATGTTCTAGACTATTAAAACAACAGGTTTCAGACAAGGGGCTGTAAATAGCTAGGGGCAACATGGGCAAAAATAAAATGTCATACATAACCTAGACAGTTTGTACTGGTACAATTAAATGGTTGTGTATTGAGCATGGCATGAGCTAGAGTGTCAACTGTATGGCTTCATTCCTGAGTAACGTTTTTAATTTCTCTTGTCATCACCACTTCTATAACTTCACTCCACACCATTACCAAGATACTATTCACCATAAAGCCAAAGGATCCAGTCCAGAATGTAAAACAGCATTTTGCGGGAACTTTACAAGCAAAAATCATTTATTTGAATGCATGAGAAAAAATTGTTTCGTCCAAACTGCCAGATACCAGCTCTAATAAAGTGTAAGAAACAAACTGTTTTCAGAACGAGCCGAAACTATCTGTTACAGCTAACTATTTAAAATGGTTTTGCTTTCACATTGACATTTGTCAATAAATAATAGCACATAGTGTTTTTATTTTTATCATTGTCCTATCTTTCAGCAAATTTAACAAACTTACATTATGTTAGAATAATAATTTCACAGAAAATTGAATTCAAGTTTCAGTACTTCTTTTAGAACCACACCATTTCTGAATTAAAAACAACACATTTTACGGTAAAAAATATTTAATGACAGTAAATTCATCGATCAATAAACAGGAAAAACAAAAGCAGACTGCTTAGGAAATTGGAGCATGTAATGGTATTCGATTACATATAATAAATATGACAACCATAACATGGGTTTTAAGGAACTTAAAGCAATGAAAAAAATAGTATAACATGATGTAAAGAATTGAAAACAGTACACATAATAAATAACCATGTTTTAAAACCAAAGTTTAGCAGTGCCCTTGTCCAAGCAGTTGTTGACTCCTCAGCCTCTCAGTGCATGAGTTCGGGTCCTGGTCGTGGAGGTTTACCAGCTAACCTGCAATGCGCAGTGGTTCTACCCTGGCACAAGTCTAGGATCTAGCTCCTCCAATATTTAATTAGATGTCGCACTTTGCTGAAACACTAGATAGTTCACTCTGTCTGGATATGCAATGTCCGACTGCAAGTCATCAGGCTGTCGTCGAAGACGAGTACGGATCAAAAGCAATCAAATTAGTCTTCTTCAAGTCCTTTTCACGCACAATAGCTCCAGTGTATTAATATAGTCCTATTGCACTTTGTAACCATTACACCCGACATCTTTCGCGAAAAAAATCGGTTCAATCGTCGAATTGTAGGGACCTAAGCAGACATTAGTAAACAATGGCTTTACCACAAATATGGCGGACCGCATTGCATGCTGGGAAATGTGTGACGTCATACGATAACCATCTATAGTTGCTATTTATCTTTACTTGTATGGATATATCTACAGTAACAATGTATATGTTCTGCCTTTTTTCTAATACATGTATATAAACTATACATGTTGGTTCAAACCTCATGAATTATAGTTGTTTGCTTCCTTAGGTTCTGACAAACTTGAAGATCGCCACTACAGCTCTGCTGTACAAGTACATCATCAAAAGGTAAACATAAATAGCTTAATAGTATCTTACTTCTATATGATTTCATCATTATAACATTTACATTTGATGAGTTGAATTCACAATTTGGCTGGACACTATTCACCATTTGCAGAGTTTAAGCCATAACAAAAGCTATGAGTACAATAATAAATCCCTCTAGACACACGTTTCTTGTGATTAGATTTAAAGGCATGCTGATAGCAAGGGTCCCCTAGGTGAGCGATTGGTTCATCGTAGCCCACTTGTTTTATGGTTAGGCTTAAAAGTTCCTTGTAAATTTTAGTTTAGACCAATTAGAAAAATTGTGTAAATGGAACAGCAAAGTTGACATATTATCTGTTTTTAACATTAATGGTAATTTTTTATTATTACAGCTAGACTTTGAAACCTAGTAAGTATTACTATGAGAGAGTAAATGAAGAAAATGGCACCAGTTAATGTTATGAGAGTTATCATACAAAGACAATGTTATGTTGAGAGCAGAGGAGCATTGAAAGTTATCATACAAAGACAATGTAATGTTGAGAGCTGAGGAGCATTGAAAGTTATCATACAAAGACAATGTTATGTTGAGAGCAGAGAAGCATTGAAAGTTATCATACAAAGACAATGTTATGTTGAAAGCAGAGAAGCATTGAAAGTTATCATACAAAGACAATGTTATGTTGAGAGCAGAGAAGCATTGAAAGTTATCATACAAAGACAATGTTATGTTGAGACCAGAGGAGCATTAAAAGTTATCATACAAAGACAATGTTATGTTGAGAGCAGAGGAGCATTGAAAGTTATCATACAAAGACAATGTTATGTTGGGAGCAGAGGAGCATTGAAAGTTATCATACAAAGACAATGTTATGTTGAGAGCAGAGAAGCATTGAAAGTTATCATACAAAGACAATCTTATGTTAAGAGCAGAGGAGCATTGAAAGTTATCATACAAAGACAATCTTATGTTGAAAGCAGAGGAGCATTGAAAGTTATCATACAAAGACAATGTTATGTTGGGAGCAGAGGAGCATTGAAAGTTATCATACAAAGACAATGTTATGTTGAGACCAGAGGAGCATTGAAAGTTTTCATACAAAGACAATGTTATGTTGAGAGCAGAGGAGCATTAAAAGTTATCATACAAAGACAATGTTATGTTGAGAGCAGAGGAGCATTAAAAGTTATCATACAAAGACAATGTTATGTTGGGAGCAGAGATGCATTAAAAGTTATCATACAAAGACAATGTTATGTTGAGAGCAGAGAAGAATTGAAAGTTATCATACAAAGACAATCTTATGTTGAGAGCAGAGAAGAATTGAAAGTTATCATACAAAGACAATGTTATGTTGAGAGCAGAGAAGAATTGAAAGTTATCATACAAAGACAATGTTATGTTGAGAGCAGAGGAGCATTGAAAGTTATCATACAAAGACAATGTTATGTTGAGAGCAGAGGAGCATTGAAAGTTATCATACAAAGACAATGTTATGTTGAGAACAGAGGAGCATTGAAAGTTATCATACAAAGACAATGTTATGTTGAGAACAGACGAGCATTGAAAGTTATCATACAAAGACAATGTTATGTTGAGACCAGAGGAGCATTAAAAGTTATCATACAAAGACAATGTTATGTTGAGAGCAGAGGAGCATTGAAAGTTATCATACAAAGACAATGTTATGTTGAGAGCAGAGGAGCATTGAAAGTTATCATACAAAGACAATGTTATGTTGAGAGCAGAGGAGCATTGAAAGTTATCATACAAAGACAATGTTATGTTGAGAGCAGAGGAGCAGGTTACCACACCCTGCACCATGGATGATTTGGCCACTATTGACCAGATACATGTACCACCCTCAAGCAGATTGCCCTTTGAGATTGTTTGTTTATTGGGTTTATCGTCGTGTATAGCCTGCCGTGAACACCTGGCATGATACTACACCCAGTCACATTATCCTGACACAGGGCCAACCAGTTGTGGAACTGCCCTTATATTTGCTTGAGTGTTAGCATGAGAGCTATATCACTACCATTTTTGACGACTTTTCCTTGCATTCTGGTTTGAACCCAGGGCCTCCCTTTGAAAATGTCAGTTAGTTTTTTTGTTATCCCTACATCACATTGTTACAATTAACGATAGTGATTAAACAGCAAAAAATGCAATGCTCATTCAGGCTTGTGTTTAGTAGGAGCGAACGTTCGGTAACTTTAGCGAATAGTAGCAGACAGTGTCTACTGAATGAACCGTTAGCTGCTTTTCGCTACCATTTGCTAACAGATTCCAAAGGTGGTGAGCCAAGAAAACGAATCGTACAATAACACGATAAGCGTCAATCATCGTTACCAGCTAATATTCGCTTTTACTGAATGAATGATGCCAGGGTTTAATTGTTGGTACCACGTTATGTTAAGGCACTCTGTTAGTAGTCCAGGAGACAACCAGTGAGTTTCTGTTAAAGCTGCTTTTGATGTTTTTCATCTGTTTAATGTCACAAATAACTTAGTAGATTTCTTTTGTACTTTGTTCAATGCTCAAAGCAAATTT
This sequence comes from Sinonovacula constricta, assembly GCA_007844125.1. Classification (NCBI taxonomy): domain Eukaryota; kingdom Metazoa; phylum Mollusca; class Bivalvia; order Cardiida; family Solecurtidae; genus Sinonovacula; species Sinonovacula constricta. Next base: position 25,310,369 of record CM017559.1, on the reverse strand, counting down.
CTGTGCTCATATTTAGACTTCATTTAGTTTGCAAAAAAAGAGTGCTTTTTTTTTTTGTTATATTTTTGGTGATTTTCTTGTATGTATTAACTATTTGTGTTAAAATTGTAATTTTGTTTTTGTTTTTATCATATTTCATTGCTATTTACCCAGAATAGAGCTGTATGGTGATAGTGACATCACAGATGGTGACCTTTGACCTTGTGTGTTTCAGGGAAATAACAGTTGCTCAGTGGGTGGCCCTAGGGTTGCTGATGCTGGCAGGTGTATTTGACAGGTTTGTTCGTAATTTCTATTTAAATAAACACTGCAACAACTCAAACTAATTTATGGGTGTATTCAGAGTTTTTTGATGGAGTAAGAGAAAAAGGTGTGAAGAACCTGAGGCTTATAAAAGGCCAGCTGGATCATGTTTACAAATGAAGATCCCACTACAGCAAGGATTTTTACACATGCCTTAAGGGACAGAACTGTTCTGCCATGGGTGCTTCATCATTGGGGAATATTGGTAGGCTTATGTTTTATTGCTAATATTTCAACCTGTTTTTTAAGCTGGAAATATTTTTCAGATGCAGACTTATGCCATTTGTACTTTCTGATGTTGGCAGAATTTGCCTTTTGTAGCATTCCAATGTTTGGATCATTTTGATTTTTGCATCTGGAGATCTTGGAACAATTTCATCAGTCATAAAAAACAACATTTTTAAGTAATGTTCTAGACATATAAATGGAAAAATACCTAGCTTTTAGTTATAACATAATAGTAAAAGAAATTCCAATTAATTGACTTGTAGTATATTTCTAGGTATGCAAGTCATCTTACTCAGTTATTTCCCTTGGAATTTCTAAACATAATTTTAGTGTAATGTGTTCCGAGCAAGACAATTGTGTTTGCTCCTCTTGATTTGTAAACAATGTATATATGGTGTCATTCTATGACATGTGTATTATGCCAAGTGATCAAAAAAGCTGTCATATTCTATTGGCTGTTTCTGTATCCTTGGCAACAGCATCCTCAGTTACTCGTAGCACTCGCAGTTAATGATCAGCATCCCCGTACCTCTAGTATCACTTGAATAATTACCACCCCACCAGAATACTCTCTAATTAGTGATTATGATCTGCTAGGTTACCACCCTTACACGTACAAGATAATCAAGGAGGCTTGATTTATTGATTTTCTTGTGAGGCTTGATTTATTCATTCCTTATTGTATTTAATAAACAAATCTAACTATGAATTCATAGAAGCTTGTTTTGACAATAATGGTTATGAGAGATAATTCACCAACTGCATTGTACAGTTGTAATCACATGTCATCATAGAATTATATGTCTACAGTGTAACATAGCTAAATACCAGACCACTAGCATAGTATGTCTTGTTAACCTATAACAGGCGCAAAAGATCATTTAAACTGTAGACACTTATTGGTATAGCAATAAAACTGACATTACTTTTTTATTACATGAATTCATTGTAGTTAAACCAAATTGTGTTTTTTTTTTAGAAAGATGCAATTTTTATTTAAAAAAAAAATGAAATGCTAAATTTGAATCTTTAGCATATATCCAAATGTTGTTTTTTTACAAATTGGAAAATGTATCTTTTGTTATAGTAGTTTGTTTTTTCCTGATGATTTAACAGGATACTCTAACAACAGTAGAGAATTTTTATTAAGAGTATTATTCTACATGTCATGGAGGCTATCAAATAAAATTCAGAAAAGAGACAGACTGCCTGCAGACAGATACATTGACATACTAGCAGATGGATACCGGGAGGCAAGCAGGCAAACATATTGGACAATAGACAGCCAGATACATGTAGTTAGGCAAACAAACAGTCTTGCATCTTAATTTCACGATTCGTTATAATTTCATGATTCATTACACTTCCAAATTTGTGTTTTGTATGTTTTTATGCAAACCTGCAATATAAATAATCATACATGTATGTGTGTTATACAGTTATGGTGGCTACCATACTCAAATCCTGAAGAACCATCATCAGATCTTCATCACTTTCCCTGGATTACTCATGATGATGATGTACGTGTCTATCTCAGGCCTAGCTGCCGTCTACACAGAATATATCCTCAAGAAACAGTTCAGTGTAAGGCTATTTTTAAAATTCTTGTTTACAAAAAGTCATAATGTCACATGTATAAGTCATTTTTTTCTAATTTTTTGTGGGGGAGAATCTGTAAACTAGTCATGCTGGTATAATATAACTGGGAAAGAAAAATGGCAGACCATGGCATGCTATCATAGTTCAGGCAACACTATCCATCATCTGGCTGACTGCTCAAGAGTCTTTAAAGATTAATGAAATGTTAAGTCAAACCTCTTTGATTATCTTGTCGGCATACATCTCATTATGGTTGTAGGTGGTGCAGGTAAGGAGAAGAGCCACCAGTGAAGTAGTGATGTATGTCTCAAATTTCCCTACTTGTTTGTAATCCACTGACTAGTAAGTATTCTGTGGGGTTGATCATGACAGTACTTTTCTGAATAAAAAAATGTTAAACCTACCATGAACAGGTGATATTCCAAATCACAATTTACAGTGAAACCTCTCTACAGCAACATTTGATGGAGGCACAGAAAACTACTGCTTTGCAGAGGTGTTGTTGTACAGAGGTCATCACTGGTGCCAAGTTACCATTTAGAAAACATTATATTATTTTAACATTACTTTATGGGTGTTTTAATAAAATCAAAGGAGTAGTATGTGACATATTCATAATGTAGTTGACTTGTATTGAAAAAGAAGAAATAGAAGAGCATGCAAAGTGTAATTTTATATACAGTAAATATCTTTAGAAGTGAAATCAGATAAATAAATAAAACATATTTTAGTAACATAAACTAAGAAAATTCAAACTGAGCACTAAAGATATTAATAAATGCTGCAACACTTAGTCAACATTTAATTTGAATTGTTAGCTGCGGATAAAGAGTTGTTATCTACAATTTACACTTCTTACTAACCCACCAATAGATTTGGTGAATGAAATAAACCTCATCAATAGGCACCCTTACCAATAAACTGTTATTTTTCTTTCTATTAGCACTACTTTGAAACAATGCTATCAGGTGTTTTTCACAATTAAAGGGTCACCAGTCAAATAGACACTGGATTAGCACTTATACTAAATCAGTCAACCATGATTCCTTTTATCAATAAAGAAACATGTGAAACTTCTCAAGTAGCCCCCAGGTGGTGCTTAGCAGAGGTTATCACAGCCTTTAGGGACATATTTGAATGACTGTTTACCTTTACTCAGAGGTGGTGCTGTTCAGAGGTTAAAATGCACTTTAAACTTATGGGGGGAGTGTTGCTGCTAAGAGGTTGTTGTTGCTCAGAGGTGCCTTTAGAGGAGGTTTTATTGTAATTAGGACATTGGGAGGCAGGTTGGAGGGTCCCAGGTTGGATTTATAACCTTTAAATTACTCTGTATTTGATTCTGTCGACATTGTTGTACCATTCTTCATAAAAAATCTCTTACATACAGACGTCCCTGCACCTCCAGAACAGTATGCTGTATATGTACGGTATAATGCTGAACAGCTTCGTGTCCGTGTGGCAGACAGCATCTGATGAGGGGACTGACGGATTTTTTACCGGTTTCACCCACTACACCTGGGTGATTATCATCACTCAGGTTTGTCATACACCTGTATTAAATATTTTAAATACTTGTAATTTCTGTGCTCAAATTTAGACTTCAAGCTTATGTTTTTTATATTGACTAAAAAGCAATGGGAAAAAATTGATCTTAGTTTTATTTTTAGAAAAAACAGCTTTCAGTCCTGTACATCCCATTTTCTTTAAAATTGTCATGTCATCCTATCAGGCAAATATTCAAAATTATCCTCAACCTTAAAAACATTATTGTTTTGAAAATTCAGTAATTCTTTTCAAAAGTACCATTATCTGTCCTTGAGTATTTCTCAGTTGGCGACAAAACTACCCACCTGCCACTTCTGGGTAGTATTTTAGCTAGTATGCTTCTAGCGAAGATACTCCTTTAGATCTTTTTTCTATCAATAAAAAAATATACACCTTGGCTCTAGTAATATTCTTCAAACGATGGAAAAATAGTAGATGGAATGAACTTGTCATGCATAATTTTCTAAATGCATATAATCCCAGTAGATTTTAATCAGAGAGAACTATGTCTTCAGCACATTGTCCTTTTGATTTGTCTCAATCATGTTCAAAACATTTTTCACTTTTTGGAATCTAACCTTCATAATATAAAAAAATAATTTTATTTGATCAGCATTTTTATATATGATGTATTATATTATAATGTAAATTTGATAATGACAAAAATCTTAAAAAGTATTTTTCTGTATGAAAAAAGTGTTAAGCCTACCATAATTATGTTATATTCCAAATCACAATATAATTAATACATTGAATTCTGGTTGGGGTGTCCTAGGTTTGAACATTAGACCAGCCATAAAATGTTCCTTGTGTTGAGACAGTGTTAAGATCTTAATTACATGTTAAGATCTTAAGTCTTACATGTTAATTACTGCATATTGCTAGTAATAACTACCAGAAAAGAAAAGAAAAATAAATTCAAATATCTAACACTTTTGCAGGCATTAAATGGTCTCATTCTGTCCATTGTAATGAAGCATGGCAACAACTTGACTCGGCTATTCATCATCTCTGGCTCCATGCTCTACTCCACATTCCTTACCATGGTTGTACTGGGGACCAGCGTCAATGCCTTCTTCCTACTGGCTGCTGCCCTGGTGATCATCTCACTCTACCTCTACCATAGCTAGCTGGGGTACCCAGGCCTAGTGAAGTGTCCAGTTCTACCATAGCTAGCTGGGGTACCTTACTATAGCAGCAAATAGTGCAGATCCTGACCAGACAGCTCCCAGAGACTTAAACTGTTTGCCTAAATCTGTTGAAATTGTACCCAGCACAAGTTATAAAACTTAATAAATGTGTGAAATTAATTATTTTACATTATGCACAAAATGGTAAGATTTCCAGTTTTACATAACTTTATCTTAATAATGATGACACAAAATGATATATTTTGTCAACGTTACACTGTGTAAATTTATAACAAATGTACATTAATGTGACTTAACAGTTGAGAAATCCTTGGTGTTGAAATTGCTTACCTGTTTTTCCTTGTTAGAATGATATAAAAATAATAATAATAATTATGAATAATTATAAAATTTTATAAAAATCAAAATTTTAATTAAACAAATTAACATCATGGTATTGAAATTCTGAAAAGAATTAAGGTGTTTTGATGAAGATAAACTTTACACTTTTGGCTGCACTCTTTTTATTTTTCATTAAATAAATACAACTTCTTTTGCAAGATTTTTATTTAAACTAGTAATATAGCCTCAGGAAAGCCAAGTTTGTTAATATAAATAAAGACTATGTACTACATGTATTTATTTGTCAATAGTTTGGATTTTGTAGTGTGTAGTTGCTGAATAAGTATACTATACATTATTTAATTGCAATTTATGATTGAAGTACCAGTATCATGTAGTAATATGTGTGTGTTGGCTTCTATTTTAAGGTCACATGCATTTATTTATATTTTATTTTTACATGTAATAAACCAATGTTTGTTTTTATAACTTGATTAGAACATCTAATTATTTTGTTACGTTTTTTAAAGGATGTGTTATTTGCTTTATACATAGATTCCCCATTTTGATAATCATAGGTATTAATTCACATGATTAACAGGTCTTTTTATGATTTTAATGATATTTTTATCTGTATATGATAGAATTCCTAGATTAATGTTATGTTGTGATTTTGAAGGTTTGGTGCTGGTTGGTATGTTTTGATGAAAGTTGAAACCATGAAGGGCTTCATGGCTATTGTGCTGGACATTCTGTGTCATAAACCTCCTGTTTTAAATCTTGGATGTTTTTGTTTTTTTACATTTTGTATTGTTTTTTACATTTTGTCATTGGCACTTGTATTCTATTTTTTTCTTACAAAATTCTGGTCCATTGAAATAAATATTTTTACTTCAAACAACTGTTGTATAATCTTTATTTTTTAAGCATGAATATACTTATTTTAGAACAACAGATTGCTAAAACATTTAAATATTAAATATAACATTCAAATCAAATATTTAGTCCATTGTTTTAGTTAGTTACTTAGTTCTTGGTGGTTTTCTAAAGGAATTTTTATTCATATTTCCACCTTTTTTTGTAACTTCACAACCAATGACAATACTTTAATCTATGTTTTAATTTTAATGATCTCCAACTGTAAGACATTTATTATATCACACATCTTTACATCCCACTAATGATGTGGATGCTTTTCTGTCTTCACTTCATATAGCAAACACCTTACTGTGAAAGCCATCTACCTACATAGGATTGTCATTCTTTTCCCTTACATATACCCCAGCAAATGGCTATCCAAGTCAATATTCTAGATGTAACTAAAATAAAGAAATATAGTGAGTCTTTGGACAGTCATGTCTATTGTACATCTTCTGGTACAATAGTGTGTTTTATTCTGTAAATGTAATATTACTTTAAATTTTTAATTAAATTTAAAAAATTTCTGTACTAATAAATTTTAATAAACTATTTTAAATTATTTCTGTACCGTATTTCAAAAGTTTATTTTGTATCTAAATAGTTTTGTTGTTGGTTGGTTTTTTTTGTTGTTGGTTTTTTTTTTCAAAACTATAAAAACCGATGGTCCTTCAATATCTTGGGATGATGTTAGTTTGATTGCACTACCTTATAAGATATATTGCTAAGCTCTAGTCAGTAATCCTTTTCTTTAGAAGTTTAGACATAAAATATGATTTTTCTCTCTTTTAGCTTATGCTAAAAACATACACTCACAAAAATTGGAGGCTTGGTCTAACAACACAATGTACGAGTCAATTTCACTAATAGGGGTGTGAATTCATAGATATTTCGATAATGGTCATAGTTTGACTGCCATCTAAGGCTATTTGTAGGTTCTGTCTGCGTTTATTGTGTCTGTAGCAAGAAGTTAACATGTTAAAGTCATCAATTTTTACTGTTTCCTATATTTGTGTGCATACGTCTTTGGCTTGAGTTTATTGTGCTGGTATGATGTCTATACTGTTGATTTAAAAATGGCTTGTCCACATCAGTCAGTCTTACCTGAAAGCCATTTTACATGCAGGTATAGATATATTTCTATGTTGTTGTTTTTTCGTTCTCAATAGTCTGCAATACTACACTGATAATCTACACTATTTGCCTGAGCATGGTGATACCCAGCACTGAAAGGCAATCAGCAAATTCAGTAGAAAATTGCCTATTTGGATTGAGTGGTGTGTGTAACTATTCTCACATGGGTCACAGAATTGAACTGTGGAAATGAATCTCAATCATCTACATTATTTTTAATTTTTTTTTAATAAATTTTACATTCTGTTACAAATAATTATTTTATCCTCTTGAAGCAACTTGGTCACAGTTGATCAAATGTGATTTTTGTTTTCTTTTGTTAAAAATATAAACTTTGTTGAATCGAAATGTTAATCGCATAAGATATAGCCACTGATTACTAAAAATATATATGAATATATTGTCAATCAAAGAAATATTAAAAAATAGTCTTGTTTCATTGGTCAAATCAAAAGCAACACTTTCCATTTTTTTTAGACATTTTTAGCTTAACACCTTTGTACACCTCTGCACCGAGGTGCCTATGGCTTAGTGCAAGAGTCGCTGATTTGTAACTCCCCTAACTGCTTAGCCCCTCACCGCGTGGGTTCGAGTCCCGGTTGGGGTGAAGGATTTAATGTGGGAAGGTGTTCCAGTTGACTTGCGGTGGGCCGGTGGTTCTACCCAGACATTAGTCTGGGATCCACCAAATAGATGGTCGCTGCAATGTATCGAAAAACAAAAACACAAAAAAACACCTCTGGACCGTGCATGGGGTATTATCAGGCATATGTTGACAACAGTCATAATCAGGCACTAATGGGCTAGATAGTCATTCAATAATTCAAATACATACCAAGTGCAAATTATGTGGTTCTTTGTGTCATGGAACCAGGTAAAACTGTGACCAAATCAGTTGATTCAACAGATCCACTGGTTTTAATTTCTACCGAGTAAAAAAAAATTGATAGACCTAAAAAACAGGGGGGGGGTTTTCATATTATTTATAACAGTTACTTGAAGAAGATGTGAAGACTTGCAATGTACACTCAATATCAGCTACATGTTTGTATTACTTAGAGACAAATATATTTATTAACTAAGTCATTGTTGGTTGTGTGAACATTTTAATTAAATATATGTTTAATTTGAGCCATTTATTTTTGTTGTTTTAGTGTACCTCTCATTAAACATTTGTATTTATTCGCTACAGTTTTCAAAGGAAAGACATGTAACATGTGAGGACTCTCTTACTGGCGTTGACATTAAAAAGGCAGGTAACATGAAAATAAGGAGAGCAGGGTGATGCCCCTTCTTTTAACTTTTTGTTGGTTAATGTTTTTGTTAAAGTTCATTCCTCAAAACTGTCAAAATATATAAGCTTTTAACTTGAAATATATCATGATCATGGTACGTGTATTCCTTAAATACATTATAACAAAGTTATGCTCTTTTTTCAAAAATGTTTCCGGGTTGTTGTTTTTTTTTGTTGAGGGCAGGATGTTTAGGTTAGTAATAGCCATCATATTACATGTTCTATCCAGTACTGAGAAAAGTCGGGCATGCTGTCTATGGACAGCTCTTGTTTTTTCTTCTATTTTAAATACAATTATAAAATCCAGTTTTGATGATGCAATATTTTTAATAAAATATACATTTTCATTTTTTGTTTATTTTTAAATGTTTCCAGACCTCATGGCAAAACAACCTCAAGTTGTCTCAGTGAAGTAAATAAAATGGCCTTTCACATAGTGAATAGATAAAACATGATAGTATTTTTATTATGGCTCGGAATGAATGCGGACACATTTAAGAATTCAACAGATATAGGTGATCAACAAGGATTAAAAGTAATATAGGTGATCAAAGAGGATTTGAAGAAATTTATGTTATATGAAAGTGATCAGAAAGGACTTGAATAAATTTCTGTTATATGAAGGTGATCAGAAAGAAATTAAAGTGATCAACGTGATTGGAAGATAATAAAGTGATGTAGGTGATCAGAAAGGACTTTGATTAGAAATTACACCATTAACCTCTACATGCTAAAATAATTTATAAATGGGCCACTTAATTCATTTCATTCAATTCTATTAATAGTTATATAAAATATTTATACTTTCACTTTAATAGCCAATAATATCTTAAATTGTTATTAGGAGAAGATTCTTCAACTTTTAAAAAATTTCAAAACTACTAATTATGTTGAGGAAAATATAATATTTAATACAACACTTAAAAGTCTTCTGTGTTGTTTTCCTAACTTGGAATTTAAATGTTAGACAAAGAGATATAGGAAGACTTGACAATAAAGAAAAATTATATTTATATAAATTTAAACCAACACCATGTTACACATACCATTGCAAAGAACTTATGCAAAGTAACACCAGTACCAACATAAATTCAAAAACAGAAATTCACTTATTGTGAATAAAATCTGTGGTCAAATATGTAGAGTTAGATTTTGACAGTGTATCAGTTTCACTGGTATTTCATTCACAGAGCCTCTATAGCTCAGTCCATAAAGCAACCTGATTTTGTGTTGGGGGAGGTCTCTTGTTGGAGTCCTGATGGCGACTCACTTATTCAGCTCCTGTTAAAACAGCTCCCATTGGTACCAGTAACCAAATGTATACCATTCATACTACAGACCTGAATACTGGGTGAAGGATGGCATGCACAGGGGTGGGTGCTGGAGGCAGTGAACCCCTCTTGTTGTTAGGGGTCCTGCCACAGAAATAATAAAATATGCATTTTACTGAGGACTCCAAATGGCATGTGAACATGTACTTCTGTATAACTTTTAAAGTAAAATGCAGACAATAAGTAGAAATATAATAAAAGCAATATAGAAATATTTTACCAGTTGTATCAGAGATGTGTTTAAAATGTGATTTCGACAAAAGTTATCCGACCAAGCTGGATAATATCATATGGCATCTATTAATATTTTATTTACCATAAAATGCATTATCTTTCATATTTATGACAATCTTTTGATTGACATAGATAAGTATGTGTCAAAGTAACAATTTTGTTGACATTGTAATTGATTTTGTATTACATGTACTTGAAAACATTGAGCATTATAACAGTGGCAGTTGATATGTGCCATATAATTGCCTTATAACAGTGGCAGTTAATATATGTGCAATATAGTTGCCTTATAACAGTGGCAGTGGATATATGTGCAATATAGTTGCCTTATAACAGTGGCAGTTGATATATGTACCATATAATTGCCTTATAACAGTGACAGTTGATATGTGTGCCATATAATTGCCTTATAACAGTGGCAGTTGATATATGTGCAATATAGGTGCCTTATAACAGTGGCAGTTGATATATGTGCAATATAGTTGCCTTATAACAGTGGCAGTTGATATATGTACCATATAATTGCCTTATAACAGTGGCAGTTGATATGTGTGCCATATAATTGCCTTATAACAGTGGCAGTTGATATATGTGCAATATAGTTGCCTTATAACAGTGGCAGTTGATATATGTACCATATAGTTGCCTTATAACAGTGGCAGTTGATATATGTGCAATATAGTTGCCTTATAACAGTGGCAGTTGATATATGTACCATATAATTGCCTTATAACAGTGGCAGTTGATATATGTGCCATATAATTGCCTTATAACAGTGGCAGTTGATATATGTACCATATAATTGCCTTATAACAGTGGCAGTTGATATATGTGCCATATAATTGCCTTATAACAGTGGCAGTTGATATATGTGCAATATAGTTGCCTTATAACAGTGGCAGTTGATATATGTACCATATAATTGCCTTATAACAGTGGCAGTTGATATATGTGCCATATAATTGCCTTATAACAGTGGCAGTTGATATATGTGTAATATGGTTGCCTTATAACAGTGGCAGTTGATGTATGTGCCATATAATTGCCTTATAACAGTGGCAGTTGATATATGTGCAATATAGTTGCCTTATAACAGTGGCAGTTGATATTATGTGCCATATAATTGCCTTATAACAGTGGCAGTTGATATATGTGCAATATAATTGCCTTATAACAGTGGCAGTTGATATAGCTGCCATATAATTGCCTTATAACAGTGGCAGTTGATATATATGCAATATAGTTGCCTTATAACAGTGGCAGTTGATATATGTGCAATATAGTGGCCTTATAACAGTGGCAGTTGATATATGTACCATATAATTGCCTTATAACAGTGGCAGTTGATATATGTGCCATATAATTGCCTTATAACAGTGGCAGTTAATATATATGTGCAATATGGTTGCCTTATAACAGTGGCAGTTGATATATGTGCAATATAGTTGCCTTATAACAGTGGCAGTTGATATTATGTGCCATATAATTGCCTTATAACAGTGGCAGTTGATATATGTGCAATATAATTGCCTTATAACAGTGGCAGTTGATATAGCTGCCATATAATTGCCTTATAACAGTGGCAGTTGATATATGTGCAATATAGTTGCCTTATAACAGTGGCAGTTGATATATGTGCCATATAATTGCCTTATAACAGTAGCAGTTGATATATGTGCAATATAATTGCCTTATAACAGTGGCAGTTGATATATGTGCCATATAATTGCCTTATAACAGTGGCAGTTGATATATGTGCCATATAATTGCCTTATAACAGTGGCAGTTGATATATGTGCCATATAATTGCCTTATAACAGTGGCAGTTGATATATGTGCAATATGGTTGCCTTGTAACAGTGGCAGTTGATGTATGTGCCATATAATTGCCTTATAACAGTGGCAGTTGATATATGTGCAATATAGTTGCCTTATAACAGTGGCAGTTGATATTATGTGCCATATAATTGCCTTATAACAGTGGCAGTTGATATAGCTGCCATATAATTGCCTTATAACAGTGGCAGTTGATATATGTGCAATATAGTTGCCTTATAACAGTGGCAGTTGATATATGTACCATATACTTGCCTTATAACAGTGGCAGTTGATATATGTGCCATATAATTGCCTTATAACAGTGGCAGTTGATATATGTGCAATATGGTTGCCTTATAACAGTGGCAGTTGATATATGTGCCATATAATTGCCTTATAACAGTGGCAGTTGATATATGTGCAATATAGTTGCCTTATAACAGTGGCAGTTGATATTATGTGCCATATAATTGCCTTATAACAGTGGCAGTTGATATATGTGCAATATAATTGCCTTATAACAGTGGCAGTTGATATAGCTGCCATATAATTGCCTTATAACAGTGGCAGTTGATATATGTGCAATATAGTTGCCTTATAACAGTGGCAGTTGATATATGTGCCATATAATTGCCTTATAACAGTAGCAGTTGATATATGTGCAAAACAGTTGCCTTATAACAGTGGCAGTTGACATATGTACCATATAATTGCCTTATAACAGTGGCAGTTGATATGTGCAATATAATTGCCTCACAACAGTGGCAGTTGATATATGTGCCATATAATTGCCTTATAACAGTGGCAGTTGATATATGTGCCATATAATTGCCTTATAACAGTGGCAGTTGATATATGTGCTTTATAGTTGCCTTAAAACAGTGGCAGTTGATTTGTGCCATATAACTGCCTCATAACAGTGGCAGTTGATATATGTGCCAAATAGTTGCCTTAAAACAGTGGCAGTTGATATGTGCGATATAGTTGCCTTATAACAGTGGCAGTTGATATATGTGCCATATAATTGCCTTATAACAGTGGCAGTTGATATATGTGCCATATAATTGCCTTATAACAGTGGCAGTTGATATATGTGCAATATAATTGCCTCATAACAGTGGCAGTTGATATATGTGCCTTATAGTTGCCTTATAACAGTGGCAGTTGATATATGTGCAATATAATTGCCTCATAACAGTGGCAGTTGATATATGTGCCATATAGTTGCCTTATAACAGTGGCAGTTGATATATGTGCCATATAGTTGCCTTATAACAGTGGCAGTTGATATATGTGCAATATAATTGCCTTATAACAGTGGCAGTTGATATATGTGCAATATAATTGCCTCATAACAGTGGCAGTTGATGTATGTGCCTTATAGTTGCCTTATAACAGTGACAGTTGATATATGTGCCATATGATTGCCTAATAACAGTGGCAGTTGATATATGTGCCATATAATTGCCTCATAACAGTGGCAGTTGATATATGTACCATATAATTTCCTCATAACAGTGGCAGTTAATATATGGAGAGGCTTAATGTTTTAGCAGATTTATTTCAGACAAGGGACATAATTTCTTTTTGACAAATATTCACAACTTCTGCCTGGTTGTTGCAAGTAATATCAATAACAATAATGAACATTGAAAGTTTACTGGCACAAGGTAAAACAAAACCAGGGGTAGGCATCATATTCAAATGAAAACTTCAATTGATCATGTTCAGTCTTGATTAGATTTTATTTAATTTTAAATTTGAGACAAAACACTTTCACTCTTCGTGGTATGACTAAAAGATCAATTAAGCTTTGTTGTTCTATTTAGTGTTGTATGTAATGTAGTCAGTGTGACTCAAAAGCTATAATTACCGATCTTTAGGTGTCCTTACAATATAATAAGTTATATCAGATATTCACAAATACGAATACTCATACAAACACATATGGTTTTCAGTGATTTAAATTTAATAATTATGCAATACATATTGCGTGAGAAAAGGACTGGTAATGTGTCGGGTTCATTCGCCTGAGTGCGACGACGCACGGAAATGCACGAATCGAAGTACGAGATGCACTATTTACCCACGTGACCAGTGACGTCAGACAAACAATGCAATGGCAGGACCCAGCTGGGGCATATTGCCTAGTGTCATAATTGTTGATATTCTTTCGTATCTTTCGCTAAAGGACAGACTTAGTGCTGCTTCCGTGTGCAAGAGATGGAGATCGTGCCTCTTTCAGCCGTCATTGTGGCACAAACTCCGTTTGAATTTGCAACAAAATGAAAGAGAAAAAACGAAGTTTCTAGTCGACGTATGTGGACGTTTTGTTCGGGATTTTGTTTTGAAATTCGACTCCCGTCGACCTGACGAAGTGAGGGAATGTTTCCGAATCTTACAAGTACTTAGCGGCAATAAAAACCTTCAGGTTGTGCAGTTGGAACCTGCAAGTTGTCACATAGAATGGCCAAATAACCTGACCCCGCAGAGGTATTTTGTTTTGCATTATTTGGGATTTAACCAATCGTCGAATCAGATGTTTTCTAAAAATAGAACTCTTCCATAAACAAATCGTATGGTCACGTGACAAATGTCAAACCCTTATCAACTGCGTATTTTTATTTACTGTTTATTGAAAGAGGTTTTAAAGTATTTTAACACTCGTATATTTACCTTAAGAAAAGAAATTAATCTGACATAAACAGTTAGAATTTTATAGTAAATATGCGCAAGCCATATTGAGTCAAATGAATCCAAGATGACTTGACCTATTTTGATGAAGAACAAAATCTAATGTTTGTCAAATTTTCTCACTAGATTTGACTCACTGATACTTTAATTTCAGCAAATCAAATAAGCAAAGGCATGTAAATATAGCCACCACATAAATACTGGCACTAACTGATAACATTCCATATTTGTTTGAAAGTGTTAACTGCTGAGTTAGACATAATTATCTTTGGTGGGGAGAAGTAGAGTGGCAGTCATTGTCTTGTAACTCCTCTGACTGCCCACCCCTCACTGTATGGGATCAAGTCATTGTCGTGGTGAAGAATTTAATTTTATTGTGAGCTAGTGATTCTGCCGAGAAATTTTCCTTGGGTCTCCCTTTACCAAATTGGCTGGACATTGCTACAATGACCATAATTGTGTTGCTACTATGTTTTTTTTAAAAACACAAGTAAAAAATATCTATAAAACTACAAATATCTTAGCCACTACAAAACTTATTAGTACACAGCAGGTGAGATAGAATGTTTGCCCATCAAAACAAAGTGTCAAAGAAGAACTCTTAAAAATTGATAAAACCAGGCTCTAATAAATCAATACTCATGTCTGGTGCCATGTTTGTCATGTTTTTTATTTCAAGTGAACATCTTTCAGTAAACCGTATTAGCATTAAGAAATTAGGTTGCTTTCATGTAAAAGTTTTGTCTTTTACCTGCAATTTCTAGCATTTTGGTGCAGGGCTTTTTCAGGGGTTTTTGGTGAAAAGGCCCCAGCCCAAATTTGGAATTTTTGACGCGGTAAATAGTCAAATTTGGGGGAAAAAATATCGACAAATCAAACCAATTGGGAAATTTCAACATTTATTTTTCTGAATTAAAGCTTAATCTGCCTTGCTTTTGTGTCCCTGAAAGTGTCACAGAGCTCTTCCAGAGTTTGTTCAGAAAGCTCTGCAGGGCCTTCAATACAGATTCTCATTAAATTGGAGAGTTTTTCCTGGCCAAGGGAGCTTCTCAAAAAAGTTCATAGTAGGTTCAAGATGCTAAACCCCATCTCCACAGCTTCTGTGCTGGATGGTATTATGGTCATCATCTACAGAAGTTGGTAGATTCTAGATCGCGTAGTATTTAATATTGTACGAATTTTTCGTCACTATATTTCGCGGGTCAGTATAAAAGCCGGTACTGCATGTACCGTTTTTGCTTCATTAGTCCTTTCAGTTTTATACGCAGTCAAACAGTTATGGCGAAAATACTTTTGTTTATGAAATAAAAAATAATTCCTGTTAATTTTCAAACCATATATTAATTACAATCTTATCTGGAATGGCTCCATGACGCATCTTCAACTTGCGTTACGGTATACGGCTGGGTAAGAGTCTATGTTTTCACCGATTACATTCATACATAAATTCACGGAAAGTAGTTTTCACAGATCACCGATCAAAAGTAAACAAACGATTCGCTTAATTGGAAAAGTCTCTTGATTTTATGGTTTCTTGGTTATTTATTTTTTAAAGGTCAAAGGCATTTTGGTTCAAATGGGAATTAATTTATGAGATTGGGAATTTTTTTCTTGAAATTAAGAAAAATGTTCGCTATTTGGCTTTGGGAACGGGGCCGAATATCAGCCCTGTGAGACAGGCTGAAAAAGCCCTTTGGTGGTATAACATGATGTCTTCAAGTACCATGGTAATAATGGAAATAAGTTTATGTCTCTGAGCTTTTTTACCTTTGTGTAAATTTCAGGAATATCCCGCTCCCATTGTCCACTATACTCCCCAAAAGGACCTAATGTGAGAAAGTCTTCAAGCTGACCTGCTTTGCATGGGTTCTTCTACCTGGACATTTTTTGGGGGGGGGTCTTCCTCCACCGAAATAGCTTGACATTGCTATAATATTAATAATTGGTCACTGCGATGTTTATTAAACACAAAACTCCCAAACATTACACAAAGTTAAAATAGTGTAACAAAGTCATAACTTTTATCTATTGTTATCTAAGATTTAGGAAAATATCAGTTGTAAATATAATGTTGACATATGCTTTTGTTATCTAGATAAGTTGATTTACAATCATGTTATAGGTTTGTTAAGAAGCTTCAGGACATTGTTCAGACATGTCGCCAGCTGAAACATTTCTCTGTGGGCTGCTCAGAGGAGTTGATGACACATGCTGGCTCCCTGCTTCCGTTATTGTCCCGTCTGCATGGTAACAGTCTTGAGGGACTCCATCTAGCCAGTGTGAAGGAGGACCCTGAGAATTATGGGATAGTTGACCTTGACATCAGCCTGTTGTGTAGGTTCACCAACTTAAAGCACCTGAGTATCGACTACGACTTCCTTGACAATCAGTCCCTGGAGATTCTAGCGATGAGTAATGATGCTGACCTACACACCCTGTGTATCCACATCACCGGCATCGAACCAGGAAAGAAAATCACTAACGCTACCTGGAGACAAGTTACAAGAAAAAACAGAAATCTTGAAGTGACCATCAATTTATTGCATTCCTACAATGGTGTTGAAAATCTTCTCGACATTCTACAATCCAACATGCCGTTGACGCATTTTCGGCAGTTTTTCTGTTCGAACCTGAACCTTCCAGCCATCAGTCTGATGGCAGAACATTACTGCAGTAGTCTGAAGTCGGTGCACATTGTTGATGGTTTCGAGAATGGATTTCCTGTGGCCTACAACAGCACAACCAATGAAGACCCATTTGTAATGCTGGCATGGAAATGTGCCAACCTAGATAGCCTTACAA
Organism: Sinonovacula constricta; assembly: GCA_007844125.1. Classification (NCBI taxonomy): domain Eukaryota; kingdom Metazoa; phylum Mollusca; class Bivalvia; order Cardiida; family Solecurtidae; genus Sinonovacula; species Sinonovacula constricta. The sequence goes on along the minus strand of CM017559.1, from coordinate 25,292,997 downwards.
TCATAGGTAAATACATATTTTATTACCTAATGAGGCAAAATAACCAATGAGTGTTACTTGATAAATAAACTTGTTTGATAAATACAGATTTATTTATGTACATAATTTCATTTGCTTAGATTTTTATGACAAACTTGTATGCTCAACATGTAGTCATGTATACATTCATTGACAGATAACATCAACAATCCATATGCTAAATGGCAACCAAAGGCTGCTGGATAAACAAAGAAACTAGCCTTCTGAATAATAATTCCCTGGTTTGCACATTTGCTTATGAATTGAGCACCTCTTATGTCAGTTTCAACCACAGTTTATACCACTGCAAGCAATACAATATAAATATTTTTTTTTTTTAATATTTATTAATTTATGAATTATTTCCAAATATAAAATTTAGAGACTTCATCACCCTGGTAAAAAATATGAAAACATTATATAAGAATGCATTGTAAGTTAAAGGTGGTATCAAACAGTTTGAACCAAAGATCTTTTTTCTCAAATAACAAAGTAAGTCATTGTTACCTGAAAAGGTCCAGAAAAATGCTGTTCATTGATGTCCTAGATATGTGTGAACAGTGAAGCATACATCCCTGTTTCTCATTGCAAACAGGTATTTCCTATCTGAGCCACACTTCAGAGAAAGCTATTTTTAAATCAAGAAAACAATGTGACAACTGATTTCGAGATTTTTTTATATTGTTATCAAATCTATTTTTATCACTTTCATGTTAATTTATAGATTAAGATATAATAAATATTAAGAGTATTTGTATTGCAATCTGTATAATCTAACATTATGATTAGTATTCTAATGCATACTTTGACTAAAGTATGAATATACAGAAATTGTGCCTAAATCATTCAGAACGGTGGGAACATATTGTTATTTGTATTTCTGTCAGATATAGCATTATAAGTGATTTAACCATGGCAGAATAATGGGATGAGATGTTGAAGAAATGGGAGGGTCATGGCCTTGGATTAACATTCATTGTTTACCATTTAGCACAGCAGGATATGTAGATGACAAAGAAAGGAAAATTATGGTGTATATGTTAAATTTGAATCAACATATGTACATGTAATTACACATAACATATATATTTTACTTGGACATAATTGAGAATTAACCTTGTAGGGGATAACTGCTCTATATTGAGTAGGATAAGAAATAAGATAAAGCACATTATGTTGCTTTTCATGTGGTGCACTAGATTGTTATGATCTATTTATTTTGAAGGCTATGCCATCTCGGACTATGACATCATCGCCATGGCAAGACTGAGGGGTAGTTCCCTCAGGAAGCTTGTGATTCCCAACATGTGTATCACCTGGGAGGACCCCTATTCTGAGATCTACGGGGACATGGGTGCAGAGTTCATTGACATGGTAACCAGTTCCTTCTTTGTTTTTATTCTTTTACTCCCGGCTGATACCCAATGTTGTGCATGTTACACTTTGCATAAAAAAGAAGAATTTGTTGATTTGTTGTTTTTTTCATTGAGATTAGTCTTATGTCTTGGAAGATCAATATTTTCACTTTTCAAAGATGGATGAGGGGACAAATTGTTTTGCGAGGATGTGGTTGGTTGATAGATCTGATCACTTTGTTTCTACTGTATACCTAGAGACGTAATGAGTTTGTATTCTTCAAACATTGCAAGGAACATGACTGTAGATGTTTCCTATGTTTACAGTCAGTATCTTTCAATTTCCTAACATAACTACCAATTCAGGTTAGTTATGTGCATGTTGGTCTGTTAAATAAGTAACATATTGTCAGAAATATGTTTTGGGGTAAGGTTTGAACACACCTGAGCAATGTTTTCCATGGGAGCATGGTAACTTCTTTGTACAAATAAACTGAAAAAAAAAGTAAACTTTTCAACTTTCAAACAGAAGACAATAAAAGAAAAGAAATATGCGAAGAAAAAGTAGATGACAACCATATTGCAAAAAGAATGAACGATGACAAATACAATATAAATGTACATAGAAAACTGTGTGTAATAAAAAAAATCATTAAGAGTCAGACATGATGAAGTAATGAACAGATTTATAAATAACTTGAATAAAAATTATGGCACATTAAATGACAAACAGAAATACACAAGTAAGTTAACTCATTTGTTTCTTTGTTGGATGAATGCTTATAAAATGGTGCTTTTTTTTGTTTATATTGTATTTTGTATTCCTTTATGTGGCAGGTGTCTAGCAGCCTGAAGCGTTCCTGGCACCCTGTGTTGGACACAGACCTCCCAGAGGCCCTGTTCAGGGAGTGGGCTGACACTGAGACCATGTTCCACGACATCCTGCTTCAGGACCAGACCTACCAGCCGGTCACCAACACAACGGTAATGGCTTTACAGTTTGATTGACAGTTTCAGATAATGGTTATGTACACCGTGATGGGAGTTTCTCCTTGTGTGTTAATCATGACAGTGTACCGGCTGCAATAGCTCAATTGGTAGATTGTCGGCTTGCACATTGGGAGGTCGCGTGTTCAAACCCAGGCAGGGAGGGTCAAACCAAAAACTTTAAAGTTGGTAGTAGTGGCTTCCCTCCTAACTCTCTGGACTAAGGGGACAGCATTACGCCTGACTCGTCGGTGTCAGTATGATGGACCGGCCAGGTTCAGTTCCTGGGCACCTCATTAAGTGCCCTTGTGCTATATTGATAGAAATGTTGCAGCACAGTATCGACAAAAATGCAGACAAATCCCTCATGACAGTGTAAAAAATTTACCAAACATCACACATATTTGTATAGCTTATTGTAATATGCAAGTTTGTTGTTTTTTAAAAAAAAATTAGTTCAGCATAAATCTTGAAAGAGGATGCTTTTGTGGGATTTTTTTATGCAGTTTTGTACCATGTTTTTTTTTCATAAGAGCATGTTAAATTTATCCTTTTAGGTTGTTTTTTTTTATTATTAAAATATTTATCTTCATTATTTTAACAGCATATTTTTTTAAGAGGCATGTTATCAAAAATCTGTTTTAAAATTACATCCCCTGAAGAGTTTAAGCAGGCACTACAGTGTTGTTTGTTTTGATAAACATTGCACTATAGAAAACAGTGCAAGTGGCTAAATGTAACAGAGAAAACATATGATTCTACTGTAAGTTCATAACATGGTCATTTTGTGGGCTAAGTAATCAACATCAAAAACGTGCATGATAGATTAGTTATTTTCTGAGGACTGTGTTAGGCATTTAAAATCTACTGTACTATGAATGTGTGGCACTCAAAATATTTGATGTCAGAATTTAATGAAATATGCCTGGTTAAGAAGCACCTGCATAAATTCTTGTTATTCACATTTAATTTGTAATATATTTACAAGTTTAATCAATGTAACATCCTGTTTTGTTCTTGTGAAATATATAAAGACGTATTTTCAAAAGCAATAAATCATTGATTCTTGTTCTAATGTAATATATGAAAGACATTGTTTTAGAAATTGATGCTCTATTTATGTTTTTTTTTTTTTTTTACAACACCTCATAAGATTTAGCAAACCCATAAATTGATTTGCCTTCTATCACATATACTATTCTCAGACATTTTTCTGCCCTTTCTTGCAGACTTAGTTGACCATTCCATTCCGCAGACAACAATGTGTTCAACCATCAGAAATGCCTTCCTTGCACCTCAGCAGATCCAATCAGCTCTCTCTGGCAGGATAAACCCAGAGGTTTCTGGCTGACAAAGTGTCTACAAAATATTATTCTCATACAAACGTCTCAGTTGAACTATGAAATGTAGAAGAAATAGTGCAATATTACAACATCCAGGAAACATTTCAGGCAAATGACTTGGAGTTGAGACGAAGTTTGAATTATTTAAGGAAGCTTGTGCGGAACACTTAATGAAGTATTTTATTGGTCTCCGTTTCCTCTTGACATCAAAGATGTGTTGTTGTTTTCTTTTAGATTTATTATTTATGAATTTAAGTCTTTTCAAACTGTTAATTTGAGATCTGCTTAAAACCTTAACAGTGCAACTTCTGGGGGAAAAAATTCAAAGAATGTCATATAAGCAACAACAAACAACTTTATTTACACACTGGATAAGTCCTCAATGCAGATATCCTGTTCACACTTCATCTTTTTATTAAGATTATATAAGTATTAGTTGCTAAATCTAAACAATATTTAAGAAACAAAAGTACAGAAACTTATCTTCAGTGAGGTCTTCAAGTTATAAAGTCATGACTTAACCAGCCTGTTGGCACTATATGTAAACATCATCTATTTTTCTAGAAATGTTCAAATCAAAGCATGTATAAGCAGTTAAAAAACAGTCAAGAGGCTGGTAAGCACTACCTAATTAGGTGCTCCAGTAGGTAAATAGTGTAGATGTGAGGGTCTGTTCTGGTTTATAGCTATCTGAACAGGACCTGCTTTTTTGAGGCCCAGTATATATCAATTGTTTGTTTTTTTGCCTATGCATAAAGTTGTTTAGAAGTAAATGAACTTCTGACTTTCAGATTTATTAATAACTGTTGTGGCTATCAAAGGCATATTAAGAAAATATAAACAAATAAACTTAAGTATGACACCACCATTCCATTGGGGTGACATGTCATTGAGAGCTACTGCTGCATTTGGGTCAACTTGTGATATAAATCGAACAATTAATAGGCTACCTTGTGATCATTATAATTGTTCTTTCCCTTAGCTGTTGGGATAATAAGCACTGCAAATATCGAAGTGATAAAGATGAGCTGGCTGGCTAGTGTTGTGTCCATTTTAGGGGATAAAAAAAATGTGTTAGGTAAACATTTCCACCAGGATGAATGTCATCATATGAAACATGCCTTCATCTGACAGAAGGACTGCATGGACAATGGAGAATGAAAGCAAAATGGCCACTACAAATTTACACTGACAGAAGGACTGCATAGACAAAGGAGCAGTAAAGCAATACAGCCACTACAACTTTACATTTAGCATGTTTATTGTTCAGTAAGTATATAGTATTTATATCTTATCCATTGTCTGCACATTTTTGTTGTGTGTCATGTTCAATCTTTAAGTATATTTTTCCTTGTTGCTAGTCTGTATATTGTGGTAAGATATGTTAATTTGTTGAAAGTATTTTAATTCATCAAAAATGGTTTTTCAGGTATCTATATGAAAGCTGTGATGAACGTAGACTAAGTATCTTACTTGATCTATGTGTTTCTAGTTAATTATGCATAATTGTTCCACAAATTTTATATGTCATTGTTTTTATGGTATAATCTAAAAAGTCGATAAAAAAAACTTTATTTTTTCAAGTGCTAATTCACCTGCTTGCAAGCTGTTAATGAATCTAAAATATTTTTTTAAAACTTGCATATTTTCTCATTTGAAATAATTTCACAAATTACAATACCATTTTGAAAAATACAAATCAAATCACCCAAATATATATTTAATAAAGTCCTTTGTCAAATTGTACGCCTCATTTTTTAAGTTAAAAAAAACTAATTCAAAAAATGTTTCATTGTCTTTCGAAGATAAGAGATATAACTTTTACCAAAAATGTTCCTTAACTATTTATTTGTTCAAATTGACTTTTTTCCTTCAGTAGAAGAATTCAGAAAATCTGAAGCATCCCTAATATCTAGGAGCAAAATGTTTAAACCACAGTATGTTTAGGTTATGAAATTCTAGCAAATTTTGGACAAGTGTTCAAAGAGTACAAAAATAGCTTAAATTATTTGGGTACAAATCAAAGTCATCATCCATACAAAAAATCTTACATCTGAATATATTTGTTAAAATGAGGCTGCTTTTTGTTTTCTAATAATTCTAAATGCTTTCTTTGACCTTATAAGGATAAATATTGTTAAAATGATTTTAGCACCTCTAAAATCAGTTTTAATCTTTTATAAAATGCCAACTTATACATAGATAAGAGCGTGGTAACTCCTGTTAACCCTTTTCTGCATGTATATTTCATTTTACGCCTTTACAAACCATTTGCAGTCATTAGCAAGAATCTACAGGACTAAGGGTTTATGTGTTGACTGGTTCAGCCCAAAATCTATTATTTCAAGTTGAACATACATTTATTAAAACCCTTTTATCTCTTTTAAAGAAAAACACAAAGTCAGGTGAACTTTCAAAATTTTATTAGAACTTTGAAAGATTAATTTGTTTAATCACAAAATATAATTAAAGTTCTGGTACCAATAGGAATGTGAGCCATTAGAAGTCTACCCTTTTAAAAAGTTATTAAAACATTAGTGCTCCAGATAATGTTTTGGTCAATTAGTTTTGATTAAAAAAAACATTTTTGACAAAGAGTTTTTTAAAAATCCAACCAATTTTCTAGAAGCAGCCATTGCACTAAACATACAGGGTGATTTGTACCCTAGCACATCATGTGGCATACCTCTTATTTGACTGCTAAATTCATATGTAATCGATTAAACGGTGCACTTGCATCTTTTACCCTGTAAGTTTTGCCAAAACCGGTGTTTCTGCCTTGATTATTTTTACTGTAAACAAAACGATGAGGAAGTCATTTGAAAATCGTTTTCCACTTCCCCAAATTGTTTTAGTACTTTAAGATTTTAATTACAATTTTACATCAAATTTAATTCGTAAAAACAATAGAACAATGCCTATCTGGAGCACTGGGAACATCATTTGAAGGGTTTGCCAAATGTTAATATCATATAAAATAATATATCATGACACATCTATTTGTCACCTAGGTGTACGATTATATGCATATTTTCTGGTGTTGTCTTAACAGGTATTTTTGCATAATGAAGATATATGTACTGTGCACATATTCTAAAGTATACCAAGTTATTGTGATATGAAGATACAACATAACTCCTATGATGTTGCACTGTTTTGAATGTCTTGAATAAAGCTAATATTGGAGCTTGTATATATTTAATTAAAAAAAAACTGTATATACATATATAATTGCTGTGCTAGATGTATGAATAATGGTGTTTTATATTGTTGGTGTGGATTATATCCTTTATTCTATGTATTGGCTTTTGTAGTTGTACATTTTTAGTAGTAGTTGTTATTTTGTTACATATAGTGTGTTTCTTTTCTGGAACATGTCTGGGCTACACACTTCCCCACATGCAAACAGTTGATTAGAAATGTTGGAAAATCTTAAATACTAAAAAAAAACAAGTAAACTCAACTGTGTGTAGAGTTTTGATGATGCCTTATTTGTCAAGTACTTTCATTCATCCGTTATGTAACAAGAAAAAAAATTATCACAAAGGAACTTGCACGCTATTTGTTATAATTTTGAACTATAATTTTAGACACTTTTATTCTCTTTTTTTAATACCCTACAAAATGCATCAACAGTGTGCCTACAATTTTTTTTGCAGAGGGGAGACTGACCCTGGAGAGCCTAGCTGTAGTTTATTTACTCAAAAGGGTCCAGGCATAGCCCCAGCTATTGCCAACGTTAAGTAGACTTCCAGATAAAAACCGTTTTGTCACTTAGTAAATCCTGTGTTTCTCTATGAATTCTTATTTTGTTTTTACTCATTTAAGTTAAATTAGTTTTTATCATTATCATTAAAATTAGTATCCTTAAGACTGAACTATGATAGGACATGGGCTTATTATATACCTTTAAACAATTTGATGCACTACTGTTTCTTCAGATCTGTGAAATTTGTGAATGTTTAAGAACAGTAGATACAATTATTTCACATTGAAATAACTTTTAATTAGAAGGTTTGATACTTTCAGTGTACAAAAGATACAAGCATATGTAATATCTAAGTTTATTTATTTGTAAAGCTGGTCTTTATATTCTTAACCTAAGATGCTTAAGCTGATGTATTGTAAAATATATGGGGAACAATCACCCTCATTGAAATAGTATATCCATTGCTTTATGCTGTACATGTTAATCCGTAATGGCAGAATTCTCACTCATTATCACTGTTAAACAATTAACATTCTGTTTCCTGACATTAATATTGAAACAAGACTGGCTACTTTAAAATGTACATGCTGCCATTATTACAACATGATGAATATTTTATTCTTTGTTAACACATTTTTGCGATCTTCTGTTATTAATGCCGGTTGATTAATACATGTTCTTTTATTTTTGTTCATACTGATTTACTGTTTAAAAAACAGATCACATTACAAATACAGTAAAATGCACCTACAGGTATATGACATAATAATTGTTAATACACGACTTATTGATGACTTGTGTTACTGCTGCCATATAAATCTTAAAACATTATGTTGAACAGCACAGTTAGACAGCTGCTATCTGAATTGCTAACTCTATCACAATTTAGCCCTGGTAAGACATTTAATCTCCATGTCTATCTACGGTTTCGTTAACACAATGTAGCTGTTAAACCTTCTTATTAACACGTTGTCTTTATATGAATATGTCTATTTATGTTTGTACTTGTACAGAAGTGCTGTTATATTGTTCAACGCTCAAATTTAATATAAACCGACAATTTCCTGGCTACCTGTCATTGGGTTTTACTAATATGCAGCCCTTGTTGGGTGACAATGTGTCCACTTACAGTAGATATAATACTATCTTTATTATAATACAATGCTGTGCAGGACTGACATTTTAGAACACAGATAATTGACACCTAGTCCAACTATTTTGGATGTTGAAATGTTAAGAATAAGTACTGGTGACTCAATTTATAGTTCAGCTTCCATGTTATATATATATATTGTTTACAAAGAGAGACTGTATAGGTTGTCAGGGTGGGGTGGGAGGGTTAACAATTGCCATATTTATGATCTTTGAATCTCAAGGTTAAGTAACACACTTGGTAATCTTTCTTTACTATAACCAATTCTTTGCACAGTTAGTGCTAGCTGCTTTTCCCAGCCTTATGCTGCTATTCATTATAAAAGTGTGGAAAATGGCTGAAATAGTGGTCACTTAGCATGTGATTAATCTGTTTTTCACTCTAGATTAAATGTAAAACATACTAAAATGCAAATTGCATTATGGCTGACCTAGGGTCGATCGAACCAAAACTCAATTCATACATACTGCAAACAAGGTATGGTTAACTGAAAGGTAGCCCTTGTTAAAGTCCTAGAATTGTGTGGACTTTGAAACATAACAGCACAAGATTTAAATGAAATTGTAGCTGTAAGACATCTGTCATGTTTGCATCATTTAACCACTAACACACTGATAACATTACCAAATAACCAGGTTATTCCATTAGTAAGCCAAGTGTTATAACAACAATTTTGTTGCAATATTCTGTCAAAGAAATACCAGCTTTTTTTTTTATTCCAAGTCTGTATATTTAGTCAAAATTCCTGTTTCATCTAAAAATATTTGATGAAAATATGAATTACCATTTTATGATGTTCACTATCTGTCTATTGATATTATGTGTGGTAGGGGAGGTGGGGTGGAAATTAGCATGGCTAATAACAGAACTGTACTTTTGGCCAGTTATCATTCAGATACCCCGCAAACATTGGCTTACCATCATTAGGTGTATTATGCAGAGGCAATTTGCTGACCATCAATTAAAGTAGTGTGTATTTCTTCGAAGACAACAAGAGAAGTTCTCTACTGCTTAGGGCCTATTAGATACTGTTTATCAAAAACAGAATTGTAATCATTTTGTACACCTTAAGTAAGCAATTACACTCTTCTAAATAACCCAATATTTATTATTTTTTACTAAGTTACACTGATCATTATAATGACACTTAATAAAGAAACTAGTTTAAATTACAAATTTATTTTCCTTCTTTTTTTTCAAGATTTTTGGGTTTTGCTTAATTTTTAATTTGAAACCCCCAAATTGATTGGATTTCACAACTTGAATTAGGGTGTTTTAGCAACATGATCTTTTTAAAAAAATAAAACAGTAGATTGGAGAATCTAGATTCAAAGGATGTTCATGTAATAACTTTTAAGAAAATAGAATTTACACACCATCATAGAATCTTTGCAATCCAGTGTGTGTTAGTGTTTCTACCCAAATATTTGTCACGGATCTAATTTATCCAATTTAAATAATGATAATTGAGTTAAAGTGACTTATACATCAAAACAAAACAAAAACTTATATTATTCCACAGAGAACATTCAAATTTATTTATTTTACACACACCTCCCCTCCCACCCAACCACCTGTAATATGTGAATTTTTACTTGATAAACATTCTTACATACCAGTTTCCATTCTGTACTTGACTCAGAGCTTTTTTAAAAATCTAAAGCAGAATGTATTTTTTTCAGATTAATTTCAACTAAATTTATAATACAATTTTTATTAATCCAAAAAATAATTATACACTTTTATTGTTTGCCTTTCATTGTGTAAAATGAATATCTTTTTTAAATCAAATTGTCATGTTTGCTTTGACTTTATGACTCACTGTTAAGTGTTACATCTTTTTTTTTAGTTATAAAGAAGTATTTATGTCATGTACTAGTCTTTCATAGAAACTTGATATTGCTATCACAATTATCTATCATGGATTTTGGAGTGAAGATATATGATTCCTTGTCTGTTTATAAATATTAACCCTAATATAAGTTAAACCATATTTATACAACAAAGTGTAATATCAAGACTTTGTGATATGTTGTTCGTAATTGATCTCAAAATAGCAATTTGGATTTCATCTTTTTGATATATATGTACATAAAAGATAGTCCACTGTGTTTCCAGAATCTGTTATCAGATAGTCCACAGTGTTTCCGGAATGTGTTGTCATCTTTAGAATTTTATTGTCAATATATTTATTTGTCATTTTTATGTAAACATACTTGTAAATTTTGAAGTAAAACATTATTTTCTCTTTCTTATAAGTAACATGCTTATTAATTGTTGTTTTTTTTTCAAAGATTTTAAAAGGATTGAACATATTCTGTGCCAATGTCTGTATTCTTTTGTCAATATTGTTTACTGTACTTAATTGGTCTTTACTTTTGGTTCTCAAATAGTGCAACCATGGTTAATTTACATTAACATGTTGCCTACTTTATAACAATCTGTTTTAATCCTACATTGTGTTTAATCAGCCTACTTAACAAATACTTCTTTGTGTATCAGTTTATAGGTGATATATAATACCTTTATATTATTCTACTCTTCTTTGAACTATGTGCTTATAATTAATAATTTTTAGTCCACAAAACATAGCTCCCGATTCATCAGCACCTGCTGGAAGCTCTCTGACCAGGCTCAGTACCATTTGTTGCTTAGTTTAAAGCTTAAACATGGTAAAATACCTAACAAGGTCAAACAAGTATGTGTATATTTGGTTCTATTTGTTGTACTTTTGCATTTATTCACCGCTATTTAATGCTAGTTTATAACTCGTCAGTTGTTACACTAATTAGGAGAAATTGCTTGTCAAATTAGATTGCAAGTAATTGAATTTATTATCGTCATTTAGTTACAGAAAAATGCTTAACTTAAAATGATAAAATTGATGATTGATGAAAGGTGCCTGCTGCAGAGGGGTAGTCTCAAAGGTGCCTGCTGCAAAGGGTTAGTCTCAGAGGTGCCTGTGGCAGAGGGGTAGTCTCAAAGGTGCCTGCTGCAGAGGGGTAGTCTCAAAGGTACCTGTGGCAGAGGGGTAGTCTCAAAGGTGCCTGTGGTCAAGGGGTAGTCTCAAACTTGTAAATTCTCTCCATTTTTATGTCAATGCACTGTACTTCTGAAAGCAAAAAGAAAGATAAATAACCACAGTGTTCACAAAATTGCCATATTATTTCTCGCTTAAAATTTATTTTAGATCTACAACAGTATTTCTGAAGTTAGTGTGTGAAAGCAGTGTGCTACAACATGTTTCTTTCCACATTACTTTGTAAATGCTGAGATAAAATATGAATGGCAGTGAGTGCATGTGGACTTCTGGTTATTGACATATTTTCAGATCATCAGACAAAAGCTTATCAAATTTTTGTGTGCAGAATCCGGCATTATTTTAAAATTCCCAAATGCTGCAAATCCTGAATAGGCAAGACTTCAGTATATAGTGTGCAGATAGAGCCTGTCAGCTTTAAAACAAAATATTATGTATAACCTAACAATGTTGAAATATAAAACAGTAAACAAGAAAAAGAAAATTTACAAAAATATTTCTTATTTTATCAATAAACACCTATTTTATCAATAAACACCTACTGACAAAAGTAAATAAACATTTTCAGTGGTTTGAAATATATTATCTACAAACCTTAAACAATCAGTCATATTTAAGAAGTACAGTGTTTTGATATGAAAATATGTCAATGATTGACTAGTTTTATGTTCTGTACAGTTTTGTTTTGCTGTGTTTGTTTAAAATCTGGAGCACAGAGTAGTGTTGGGTTTTATGATAGCACAAGGGGTTCATTGTATTCTTAGGCCTCCTTTACGGCACCTATCAGATTAAAAGGTCCACAGTTAAGTTCTGTTTAGTATGAATTGATCATGCCTATGCAAAAAATGTAGATGCAGATCAGCCAGCTCCCACAATAGGGGTGGGGGCTGTTTGATCAGGATGTTCATTATTTGTGCTATGTTTTTATACCATGGTGCAGTTGTTATCAGCTTTATATTTAGATTTAGTTTTAAGAAATGCATAGCTCTCCTCTACACATGGTATTATGACCATAAATGTTCACAGTACAATGTTTGAAGTTCCAGATGTGTTTTTTAATGTTATAAGTAACAGATTCCATTAAACAATTGGTCAATGTCCATGAATTTGAGCGCATGAATTTGGGCATTTTAAACATGATCTGTCATCATAATTAGTTAGCCTAGGCTGTTTTATTCTTACAAGATACTATAATACTAATAACATTGAATCCTATTTTAAATATATAAGAGACTTGTGCAAGAACTCTTCATTTGAAGAATCAATGGACCTTTATAAAAGTAATGAATTGTGTGCACATTTCTTAAGCACATTTCATTGACATGGCTATTTAACTTGCATGTGACAAAATGTCAACTTACTGACTACCATTCAATTAGACATTGTTTTTAGAACAAACCATGTTAAGTTTTTACATTTCCACACATTTGAAGTGTTTTTACTGCATTATACACCACTTACAATTTAAATGGATACATACAAGGTAAACAGTTATTGTGTGTGCTTTTTTAAGTGCTGACTTGGTCAAATGTACCTATTTATGTAATATAAAACATGTTTATACCGGAACTGGTTGTGCAGTTGGTAGAGCGTCTGCTCCAGGTACGAGAGGCCCACGGTTGGATACCAGGCCGCGACATACAAATGTCGTTTAAATGGGTAGTGGCTCTCTTGCTGACATGCAAGCAAATTCAAGGGTTGTTCATTGACTATTTGGCTTGGTGTCAGGATAATGTTACTGGGTGTAGTACATGTATTATGCCTGGTGTTCACAGCATGCTGTACACAGTGAACGCAGCACTATATCTGCTTTAAATGGACACCGTCTCCAGATAACTGAAATACTGTTGGTGGAACAATAAACCCAATAAATGAACATTATATTTATATCAGCAAATTATAATTCTGATTTTTGAATGATGTACTAAATCTGTTTCAGTATTCTAAAGCTATTAATCTCTTATAAAATTTGTACTATTGCCCATTTAAGTGTACACTAATACTTTTCAAAGCTTAAAATGATAATTTTTCAAATACATTTATTTGTTTTTTTAATAGCACCCATTAAAGCAACTCTGGTATTTTCTTTATAAAAAATACTGCTTTTTAAATTGGTACCTTCAAATTGTAATTTGGTATTTTTGAGGAATAAAGTTTTGTTTTTTCTGTTGTGACCATGCTTTCTGTAATGTACTGACACCTTTTGATATGTAACTTGGCACATTATAAGATGTTGCTTTGTACCTAATATCATCTAATACTCATTTGTATCTATAAAAATGTTAAACTGGTTCTTATTGGGATATTTACCTTGATGAAGATTCAGTAATTGTATATTTATTGTTACTATAGAAACGTGTTGCACACAACAAGAGACTTTATGTGAATCTTTGTACATGGTCTGAGATCATATAACAACATACGTTTTGAGGCAGAAGAGATTTGGAGTTGTGTAGACACAAAATACCACAAATGTTACACAATTGGTGGGATTATTTTCTTCATAAAAATATCCTTTTGATCATGGTCATGAATGTTTAAAGTGGGTACAAATACCTGTGATACAAATAGTGAAGAACTTGTATCATTTTTCAACAAAACATGGTGTATAGTTCATAGATAAGTTTTTTTGTTTATATACGACCCATTTTAAAATAAAGGGAATAGATAGATCTGCTGGCCTTCAGTTCAACATACTTTTTGATAATAAGAATTAATAATAAAAACGGTTAAACATACCATGTACTTATAAAGTGTAGTGATATTTTTGTGGGGTTTTATGGATACATACAAAAAAAGCTGCCTTTATTCCATCTTCAGGGTGCTATATAAGTGTCATGTGTGTTTTATTTATGATGATTTTGTGGGACCATGCAATATCCGGCCTTGGACAAGCTACTGCTTCATAAGTTTTTTGATTTTTACAGCTTCAGTCAAAACAAGTTTAGGCGTCTTCACCTTTTGCTTATTTAATACCAAGTAATGTTTTGCTGGATAAGAACTAACTTGTTAAATTCTGCTATTCCCTCTTTTCATATGAGAAGGGTCTTTATTTTAACTATTAAAAACTGCAGTCTTACCAGTCCCTTGTGGGTAGATATATGGTATATAGTTAGTGCAGAAAACTTAAGATTTTCCAATTTTGAGAAACACTTATGGCTTAAGTGTGGGCATAAAATGGATTCTTATGGATAAAGATAAGAATTTATTAAAAAGCTTAAATGCTTATTTTTAATTAAGCTAATTACTAATAATATTCAGTATATTATATAAAGTCTATGAAAATACCTTCTTACAAGGGAGATAACTAAAACATTTCTTCCATTTCAAAAATGGGAAATAAACATGTTGACTATTCATCCATATTGATGATTCGTGTTTGTGACAGTGCTAATATTCTGTATTTGTTTTTGAATATGTATAACATCTTGTGGTTCCCCTGACAGAGTTAGCTGTCCAAGTGTCTTGGCTACTGGGTCATGAATACCTAGCCCATTGTTGGCCTGTTGTTAACACCTTCTACGTATACCATTTGTAAGAAGAATTAATTCTTCACACAGCAAATATGGTTTAGCTTTACTACATGGGTCAGTTTTAATTTCTTACGACCATAAATTTATGTCCAGGCCTATGATAGTTAGACACTACTCCTGATTTTCTTTATTGTTTTAAGGTTAACTCTAGTTCTAGGGCTTCTATTGTATTTAACATAAGATATTTAAGAAGTCTTCTGACCATAAACAGGCCCTAGGACTTTCAAAAAATGGCATCCTCACCCTGATTCTGATTGAATTGCACCTCAAATGGGAAAAGCAATGTCATCAATGATCAGGAATAAAAATGGAGAATAACTATCCAATGCCCTTTATACTTCTTGTCAGTATATATAACGTGCCACTCATTTCATTGTGGTTGTATCTGTATATGGAATGTATATTTATGCCTTTTAATGTACAGTTTCAATATGTTAGATAAATTAAGAAATATTTTAACCTTAGGAATTTATGACTTTAACTACATGAGGGAATTTAAAGCGACTTGGTCAATGTTGTCAGCAGGAGCACAAAATTATTTATGCACTTTATTTTTTATTGTGTCACTATTATGCCACATTTCTTTTGATTCACCCAACCTTTAAACAAGAAAATCTTGTAAAGAAGAGCATATTTGCAAAGATCTTATGATCAGAAGTAATATTTTATCCCTTTTTTATACTGGTTCAACAAAGTTTTCCTTTTTTTATAAAGATAAAGAAAAAAGAAAAAATTCACTAAGTTGCTTTAACTATCTGCATGATTTAGCATATGTATGTTGAACAAATGTTCACACTGTATTCTCATCAAAAGGTAGATGTGTCAATGTATTAATACCAGGCCAACATAACTATAAATGTAGTTAAGATCTCATCTACTGTAACAGATTTCTGTAAACAACAAATGTTGTGTACATATAGTGATCCATTCGGTGATAAATATGTTATACTTTCATAACAGAGAATAATCTATGGTGGGAAACACTGCAACATTATCTGTTTAGTTAGAGAATGTCTATGTGGGGAGGTTTTCCAGCTGGTTCTACCCAGACTTACGTCTTGGGTCTCCGCCAATAATTAGCTAGATGGCGCCAGTATGACCATAATTGTGTGTGCGATGTAACGTAAACATACAAAACATAAACTAAAATTAAATGCTGTATATGAATAGTATTCACTGACATTTTTCTTTTTCCACCTTCATACAAAATCACAATAGGGGTGATATTGGTAATGTTTGGTGTGTCCTACCCCCTGTCTGTCACTGTAAGTTTTGTAAAACGGGTAAGATCCTACGTATCTAGGCAGTACTGCACATAATGTAAGATCTTTTTCTTGTTATATTTACTTGTTTTTAATCTGAAATAATATCGAAACAATATTTTAAAAATGTTCAGAAATAAAGAGCATCTGTGCTCCCAACTATATATGTGTTTGTTACTTGCTTGAATCCATATGATCCCATGATGCATTATGCTGGAAATCAGAGTTGTCCTTTGTACGGTTTTTACCTATTGAAGGACGGGTTTGGGTGTTTTTAAATAACAAGAGGGGCAACCGATTTATTGCTGCCAACTTAAACCTTTCAACCCCTTTGATCGTGGTTAATGCAGCGAGTGAGAAGTAGTGTTGTTGCTGTTGTTTTCGAACTGGAATGGGAGACAACTGCTACTAAATTGTTTTTATTGTTTAAACGGAGTTGTCGTTCGAAGGAACTTTTCTTGTCCCGACATAATTCCAAAATTATCAGCAAATTTTGAGAGATTTTTTAGTAATAAACGTCTACCTGATGGAATTGTGTGAAAATTTTCACGAAAACTAACAAATGTACCATCAACATTTTGATGGCATTACACGCTCGTTTATACAAAGTTGTTTTAGATGATACATTGCTGATCATTTTCTTTTAAATCAAAATCGGATTGGCATTTCAAAGACTTCTACTAAAATACAGTAAAATTTGTTAAGCTTACCAGCAACCCATTTCTGTGTAACCGCATTCGTTTTTAGCCACATTAAGATTATATTCAATAAGTTGTCCTTTAGAAAATGTAATAACAAAGATACATGTTTGTTGGATATTTTATTACGGTAAAGCAAGTGTAAGAGAAGATATATAGAATTGGAACATTAACACAGCGGATAAGTTGTATACTTTAATATAGAAGTGTATGCCAAATTTTAAGGAAATTCCCCATCCAGTTTTTAATTTATGGATATTTTTATCTTCTGAAATTTGCATTAAAGGTGTCTCCTTTTAGAGATAAGAAAACTCCAAATATTATGTTATATCCTCTTAAGAAGAAGTGTTGTTGTTTTTTTCTATTTAGTATCATTTGGAAACAAGATTTAGCATTAGACAAGCCAACCAATCATGTTACTTAAATTGTTTTACTCAAACTTTCTCAAATATGTAATTACTTGTTTACAAATCCAATACGTTTAAGACTGATTTTCTGCTCACTGTTTACTGCAAAAAGCACATAGCTCCTCACAGCCACACGATTTATTTCAGATTTACCCAAAATGTTTTATGAAGTATTTTGGTTGATGCTTCAAAAATAAAAAAAATCACCACATGGTTTTTATTTTATTCTTTTTAGACTTTAAATATACCAGGTAACGAATTTACCACAAACCATACAATTAAAATACAGTTACAAAAAAATAAAATTAAAAAGTATTCAAGTTTCCTTCTTAATCTTGTAGAGTGATGCAGAAATATTTGTCAAAAAGAAAAATTAACTATTTGTTCCCATTCTTGGATTCGAACCCTCAACCCCGAGAATTTTAATTTTGATACTTTTCAATTGGAGCTGCATCATTACATTTGCTCTACCTGAATAGTTATGTTTCTGAATTGACAAGTATAAATGCAGTTTTTTGTTAGACTAACTAAATCTGGAATAACCCTTCTAAATTGTATTTCTGTCCTTTCACCAATGGTTTTCTAACCGATGATTTCTGGTTCATTTCCCGATGGCTTTCTGGTTCTTTACAGGTCAATGGCTTTCTGGTATTGTACTGACGCTTAAACGGTCTTTACTCTAGGACTTTCTAATGTTTTACCGAATTTTACTAACTTGAACCTATAGCTTTCTGATATTTTACCGAAGGTTTATTGAACTTTAACCTATTGCTTTCTCACAATTTACCGATGGCGTAACGGCCTTAACCCTGTAGCTTTCCTGTCCTTTACCGATATTTTTGTCTATTACTGATGACTTTCTAGTCTTTCACCAAACGATGACTGTCTGGTCTTTTACCGACTTTTACCTTTCTAGTCGTCTACTGACCAATGGTTTTCTAGTCTTTTTCGAGTGCTTTCAGGTCTGTTACAGACAGTGTCTTGCCTTTTTTTATAAACATTAGGTTTCTGGTCGTTTAGTGGCCGATAGTTTTCTGGTCTTTGCAGATGGCTTTCGGGTTTCTTACTCACTAATCGCTTTCTGGTCTTTTTTACCGATTGCTTTCTGGTCGATTTGACGATTTTATATATTTTGTGGTTTTCTGGTCTTTTATATGTCTATCATGCCTTTTTACCGATGGCTTTCTAGCCTTTTACTTACCTGTGGTTTTCTGGTATTTTACTAGCTGATTGCTATCTGATCGTTCATTTACCGATGGCCTTTTGGCCTCTTAATCACCGATGGCTATCTGAACTTTTACTCGCAGATGGCTCTCTGGTCTTTTACTCACCGATGGCTATCTGATTTATTTTTATTTACCGATTGTTTTCTAGTATTTTACTCACCGATTGCTTTTTTGTCTTTAACTGTTTATTTTCTGGGCCGTTGCCGATTATTTTCTCTCTTTTTGTATGTTTAGCACTAAATTACTCTTTACTTTACTAATGAGTTAATTTTGTTGCATGTTCACTATAAACAATTTACAAACATAATAATAGATATACGACGATTTGTAGGTGTTGTTATATACCAATCTCCTCACAGCGATTACGTCACGCGTTGCTACTTAAATCTCTGCCCCCAGCAAGGAGCAAGGATCACGTGACGATAGGGTATCACGTGAAGTAAACATGGCGGCCTCCGTAAACACGCCACGAAAGAAAGTGTGTCAAAATTGTTTTTTATGTAACGAGAAAAAGCGACATTTTAATGTAGCTGATTACAAAGACGGGATTTTAATAAATAAAATTAGTTGTATTCTGTACAGTACGGTAAAAATTGACTTTCATAATTTCATACAAACTCCCCGCAGTGATTACTTCCCTTGACAGTACATTATATTATTATTATTTAAGTAGCATGACGTAATCGCTGTGAGGAGATTGAATTTCATATTTTTTCATATTTTAAGTTACTTTTTAATTTTTAATATGATAAATTGATATTTTTAAAGGAAAGATACTATATTTTGAGGAGATAAGTCCAGAAAAAAACAAAAACAAAAAAAACTATCCGCCTGTATTTGGGCGAATGACTTGCTGGTGGCAGTGATATAATGTACTGTCAAGGGAAGTAATCACTGCGGGGAGTTTGGTTATATACACAGAATCGTAGTGATAAAACGAGCGTCTATATATAGTGTGGTTTATATAATTTTTCACATTATTAGATTTCAACAAACCTAGTACTTTTATATTTGTAAAACGATTAAATGTTTACACGTGTAGACAAACAAAACTCTACCTTTAGACGGGTGTTGTTTTTTTCTGCTTTAAACAGTATTCGCCGGGTGTAGTGAGCGGGTATAGTGCATTGTATTTCTGTATCCGGTTCACATAATTTAACCCTTTATATTGTTGTTAAGCCTATTTTAAATCTTGGAATGGTTTGAAATTAGTGTCAAAAAGAGAACGCTGTAATGTTTTTCTTTTATTTGTTTAAGCACTTACATTTTAACATACGACATTCACCCAAATAAAATAATTCAAAGTAATAACCTAATAATTCTCAATAAATGTAGTAAGCATTTACAATATTAGGAACATAGTTTTTCTATATATGTTTAAAGTGTTTGATTATTGAATATTTAATGGGGATGAATATATGATGTTGTGGTGACGTTTGGTGACGTTCATCAATTTAATACATTTCCAGCGAGATTCTTTATGGTGTTGATTCAATAAAATCATTTTAAATAAACTTTTTAGTAAGACTCCCCTTTTTCAGTGGTCATAATTATTACCAAGGTCTGCATGCAGTACTGATTTCTGGTTTTTTTTCCGATGGCTTTCTGGTCTTTTGTGGATCAACGGCTTTCGGGTATTGTACCGACGATTAAACGGCCTTTACTCTATGGTTTTACTGAAGGTTTACCGATCTTTAGCCTATAGCTGTCTGATATTTTACCGATGGTGTAACGGCCATAAACCTATAGCTTCCTGGTCCTTTACCGATATTTTTTTTTTTTTTTTTTTTTTTTTTTTTGTCTTTTAATGAGGACTTTCTAGTCTTTCACTAAACGATAACTGTCTGGTCTTTTACTGACTTTTACCTTCTGGTCGTCTAATGGCCAATGGTTTTCTTGTCTTTTACCGATTGCTCTCTGGTATGTTACAGACTCCTTTTTTCTGTGGTCATATTAACAAGGTCTGCATTGCAGTACTGACCAAAAAAAATAAACGAGAACATGTACTCTAATTATTTAAAAACACAAAATATATCACTTATGCAAACATTGTCAAAAAGGCTTACGTACAATTTTTAGTACACATTTTTAAATGTAATATTCGAAAGGATAAATAATGTTCCAAAAATCTGGTTAGTTGAGGGTGTAGTCGATAAGAAAATAGTTAATGAAAAGAAAGGGAAAAAACACAGAAAACGTGTATTGTTTTTTAGGCTTTTTGCCCATCGCTTTGGGTCGCATACATTTTCTAAGCAACACAAACGTCAGATTTGCAGGCTATTTCTAAAGAAGCAAAACTACCTAAAGCACATTTATTTAGCGAGAAATGAAAAAATATAAATAAGTATTTTGGAAAAAATATTTTTCAGAAACAATTGCGCTTAGAGTCTTTCAACGTTGGCCCCAAAGGAAAATGTTTTAAATTAGTTTTACAAAATTGATAATTAAGTACTGTAAGTTACTCCAGCAAGCTCTGCGACTATAGACATAGAGTACTTAGACAATCTAACACTTATAGTTTCTACTTCCAGGCCATGGCAACTGTTCTCTTCCGTGTTCGTAGTGGAAGTTATTCCAGTTTAAGGCGCTGATACACTCATCTGTTCCGTTGTACATGTTAATATAAATGTTTTGCAAAAAGAAAAGTACCAGCTGTCATGTCTAGCAAAATCAGTAGCCTGCTTGTTTCAGATAGTCTCGCAGTCTGCATACAACTGTGCTGCAGTTGCCCAACTTATAGTTTCCTACAACCACGCCGACCACCATACACGATTTACTCAGGTAAGCAGAAATAAAATGTTTATCAGTCTCTTTAGTTGCACCAAGACGACTCAACATAAGAGATCCCTCCCCTTCGTCCTGTTTCACAAACAGGAAGCTTTGACCGTTGATCTTCATACCACTAAAGTCCTTTTCCTTGCCCAATAGAATATTCACCAGTCGACGTGCTTCTTCCGGCGTAGGAAGGATCGGACCCTCGCATGCCCACGGTGAGCCGTCCAAGGCGTATATAGCCGCACTGTGCATTTCGCCTGGTACCATCAGTTGGTCGGTGATGTACTGTTGCCAACTCATTCTGCAGTCTGAAAGTAGAACAACGGGGAATTGTAGTGGTAGTGGTGGTAGAAGTAGTAGAAGTATTAGTAGTAGTAGTAGTAGTAGTAGTAGTAGTAGTAGTAGTGGTAGTAGTAGTAGTAGTAGTAGTGGTAATAGTAGTAGTAGTGGTAGTAGTAGTCGTAGCAGTAGTAGTAGTAATAGTAGTAGTAGTAGTAGTAGTAGTGATAGTAGTAGTAGTAGTGGTAGTAGTAGTCGTAGTGGTGGTGGTGGTGGTAGTGGAAGTAGTAGATGTTGTTGTTGAAGGAGTGGTAGTGGAAGAAGTAATGGTAGTTGTGGCGGTAGTAGTAGTAATCTCAGCTAACAGTGAACTGTGATAATGTATCAGTGAATATCTGTTACCTTTGTCTATCTGTTACGGTATATTTGACTGGAAATCTTAAAATTGTGTATTGCCATATGTCTGACAATATTGATATTGTTTACTTTAATATCTTCCATTTAACTAACAAAATATATTTCATAAGAATTCAGAGTTGCAAGCTAATCAGGAAAATAAATTATCACGCTAATAAAGTGTTGACAATTATAGTCAGTTCCTTGTTCATATCACGCTCGTTAAACTATTTGAGTTGAAACGCACTTGTTCACCCTAAAACTGTTACTTCTCAGTGACCTCTGGTTCGATTGACTGTGAGTAATTGCAAATCAAATGTGAAATACTGACCGGGAAAGGGTTGTAACTTTTAATTATAGTATGTTCTGGCTAGAAATACACCAGCCATGGCAGTGCAGTTGATGGAACTTCGAGAGGCTTCGGGCTCGTTCCACGGTCGCAACACCACAAAATGACAATGACAATGGTATAGCACTAAATTGTGCTCAGGCAAGTATATGTTTAGTTCCAAGGCTGGTTGGTCTTGTGTTATGATAATGTGACTGTGTGGGGAATCCAGCAAGGTGTTCACGGCATGCCAAACTTATACATGGCTGAAGAAGTACAATTCTTGTCTACCCAGGATTAACATAGACTTTCAGATTCATTGCCGGTGAGATGGTGAACTCGGTTATTTTCTTAGATCAAAAATGAAATTTAAAATGTTGTGACCATTTGCGCACGTCTTTTACTGAAATAGGCTTTTCACGAATCGGGACACGTATTATGAGGGCTTTTTAAATCAACATCCGCACATTAGACTCCATCCACCAGGTGCAACTTTCAGACAGAATTCCATTATATAGTCGCCTCGCTCCAGCACTTCGCCAATCAAACGCGACCATGCGATGAGATCTGTTTCGATGAGCTCATACCTTTTGCGCAGCGGTGGTTCTACCCAAAATGTTGCCTGTTGCTGATGTTTTATTGGAGCATTCGGCCAGTTAGTACAGTGAGAACATTATCCTTACACTATTGGCCAAAGTTTGTTTCGGAACATATGCACTGTTCAGCCATTAACATACTATCCACAACTCAATCAAATCATAAAATTAAGTGTTTGTTTCTTTAAAATTAAACATACACTAATCTTAGCATAAATACACACATAGTTGTATCTATTCGTACTTAATAACATTTAAATAGAATTCGTTAACTTGTTGTCATGTTTTGTGTACACTACCAGCCTTTGGTGGGACGATAAACCCAATAAACTACAAGTCTATGATTTATGTTTTTTTCAACATTTTTAAACACTCGTTAAAACACTATTATATTAAAAACAACTTACAACGAACGTCCATGCAAACCTTTTTCTTCAATAGCAATAAAAAATAATACCCCACTTATTTATGGGTGCCGCATATCCTTGAAACATACCTGTGGTCGTATTAATAACAGGTAGGATATGGCCCTAACTGAAAATATTTTTACTTATGCCGTTCGGTCCTAGAGTGATTTTATTATTATAGACGCCCCACCACCTCCACCGACTCCTTCCGACTCAGGCGGAAGAGTATGAGGACATAGGTTCGATACCATTACTCCATGCCTACTCACTGTGTAGGGATAGTCACACGACTGACTCACTCACTGTCGGAACCATGCCAAGTGTTCGCGGACATGTACATATATACAGGGAAATGTAAGACTGAAAGATAATCGGCAGTACATTAAACCACATGAATCCCAATCAAAACAACCAAAGAGTAGCACAGTTTTGACCATGAGTATTTACGATGTTTTTACATAAAACGACCTATAAATGTTGTGATTCGGAATTACACAGGTAATCCACTTTGAATTACAATCTACACGAAGTTAGTATGTTTAATGTATAATTTCGATACTATTGGCCTATATTTACACGTATTGGTAATCAAAATAACAAGACGAACACAATTATCATGCAACTCACCAATATGTTTCCGAATGTGTTAAACTAAGAGCCAACATTCCCCCACAGGGTTAATTACACTTAGTTTAGCGTAGCAACCTTACAATTACCTCAAAGCATTTCGTCAACCACAGCTATTGCGTCAAGGGATCTTACAATGAGAACAGAAATCTATCCAACTAAGAACACACCCTAAACTAAACTGCATAGAGCTTGCTCTTATTCATGCATTGGCCAGGTCCAGGCAAAGAACGAAGGTTATAAAACAGTTTACTCCCACCTGGATCTACACTTTCTACTGCGAATTTCCTTAATCTATACTTATATATAAAATGTATGGCAAATTGCTTATGACTTCTATTGATGGTTTTCTCATGATAAACAAATAAGCCGGTTTGAGCCTTGTATATTTCTTGTTTGCACCCATTCTCTAATTGACTACTGAAGCATGTGACAAATAAAACACACTCGTTTTGTTAAGTGGCAAATAAAACACACTCGTTTTGTTATGTGACAAATAAAACACACTCGTTTTGTTTCTGCTTTAGTGATTTTCTCTGAATCCTGAGATCGTATTATCAAAGAATCTTAGTTATTTGTTCTTACTTAAACTAAAACATTCATTAATTTGGAAAAAATTCTAAGACATTTCTTAAATTTAATAGTTTTATGAATAAAAAATAAAATGAAATTCTTATATCTAAGGAGATATTGTCTAGATTTAAGACAAATTTCTTGGTCTAAGTTAGAAAAACTAAGATTCTTTAGGAATATGACCCGTGGACACTAAATCGTACTACATTTTTAGCTCAAATCAGCTCTTACTACAAATTAAAATTCAGAACTGAGATGGATATCGTTTTAAACGCTGTTTTATTTTTCGCAAATGCACACTTAAGTCTAACTAGCTTACCTACAAGGCAAGTTTGCTGCACGATGTATGGAGCAAATGCATTACTGATGATGCTATTTAAATTTTATTATAGGTGCCCTTATATCTTATATATACTAAAGTACGGACAACATACGATTAGAAAAAAAATGTTTTCATTCACAAAGAATGGTATGATCTAATGTGAAAGAGTCATAGCTGTAGAATTACTCTGAAACTAGATTTTCTTATCTTTTCAATCTTGTTTATCGACAACACTCGGCACAATAACCATTTTCTGGCAGGACCCTGCAGCCAGCCTCAAGAGACTCACTTACCAACAACCCAAGTGAAGAGAAGATAGGCCGATAAACACATAATTTAAAAAGAGAACCCACAGAAACAACAGCAACATCTCGGAAATACATAAGGTCGCAAATGCGACCATTCCGACAAAGATTGGTTCTTCTGAATCGACAGTCACAACCGACTTAGCAACAATCGATAGACGGGACAACTAGGATATATTTATTCTCATAATCAATCAGGGTCGACGAATTCACTTACAGTTCGACCACAAGTAATAAATAATTAACATTGTCTGTCTGCTTGGTCCAATGGCACACCAAAAGTTATGGAACAACCTTACAAGCGGCGCTTACCCAGTGAAAGGAAATGTGGCATGCCCGGCCCTCAGATCGAACTCACGACTTAGAGATCCTATGGGTTACATTCTGTAATCAACGCAACCAAAGCCATGTTAAGAATGTTTTTTTTTTAAATATAGTAAACTACAAGTTCAACATAAAGGATTATTATTATTATTATTATTATCATCATCAGCAGCAGCAGCAGCAGCAGCAGTAGCAGTAGCAGTAGCAGCAGCAGCAGCAGCAGCAGCAGTAGCAGTAGTAGTAGTAGTAGTAGTAGTTAATATAAGTAAGCTGTTTGATTACTTTGTCTGATTGGGTCTGACAGCACAATGTTTCTGACTATACAATTGAAGGACGAACATAGCTCTCTGTTATAAACGAATGTACCCAATGTCAAGGATGTAAGCTATTTTAGCCTCTACTGTTTAAATGAATGATATACACTTTACATGCACTGCACGTGTTTAAGTGGGGTTGATTTTATAACATAATGTTGCATTAGAACCCAGGTAGAGGCTTGCAGTGCTGTAAAGCATGTTGTGAATTATTTTGACAGATACCGTACATAAAGTCATACAAATCTGTAACCAGTGGCACGCTGAGGATTACTTATCATAAACAAAGTGTTTGGAATCCTTTTGATTTTACCGATCAGCGCGTGATTGAACCAGCGACCTTTTGTTTTATGGTATTTCTTATCCACTAACACTGACATACATTTGCTCAGTTAAATGTGATGTATTTCAACAAACCACGGTCATAATGTTTACATTACACTCGTTTCATTGCATGCATGCCAAAGATCATGTATGTTTTTTTAAATATAGCCGTCCTAGAAATAAACCGTTGATTGTGATAAATGAAGTTAAAAAGCACAGTGTAGGTTTATGTGACCCATAGGCACCTTTGCGTACACGCAAGTGACAGAGGTCAACAGCAGAGACTGGGAATGTGAAATGGCGCGCACTAAAGCAGCTTTTTGCAAATGACTCAGCTTATACATGTAAATATCTGCTTGTGGAAGAATTTAACATTATGCAATTTGCAATGGTTGAATGTTACCTAAGGCGGTATGAAATGCGGTACTGCCATACGTTTTTTGGCCTTCAACTCAAAGAGCGTTTGTGCAAGAGATTAGTCCATAAACTGCTTATCTTACACAAAATAACAAATGTTAGGAACAAGCAAACATAAGCAACGAGCTTTCTGGGTGTTTCTGTCTATTCTCATGTATATATGTCCAAACAATACAGCCACAAACATAGGGCTTATTCAACGAACAGATGTGATTATTAGTAAGGTGATCTATATTTTGTTCGTTTGTGGGACTTTGTGTCCCATCAATAACTTGCCCAGAGAATATGAGAGGGATAAACCAATATATTCATAAGCAAAGATAAAGTTTTATCTGTATGAACCAAAATATTCAGGAAGATGCACGTGTTATTTATAAGAAGCTTTTTACCAATGAACAGAGATAAATGCACGTGTTCTTTGTGTGACCCAATTTATTCATACTCACTGATAAATTGAAGTGGTATTTGTGAGGACAAGTATAACCATAATGATACAATGATAAATGTGAGATACATCTCACAATCAGAGATAAATCTATGTTTTCTTCTTATTTACCAATACACGTAGATTCATAAGTAGACACAGTATATTCTTTGTGTTTTCTAATTTCATGTATTAAAATGCATAAATAAATGCAAATGATCTTTCTCTTAGAGCGAACCAAACAAATAGAAATGTAGAAAGTTTCCAGATCCCAATTAAATTATTAAAACAGATCTATAAATACCCATAAAATAGAAAACATCGTATGAAACTATGAATGTAAATGAACAATGAAGAAACAGAGACATGGGTACATTTCATCAACCATCATTATTACAGAGATTAGCGTATGATATGTTTTTAATGTTATGGCCTCTGACAGATGTCCATTCGAACGAGTTCCTACAGTATAAACGTACATGGAATTGTCAAGTAATATTACTTTGCATTCCCAATAAATAAATAAAACAACATGCTATTTACGCGCCTTTACCTGAATTTAAATAAAATGCTAAAATTCTCCAAGTGGAATCACAGAACTAATGGTGAATAAACAATATGACATAACAACTTCGTGTTGTTCTTTTTTTAAATTTTATTCTATGAGAATACCAATACCTATTACTAAACACTATTAATACACCTTCGTAGCCTACTTTATAATTAAGATCGATAACAAGTTAACCTGAGTAAACTATTTGCGGTCCCAGCCAGTGATCAATGTGCACAAAACACTGTATATACAAATACGATTCAATTGTCTGGGGCCTTTTGAAAAGATATAGGTCTAGTATTACCATCGCGAACATTCATTTAACTAACTACACTCCGTACTCAAAGAATAGTCTTAATATGCCTTATACGATGTTTAAATAAATACATACAAACCTTTAACGTTTGGAATAACGATCTAGAATCTACAGCAAATTGTTGAGAGCACTTCCCTGGTATATTCAGACCCGATCACTATACAATGTCTAGACGAATATCGTTTCCCAAAGACCTCTTAATCCGACATGCACAAATCAGAAATAACGTCGCAAAGTTGCCAAATCAACCAAAAATCCTACTTGACAATCAATAATCCTTGTATAATACACATAACTTTAAGTGTAGAAAGAAGGTATTTCAAAATACTACACTGAAGAAAACTTTCACAGCCGGCTCTTTAGCACACCTGAACGTTCCTCAACTCTCTCTTCCTTTCAGACAACCGGTACATCCGGGGATATGTGGGTAATATCAGGTATAAGGTACTCTCACACACCCGTACACTGACTTCACCTGCTGAAAATAAACTATATGGCATTCACCCGTAGTCTGCTGGGGTATACATCCATTGCTTTACTATATTGGTGCGTTTATAGACATTCAACTGCATACTGCACTTACACAATAGCTCGACCGATCGTTCGATACGGGTGGGAGGTTATAATTGTTGATTCAGTTAAGTTGAGGTTGTATAACAAAGGGCTGCTTTACGAATCGTAATAGTTTCTCAAAAGAAATTACTCACCGCTGTAGGCTGTCTATAAATAGAATGAAGTGGAGGAATGCACGAACGTCTTCTAGACTTCTACACTTACATTCCTGCTGCTACTACCGATTCTTCGGCTGATAATGTTCTGAAACTGGGAATCTGTGTATCCTTTACAGAAAACGAATATTCTTGCTTTAACACGATTGGAGAAATAATACACCTTCTGCTGCCCTGTCCATGTCTTCCGTTATATATTTAACGTAATCCTATTTGTAAACACGACCCAATTTATTCATTGCATAGTGATTTGCCGTAACACAATGCACTTAAAATACATATGGGAATAAAAAAAGAATGTTTGAATAAAAGAAAGTATTGTGTCATATCTCAGTGTTGTAAATATGTGTCATTTAGACTTAAAAAAGGTAATGCACATGTAGACAAATGTTCATTCTGTTGTTATTTTTAAACATCGTTACGACACAATAATTGTCACTAAAGTGATGTCCAGCTGTTTGGATGGAGGAAGACCAAAAACAAAAAATGGGTAATCGTTCCGAATGTTGGCAAATACTTATTTTCATATTAGCATTTCATCCGTTATGTGAAATAATGAAGTTATACTATTTAAAGCAATGTCTACGCACATACAAATCTGTTAGAAAAACGTATAGGACATCAATACTTTTTCACATTTTAAATGGAAACGTGTTAAAGTTGATATATTTAAATTAATTGGATATAAATGTTTGTAACGTACTTGTCCACTTTTGAGGCAAATGGTCGTGGACTGTGGTGACGAATGATTGTCTCATTCGAGTGTTATACATCAGCTCTTTAATGAAGGCTTTCTGCTTCAAAATGATGCGAAATTGTGTTAAAATGTGTACACATTGTGAAACCCACTGGACATCATGCTCCTTGGTTGACTTAACGGTTTTGACATTAAATCAGTTGAATCCTTCCTTTACTTCGTATGAATGACAGCATTTTCAAAGTGAAGCTAGAAGCCGATAAATAGACAAATAGTCACAAATACTAATGTCACCAGTTTAAATGTAGGTTGTGTTACAGTTCGTTTTGTTATTGTCCGTTTTGTTGGTGTCGGACAGCTTAATCTCGTCTACGTGATGCACAAGACATTTTCAACACATCAACTTTTGTCTTGGAGTCTAGAAAGCCAACACTATCTTTAAAGAGAACTATGTTGTCATTTAATTCATCATATCAGTATCGTTACGTGTAATTTCCTTTGGCGTACATTAGGCGTATATACTTTAATTCCATCTACACAGGAACTGGATGCTACAACTATTTACACTTCTAATCTAGTCATCGTTGTCATTGATTCAAACATTTAGTTTGTAGTGTGGTTCTTCTAAAAGAAATAATACGTATTCTCTCACTCAAATACAATGCGGACAGTATTTTAATTTCGTCACTACGGTCATTTTTAATGACGTCATAACTTAGCTCTAAGAATGCTTCATCACTAGGAAAGTTTTGAAACTGATTTATTTTCACTGCTTGTATTTAAGAAACCCCTCAGTAGTGTGAGCTTAAAGCTCTGTGAAAAAGGTCAAAGCATCCTTGTCGACCCTTTTGCCGACTGGCCTTTTCAAGGCGTCAACTACTGGGTTATTTCCACTTAATATAATATCTCAGTCAGTTCTGTTGTACCTTTTACATTTGACTGGTCTATGTGAATACCTTTGTCCTGTGACTTTTCGAATATCAGTATACTGTATGCTGCAATACTCATAAGAATTTATTTTCGTATTTTCTTATTGGATGATGATAAATTGGTCACCATTAAAGACAGTTGGGTCAAATACGATGATCTTATATTGAACTTCTGGCAGAATCGGACAAGAACATGGAATAGTTATGTAGATGTTTGCTGACGGACAATGGGAAAGCATTATCGGACAAAACCTTACGAAAGCTGCTGCCAAAGACAGCAGAAAGACATGAGATACCTCTGGCAAGTCGTGACTGAAAATAACAGAACAATGGCGTGTTAGTTAAACTGACTGCGACTTAATTACCTCAGTTGGCAAACTGTGTAAGAGTGGCGTTTGGTTAAACGTCTACATGTTGCTGTTCTAGCTGTATAAAACGGACAGAGAAAAGCTCTTTGTCTTAATTAGTGTAGCTTGAAGTAGATTGTGCGAATGTGAGATTCATAAAACCGGTTTACCGTCTGTCATGTGACAAGTGTATCCCCAAGAACAGAAACATCGGTTTTGTTTTGCCACTGAATAAAAACTAGGACAAAGCACCAAAAATGTATATGAAACGATAGTTTGAGTATGTGTGCCCTAGTTATTACACATCGGCTCATACTGTTTTAGTTTGACTGTAAAATAAATTACTGTTAACCCTTATTGCAGAACATGCCATGACATATTAAAAGTTTTATTTTGCTTATCACTATGAAATGTCTTATAAAGGGTTCTTCCAAGTGCAAACAGTCAGTTGTTGATTATTCAAAATGTAACATTAAATTAAGAAGACAACAGGATAATTAATCACCGCGGTGCCGTTTTGCTGCCGCACATTTTCACACTTTTAAGAAAAACATGTATATTTTGATACGCAACAAATTTCCAATACTTTCTACATTGACCCCAAATTGAAAAGTAATGAAAAACAGATTATTTTATAGTATCCTTTACTTTTTCGTGATTTTATGCTTTCAGTGTGTAGACGAATGTGCATGCTTCTTCATGTATGCATGCGTGCGTGCGTGCGTGCGTGTATGTATACATGTACAATTGTCATATACCTGATACGGTCTAGATTTAAGTAGCTCGGGGGTGTTTCAATGTCCACTCAGCCCATATAATAAACACATGCATGTTGCGCTTAAATACGCTTTACAAAG
This sequence comes from Sinonovacula constricta, assembly GCA_007844125.1. Classification (NCBI taxonomy): domain Eukaryota; kingdom Metazoa; phylum Mollusca; class Bivalvia; order Cardiida; family Solecurtidae; genus Sinonovacula; species Sinonovacula constricta. The sequence continues at coordinate 25,261,428 of CM017559.1, read as the reverse complement.
ATTATTATTGGAAATAAATAAATGTAGCTCGTTGATAATGGCTAAATAATAAATGGTCGAATAATAAAATATACCACCGTTTTCGGCTATATCTGCATAAAATTAACTCCACAATTAAGAAAAAACATGTTTAAGATGAATTGTCACTTTGCATGGGAATTTCTAATGTTTGTGTGAGTGCGTGAATTGAGGTCTGATAGCGTGTGTTGATGTCTGAGAGTTGATGTCTGAGAGCGTGAGTTGAGATCTGAAAACGTGAATCTCACGCTGAACATGCAAGGCTCATGGAATGTTTGTATAGTGTATAAAGTCTATCCATACAATGACGCGTTCCAATTATAATATTACCGTAAATAATTGTGATTGGGCGCCACGCCAGAAACACACGATGTTCGCGATTACAGAAAACACATCACTTTTACTTTCTGACCTTATGCCTTTACATCAACAATAGGATCCCGTTTATACAATTTGGTGGTAATAGAGCTTACCTTGTATATGATGAACCAACGGGACAACTCAAACAGGAAACCTGATCATCCCTGACAATGTTTTCAAATTAGTGTATGTCATCTGGTAGTGTTTCTTCATTCTTTCGAATGGTTAGCAAAAATTGTTAACTTGCGGCTGAATATCACAGCCACATTAAAACATAAATACATCTTGTTTTACCGATGTTTGCAGTATTTTATAATCCATAAATTAGAACTGTATGAACCGTTCTAAAGTGCTACTTTATATTGCGAAACACAGAGCTGTTTTGTACAAACCTCTGACGTGCGGCAGGGGCAAAATATCGAGCAAGAAACTAATGCAATGCTGTCTTTTCTTTCTCTTCACAACATACATATGCTATTAAAACTAAAATATGTGTTCGTGTCTATGTACGGTTATTCTATTTTATATAACAATATTATCTCCAGTAAGGAATTTTCCTTTTTTTAAAAAAAACTATAGTGTTTCACATTTACATGTAACTTGATGCCACATTTAAAATTACATAAGGAAATTACCGTTTGGTTTTTCGTTTTCTGCGCCGCATGCATCTATATGGATTTTATGAATGCGACACTGCATGGGTGTCACATGTCATTTTGCCCCTGCCGTCCAGGTGCAGTATCGCTGTCTCCATTTCCTACCTTTAACTAAATCGTGTATGTTTGTTTGTTTATACTGTATATATAAAATATTTCCTTTATTTGTGTCGAGCTGTCTTTTAGGTTATCGCGGATGTTTTTAAGGTCGGTAGACTATGTGTCACATATTGAGATCAGTATGGCTGGATATGGTACATTTTTTTGTTCGATAACTAATGTATCAATAAATTGGTAAACGTGTCGGTATTTAAAACCATATAAAATAACGGCCTCTAAAGGGAAATGGTTCCCCAACTAATGAACCATCTTTACTTACTAGCGCTTGTACAAAGAAAACGTGCTTTCTTGGTTTTGTAAGAACAACGAACAAAACAGTTCAAGTACTTCCAAGTAGTTACTCGTTATCAGAATGGGATTCCCGCGCTATGTTAAAGGAACTAAACTCTAGACTATTGATTGTATCGGTTATAACATTACTGTTGATCCCTATATATTTTATATATGTGTATACCTATATCATTTGAAGTTATACAAACACCATGCTGAAAGTCACCTTAAATATTGCCTTACAAGCATCCCATGTGAAAGCATGTAAAGAAACCACAAAATAAGTCCTAATTAAGTGATGCTAACTATGCTACCAAGATATTCCTCTTGGGTCATTTCCTATCACAGTGCAACAACAATCGGAACTCCTCGGGTAATTCCGTTATCTGGACAATCCTCCCTCGGATGTATCTGGTGCACAATCGGAATACCTCGGATAATTAACGAATCATCTCTTGGATGTATGAAGGTAGTCGGATCACCTCGGCCAATTTACCTAAATAAGACTACTTTTAAGACAGACTTCAAAGCAAAGATGGCAACTCTGGTGACAGCTCACTACAGTACGATGCCTGTAAAGCGCAGACACGCAGCTGTCAAACGATGGCAGTGTTTATGTTTTGTGCGAACTACATAAGCATATTCTCCTTCCGACTTCCGGCGAACAAAACGATCGTGATTTCAGTAAGAATCATTGCACCAGATACATCCGAGGGATGATTATCCCGAGGACGGAATTACCCGAGGAGTTCCGATTGTCTGGTGCAATGATACTTAATGAAGTCACGATCGTTTTGTTCGGAAGAACAATGTGCCTAAAATGTTGTACGCACAAAACATGAACAATGGCATCGTTTGACAGCTGCATGTCTGCTGCGGTGGGTAAATTAAACCTTGATAATTTAAATTTGAAACCGCCACAAATTAAAATTTTACAGGCTTCATACTTTATAGTGAGCTGTCATCCGAGCTGCCATCTTTGTTTTGACGTCTGTCACAAAAGCAGTCCTATTTCGAGAAATAATCGTGGTGATCCGACTGAGTTTATTTATACCATTTTTAAAACGCGAGTACATATGCATGCATGAAAGCTTATGCTTAAATAAACCCGGTTATTCTTAATTCGAGTCGTATGTCATTATGAAAATAAGCAACATGTCCTTCGGGTAGACACGTTTATGGGCACACTTAGATGCTGTATTAGTTTTGTGTGTGTTTGTGTCTGTGTGGATTCTAATGGATAATTTATAATAATAAATTGTTTAGAACAACTTTAACAAGACTGTCAAAAGTATTCGAATATTACATAATTGACCAGGTGTAATTAACAAATACCCTCATCACGACCGAGTGTGAGACTCCTTTAATGAATATATCGTAAGACAGAAAGCACATACACCTGAAAACAGTGAAAGAAAAAGAACTGTAATGAATAATGACGGCGCTTGTATTAATGCCAGGAACTGTTTTCTGCACAAATACCAGGAAACTTAGTTGAAAACAGGCCAAAATGATAGGGAAGGTAGAGAGTGAAATTAATGCACGTGCCATAGTGACGTAAAGCTCAGCATTCCAGGTATCGTTTGACTTATGCAATTGTGTTGATAATGTACGTACTTTTTGTGCTGCGGTTGTTGGTGATGATGACGAGGAGGAGGTTGAGGATGACACACGATTGGAATAATTCGCCATTCTTAAAGGGGAATATCACCAAAGACTAGCTTATACAAAAATTAAAACAATGTGCACGTGAGTCTAATCCCTTAGATTTTTTCATTATGAACTCAATCGGAACTCCTTAATTGAGATCATCTTATATCATACCTTGGTGCAGCAGTCAATCACGAGAGGTTCCGACTCTTTCAAACAGTGACGCATGGTTGCACTTTTCGGACGACCGTCGTGCTGCACATAGTTAAAGCACATTTTCTTATTATGCGGCCGCGATAGCTCGAGTGGTAGAGCGTCGGCTTACGGATCGTTAGGTCGCGGGTTCAAACCCCGGCCGGGTCAAACCAAAGAATTTAAAGTTGGTAGTAGTGGCTTTCCTCCTAACGCTCAGGAGACAGCATAACGCCTGACTTGTCGGTGTCAGTATAAGAAACGGCTGGGTTCAGTCCCTAGACATCTCATAAGTGCCCCTGAGCTATAATGATAGAATTGTAGCTGCACAGTGTCGGTCAAAATGCCGGCAAATCCGTCTTATAATTCTTTTACCCCTTGCAAAGCCGACCGCTCTACCTATTTGTGATACATTGTACACGATGCCCGGCACTTGCACACCGTTAACAAACATTTTAAATTACCGGTCCGCTTTATTGACTGCTCATTTGTTTGCATTCTTACTGTAATGAGTGTACGCTGTTTTAATTGTCTGCTTTGTGTTTTTCAGGCATTTTACAAGTATCAAGTTCCGCTTGTAAATAAGCAGTACACGTCTTTCGATTTAATCTAACAACTGAAAAACCATTTCTAATACAAACTAACACAAAACTGCCATGGAACTGGTGAATAATACCACTGGGAGATGTGACCTAATTTAAAAAAAACTGCTCGTAGTAGTGCGCTTTCTCTGAACACAATTTATTTAAAAAGTTGTTAATGATGTCTTAATATTAACATTTTCGCGCATGTTTATACGCTCAACCAAACTGTAAAGCCATACCCACTGCCGTGCAACAGTGTAATGACATCATTTATAAGTCAAGAATCAGTCGTTGCAGACGATAAGATCGCAGAAAAACATTATCACTTGTTCGCGACATAAACAAGTCAACCTTTTTGATTCTTGCTCTTACTACTTATTAGAATCAGCACACGTTTTCTGGTATTAATTTAAACCACATATTAATTAAAACGCCTTGAAAAAGTTATTTAATTTATCTGAGCTTTTTATGGCTTTGTTTTTATTATAATCATTCATTTTAGATGGTTAGCATACAGACTTTTCGAAAAAAAATATTATTAATGATTGACTTTTTTTAACATAATATGTTAAATAAGTAATATAAAATAACTGTCTGTTTCACCAGACCTGGTAGCGTAATCGGTTGAGCGACGGTTTCAGGTACGGGAGCCACCAGGTTCGATCCCAGGCCGTGACATACCAAAGTCATAAAAATGATAGTGGTATAGCTCCCTTGATAACGCTCAAGCAGATATACGGGTAGTTCCACGACTGGCTGGCTCGGTGTCAGGATAATGTGACTTGGTGTGGTATCATGTCAGGTGTTCCTGGCATGCTTTACACAGTAAAGGCAGCACTATATTTGCTTCAAGTGGACACCGTCACCAGATAACTGAAATAATGTTGGTAGGACGATAAACCCAGTAAACAAACTACTGTCTGATTCGATCTTATTCCAACCCTTCAGAAACAATTGTCTTATTACACCAGTTGAACGTCACTGCTCTGCTTTATCGATCCAACGAGATTTATGTAAAAACACAACACTTGTAAAACCTGTAAATCATTTAAAATATATGCAAATGAGCAATGTTGTAGGTATTTATTAAACCATATTTACATAAATCTTGAATCCTTTGAATATTAAACAGCAAGATGCGTAAAAATCTATGCTTCTAAAGACCATCCACAGAATATCCGTATACTACTTCGATGAGCCAGTGCTCGTAATTGTCAATTTTAGCCTATTTGAAAAGACGTTATTTCTGGATAAGTTCATCAGTTGAAAAGGCAGAAAAAATACCGATCGTGGTTTAAATAACACGCTTTCAGTTTTCAGGTGATGGAAGAATCGATCATTTACATAATCAATTCGGTGTTATCGATATAATAGATGGACGTCTCTCTAGTGACCATAACTGCTTAGTTGCGATGCATCTAAAATATAAACAATGAGGTAAATGAGATAAAACAAAAATACAAAAAAAAAAAAATAATAAAAAAAGAGTTTGTAGATTTAACATGACTGTTTTACAACATATCTTCTAAAATCTATTAACTTAAAACAAAGGCAAACATTTGATATGCACGCGGTGCTTATAATTAATAATAATTAAAACCACGTGACATGGTGACGTTTTCATTGATCGAGATTAGTTGATATTCGTGTGTAGCTAGAGCCAAACTCAAAATATATATGCGTAAGGATATCAATAATGACAAACAAGTGTAATCAAATGTGACCTAATTTTACTCGTGAATGAATTTTATCCCATGTAGCGTGTCCGTACTCCTTATGATTCATTGGTGCACCTCTCGCCAGGTCTGGAATGATACCTATGGCCCACACCTTTACATTCTTATGGAATTCTTCATTCTCGTAGAATGTTTCATCCCAGTAGAGTTCTGACGAGAAGGCACTCGGATCAATTCGGTTTTCGCCAGAGAAAGTTCGAGGTTCTTCCGATTGGGTGAGGTGGGTCCAACATGAAACGAATGGTTACAATATTGTTTCAAAGGCTGTACTATGTGTTGGATTGCTGTTCTTGCTGTAGTTGTTGTTGTCTTGTTAACTTTTAATTTATTTATTTACAACTATATTGGATAAGTGTTTTTTTCAATATTTATGAACTTAACATGTAGTACATTTCAAAACTTTTAATTAATACACGTGCTTTGCATAAGCACATAACTATATTTAAATATGTCAAGTCGTTTTGTGACGTAATGTAGCTTTCTAGTACATTACCGAAGAAAATAGAGCTAAGTTGTGTTCTTATTCTAACTGCTATCCATCCACATAACATTCCCGCCACAATATATATATTTGCATTTAGATCATATACTTGTGATGGTAAATTTCAGGTTGAAGTAAGTTAAACGTATCTTTAAAACTTACCAATATAATTTCGTGGAACTTACTAGATTTTTAAATTGTTGTTTGCGTATTAGGTAATTGATAACTCAACGTTGTTAGGAAAGCATTTCTAAGCACAGACAGCTTTTCTTTTTTATGTTGGCTGGCATCATTTTCAGACATATGCTACGTAAATAACCAAGACGAAATGAATGGCAAAATTCTCACATACTCTCATACTTTGGAAATCGGAGACATGCAAGAAAGTGCATTACTAATAAATTGATGCTAACAGGTGCAAGAATATATATATATATTTAGCTAATACTTACTCTCGAAATTATTTTAATAAACATATCACAATCCTTTACTCAGAAAATAACTTAACAACCGGCGAGACTAAGTAGTTCATTAACCAAATAAATAAATAAACACATGCAAACATGCGACAAAATATGTAACTCATGTTCAATCAAGTATTGTCAAAATTCCAACCAACATAGAACAAGGATTTACAGGTGAGACTTTTAAATACACCGCAGCGACCAATAATGATTCTTATACGAGGGGCATTTATAAAGTATTAATCAGTGCGATTTTTTAACGTTAATACGAGCGTAATTGGTACATGTTATACATGTATGGAAAGATTAGACTCTCCTCTACAGTTACGTGCAAAAGGAAACCGGGAAAAACCTACTCAGTGAGCGCAATGTATGCATTATTTTTTATTGCCATGAAATGGTGGCTCGAATTCCTATACCAAAAGGCAGGAGTGTTACTGGAATATTTTACCGAGATTCGGTTCTTTCTGCTGTTGTAAGCCACTATACTGCAGCCCGTCCCCGTATCGGCGTACGCGGAATCAAGCTCCTTCATGATAACGCACCTGCCCACAAGTCAGTGGTGGTAAAGTCGTATCTTAGCGACAACAGCATTGACACTTTACCACACCCTGCATATAGCCCTGATCTTGCTCCGTGCGATTTTTGGTTGAATCCTTATATCAAGAACTGCATGAGAGGTCGACATTTTGAATCTCGGCACGCCGTCGGCAGCGCGCTTTTCCAGTGTCTAAACACTATACCTAAAGAGAACTACCGAAAAGCATTTTCCGATTAGATTCATCGCTTGGAAAAGTGCATCCAAGTCAAAGGGGAATACTTTGAAGGGTTGGTCTAACAATTTCTGCAGAAATATTACGTATACAACTAAAGCGCCACACTGATTAATACTTTATAAATGCCCCTCGTATAACGACGTCCAGCTATCTTGGTGGAGGCAGACTCCAGACAACTCTCACTCTGTCCTGTCTGCGCCGTCTGGTGCTTGGGGCGAGAGCAAGGGATTTTCGCAAGCTCAGTCTGCTTCTGTCCAGGGGCTGATTCGAGGGTCAACCCCCTGCTTTTCACCTCTTTCTCGACAGTCCTTCGCCTGGTCTCGTTTTGGCCAACCGCGGTTCTAAGTGACATCACCGGCGCACCGCAGGTCGGCTTTGTTGATGACAGGAAAGCAAAAGACCATGCAAACATATGTTGCATTATATATATTATATTATATTATATATATATATATATATATATATATATATATATATATATATATATATATATATATATATATATATATATATATATTATATAATATCTAGTCTAACGAGTGCCTACACAATGTAACAATGATACCAGTGACCTAAACACTAACATTTCTTCTACCCAGAAGATACTCTGGAGTTAAAAAAATCGAAAGGAGTCTTGCAAACATATGTTTTATTGGCGCCAACAAGTGCAGACGGAATATCGAGATTATTTTGAGATAGGCAATGGTGTTTATAGGACCAACAAGACTGTTCATTTCATCCCATCAAGATTATCCACAGATTGATTTCGGCTGTTACACATTCCACGGATTGGGTCGCATGAGGCGTAGTGGTAAAGCCACCAACATGAAGCGCCTCTGACAGCTTAGCCTCTCATCGCGTGGGTTCGAATCACGTTCGTGGCGAAGGACTTACTGTGGTAAGGTCTTCCAGCTACCTGCGATGCGCCGGAGGTTCTATCCAGGAATTTGTCTGGCTTCTTTCTCCAAAAAAAATAGCTGGACATCACTATTACGACAGACATTGGTCGCTGCGATGTACATTTGTATGAGAGTATAAAAGATAAAAATAAAACCTTCCACGGTTTTGGGCCAAGCTCCACCGAAAGAACAATGCGCTTGGAACGCCGAACATGCATCTTGGAGGCATTTCACACACACACACACACACACGCCCGCGCGCGCACACACACACACACACACACGCACGCGCGCGCACACACACACGCACGCACGCACGCACACACACACACAACTGATTGAAACTGCTGCATTCATGATTATTTTTATAAATACCTAACAAAAGTACTCTACTAAAATGAAAAACTCTAAACACATGTGAATTTACTTGTATTTTCCATTCAACTTTACACAACCGTACGCAACCGTACGCAACCGTACACAACCGTACACACGTCTATAAGAACCTAAGCACCGGCACGCTTCTGAACAAAGACATTTAATTCTATAATGACGACATAGATTTTTACAGGTGACAAATGTGGATATAGTTATGACCTGAAAGCCCATAAATATCGGTTGTTAATACCTAGGTTAGCATGATTTTACTTTTTTTTATCTTGAGAAAGGTAAACCTTCTTAGAAAGGAAATCGATATTTTGTCACTTAAGTATTTTTTCGATTTTCTGAAACATAAAATCTTATTGTTAGATTAAATAATGACTCTTACAGAAATTCTGGACACGTCAGACTGTCCACTAGTACGGGGTTTGTACGTGAAAAGAGATGGTATTAGTTGAAGCAGGACAGTACAGTGGCACGAACGCAATAACACTAACAGCGTGAATCTAGTTATGTCACGTACTTACCTTGTAAAACTGCCTTTAATTTTTATAACATTAGCGTCAATTCGACCACACATATGTAACAGTACTTTGAACATACATTAACATATGTAGCATATTGCATTATACACAGACTACGTTTTATGTTTTCATGACAGTAAATTTACTACATATATGTACATGCTATGTAGTATTCTCACATTATTGTTTGTTTTTTACTTTAAAAAAAACAACCAAAAACACTTCTAAAGCCTTTGTAATCGTTTATTACGCCCATACAAGTTACCTTGGCATAAGGTCAATGAAATGAATATGCTTCAGAAAGAGAGACAACTGTTGGACATGTCTAGACATGTTGCAGTCAAGTTACAATATACGTTTATACTCATAAAGTCGGATCATATTTCTTTACACTTATACTGTGATTAGAATTCGTAGCAAGCCCTGGACCTCATTTTCGCAAGCAAATGGATTTTAGTTTGATGTATGCCTCCAGGGAATGTGTCTTACGTGTGTGATATTAATTTTACTATTATCGTAATAAAAATAACGATAACCAAATTAACAACAACAACAACAACAACAACAATAATAATAATAATAATAATAATAATAATAATAATAATAATAATAATAATGACTTGCTATACACGTGCTATACACATGCACCAAGCTTCACATAAAATAATGGTTTATGTCAAGACCCTCTCAGAACACCATATTTATATATCGCGGGGCCGAATTTCGCTGATGTTTCAATGTTTCTGATAATGAACAGTAGATGTTAGCACCTCGTACACCGCTAGCGAGCATATATTTTACCTAAGTTCCGCGTATACATGTGCAAACACATAAAGACACAATTACACATGTCAGGTGAAATGTTGATGTACTTTTTTTGCAAAATCGCGCAACTGTTTGGGGGTGGGTGGATGGGGGAATACACTTAGAATGCAAAGCACGCACGTGCGATTAGACCTCGGCAGTAAAAAGACCCAGCTAGTAGCTTTCTGATCTAGATCTACAATTTTTAAAGCTGTGACACGTGATGTCAGCACAGCCCTTATATACTGAAAACAATCTTCCGGTGCACGTTATTTCGTGATCAAATTCAGCTTTAATGGCAGTTTAATTGGAGAAAATTTCAAATATGCAGTAAATGCATTACCAGTAAATGATGCCGAGGATATTCGTTAGTGCAATAACTTTTAAGACAAATTGTACGATAAAATTATAATTGGTCACAAATCATTCCTAATGATAAACACTGGCATAGAACAGAAACAGTTTTAATTTTGAAATTCCAGAGACCATTTGAACAAAATTGGAAAACTAAGTGATTATATTATTTGGCGCAAAGAAACAACATTTAAATTTTGTGTTATAATGTATATTCTTGTTATATGTATATATTCTTCCATAACCGAAATAAATGTATTTATCTAAAACTTAGGGTTCGTTATCAATACAACACTCTATCATCGCGATTTGTGGGTGTTTGTTATTACAATAATTTTTAACTAAATAATTTTATAAGAAATTTTATAATTAATTTGTAATTTTAATCTCTTAATATCTATTTTAATAATAGTAAAATTTAGTTACCGCCTAAGAGTTGAAACTGGCTTACATATACTCATATGAACCGAGAGAAAGTGAACTCTGTACTTTTTGTTTTAACTCAAATAATAAATTCGTTGCTGAATGCGAGTATCAGATACTTTTTCAATGTGATTAATTATTATCTAACAATTCCTTTATGTATATTACCTTCGAAACTGTTGCAATTCTTGTTGATACTGGTTGGGTTCCATTGTTGTCTTTTGCAGATACATTTTTACAAAGATAATTAATATAAAACAACAAAGTATGGTATTTCTTATGAAGCCGAAACAGTTGTATTTAGCTACCAACGAATGCCCTTTACCTATGTCGACCAAGGTTGGTGCGAAGAGCAAGGTTATTTGGGAATATAATAAAGATAATGCCAGCTTCTTGTTTCGCTGATGGAAAGTATGGCTTCTCACTGGTTTCAGAATTCCCATAAAACAGGACAAACGTGTCATGAGTATATGTATTTGAGGTATACTTAATAACTTGGCTCTGTACTATGACAAAAATTGTGTTCCTTGATAAAAAGAGAACAACTAAATGTTAGTTTCAATACTATTATTGAAAAGCTGGTAGGTAGCACCCGAACGGTCGACCGATGATTATATATAATACTACATGTATATATACGCATGCACACACTATTATGCATCACACAGTAAATTTCCTTCCATAAACAACTTTTATTATAACTAAAATTGTATATAAAAAACACAATAACAGATAAAAACAACAACATTAGGTGTGTATCAGTCGGACGCACAAAGCTGAATGACTACAACCACCCGCCAATATTGCACGTGACAAACATGACTTTGAGAAGCGATACCTACTGGACATTCCGTCAGTAACAGCGAGATTAATTATATACCAATTTATATTCATTTAACCAAAGAAATGTACCTTTTTGTAATACTTTATAAAACCAGTCTGAATGCATTGTGATGAAATGTGTATTCCATAGAGCATACATTTATATGCCATCGTTACTCATTCATATATATGTGATTAAACAGACCGACAAACTACTTCGTAAAATATGAGAAAATGCAGCAGGTATTGTTCTTTTATAACATAAGGTTATGCATAACCCAAGATTTTCAAAGCAGTCGTACCTGGAGCCATTTATATCTGCAAAGTCTGTATCTTGATAATTGTTTCGCCCTGGCGGCATGCTACAAGAACGTGCTGATTTACGTCATTGTGATGCGTTAAGCCTGCATCAAGGTAACGTATAGGAGAAACTATCTTCAGAAGACTGTTATCTGCAACACCACATCTCGTCTGATGTGTAGAAGAAGGGGCTGGGTATATATTTACTTTTGACATTTCGATGCTAAATCTAATTCTATTATTTTTCTGTTCGTTTTCTACTTTGGCCTCAATTTACGACAATTACTTGTATACCGTCACAAAAATTATTGCATTGCTTTTACTGCATAAGTTTAAAGCTAATATGTTTTCATGTGATTTTATAAACATCGGTAATCCCCTTTAAACACTTTGGAGTCTTACATTTGGTACGTCTACAAAGCAAGGCAGACGGTTTCGTTGAAATATTGGCTGAACAGTTTTAGGTAAAAATACCCAATTACATTAATTCGAACTCTGCATTTCCTTCTTCTTGTTCTTGTTGTTGTTCTTCTTCTTCTTTTTCTTCTTCTTCTTCTTCTTCTTCTTTAGTTTTGGTCGCCTTTGTAGGGAATATGAACACTTTTCCTTCATTATTAAGTAAATGGCCTGTTGGCAGTCAGGGAGTTTCGTTCGCCTGATTGGATATGGGGATAAACATGATCAGCATGGTTTTCTGATTAGATTTAAAGATAGACAGGAAAGCTAGTGATCGATAATCTGTGGTCGATTTACGTAACTTTTACGCATTTGTTAAGTGGCAGTAAGGCCGAGTTTATAGAAAAAGTAATTCCCAAAGTTAAATAGAAATAATTCGAACTGAGACTGTTAAATATAAGATTAAAACAAGTTTACCACTCAAAGTGATCATTCTACAGAAGTGAGAAGGAAGTGTCCTTTTTTCTGAATTGTGTGGTTAGAAATTAAATCTCGATGATACGTCAATTGCACTGTTTATCGTATACGCCAATAAAATATGTTGTGAAAGATTTAACGTTTTTAGCCTTATTTCAGATAAAATTTCATGAATAAACAAGTGGTCTGTACGTAAGCCATTTAGTTATTAATATCTAAACGTATATCTTTAAAATATTTTTATATAAATATTATCATAAATCCGTGATTTACAAGCTTAAAAGCAAAAACCTGTATATTACCACTTTTCGTATGTAAAGGGACTTTACTCTAACAAAAAAATATTTTAAAGATATACGTTTAGATATTAATAACGTTCTTACCTCCCTTGTGGGCATGTATTTCTTATATTTAGTTACTGCATTAAACTTAAGAACTTAAGATTTTTCCATTTTATAAATTTTTGAAAAACAACAACTAGAAAACACTTAAGACTGTAGCATTCGCATAAAATGGAATCTTATTGATTGTGTAAAGGATTTATTAAAGAGGTTGATATATTTTTTTTTAATTAGCAAATTAAACATAAAATATATTATAGTTTAACCTTCCAACAAGGGAGATAACTAAAACAGTTCGATCATTTCGAAAATGGGGAGTATGCACCATAGACAGTATATTATGTCTATGATACGCTCCCTTTGTTAAAAGAAAGATAAGTTTTCAAGGTAGCCATAATTGTGTAAAACAGTTACCTAACAGCCCCCCGCCATCGGTAGAGGCTTGACGTCTGATAATTCCGATAGCCACACTTCCTTACATCTATCTATCATAACAGATCCATGACGAATTCCCATTAAATTAGCTTGAAATATATAAATTAGTGCAGTCTGATAAAATGTTATGCGTTAGGTCCGATGGTCTGATTACCGTGCCTTCTAATAAATAGTTATACACTGTCACGAACACCTAAGGCCTGATCCCAACGTTTTTAAAATCAGCCTTTTATGCTTGGTGATTTTGCGTTAAATTTGTTTTAATTAAGTTTTATAAATCTTCAGTGTCTACAAAAACAATGTATTCCAACATATTTAAAAGCAACACAAAACAAACCACAAAACATAAGTATGAGGTACAATACTCCCGATGATCAGTCCTCTTTATAAGCACTAGTTAACATTGCATATGTTGTCTGATAAGCTCCTCAACACGCACGGCTCAGTCATAGACATATTGTTATTATATATGTAGACATATTGTTACTATATATATGTCAATGGTTGTATGCTTAAATGTTAACGTTATGTGCTAATGTTTATAAATTGGAGATCGAACAGTACGTGTTGATGGTTTTATCAGACGACATATGTGTTGATGTTATTAAACATTGAACCTTACATGTTGGCGGGCTTATCAGACTACATATGTTATGTTAATTATCGTTTATATAGAGAACTGGTCATTGGGAGTATCGTATCTCATATTTACGTTTTGTGGTTTGTGCATTGTGTTGATTTTAAATAAATATATATATTCTGAATAAATTGTTGTTGTTTTTTGTTGACACAAAAGACACACAAAACTTAACCAAAGCAATTTAACCCAAAATCCCTAAATATAAAGGTCTGATTTAAATAGCTTTTGGTGGAATGATGATTGATCAGACCTCACTTGTTTGTGAAAGACCTTGTATAAATGTTTATAATGAGGCGTGGTAATCAGACCATCCGACCTTTCGCATTACATATAAACAGACAACACTGATTTATATTTTCAATTTTATTTAATGCGAACTTATCATGGATACGTAATAATAAACAGATGTAAGGAAGTGGGGTTATCGGTCACTACCATGGGGGGATCCAGAAAATTTTGTTGTGGGAGGGGTATGAATCACGATCCATTTAACTTCATCACAGTAAATACTAGATATATACACACAATAAGGGAACAAACTTCGACCTTAGCAGTCAACAGACAAAAATACTTTAAAACTTAGTATTTCTTAAGCTTACATGCATGTGTTTGGTGGTTGGTAAAGGCGTGGGGGTGCATCCCACATCCCCACCACATGGATCCCGCCTGGTCCTTGAGTGTTAAAATTAGATCGCACTGATTTATGTGAAACCTCTACCCACAACCACTATCAGATTGCCATGTTTTTTCAATTTGGCAGTAGGTGAAGAAGCACTTTGAAGTTAGGGGTAAAGTTATAATAGTTTTTAAGCAAATAAGAGTTTGCTTGTGACATTTGCAGTTATAATAGTCTTTAAACGAATAAGAGTTTGATTATGACATTTGCAACAGTAAAATAAAGCAGGTTAAACAATTAGGACAATCATCCCTCGTGATGAATCGTAAATTATCCGAGGTGTTCCAATTCACTTGGATCACGCCACTCGGAACTCCTCGAGTAATTCCGTCCTCTACGTAATCCACTCGGAACTCCTCGGGTAATTCCGTCCTCCACGTAATCACCTCGGAAATAATGCTGTCGCCGCCATATTGACGAACTACTTCCAAAATGGCAATCGTACCTACTCGGCGATCTCCGGCAAGCTAGACATCACCAAACTCCCAAACTCCCCGCAGTGATTACTTCCCTTGACAGTACATTATATCACTGCCACCAGCAAGTTTTTCGCCCAAATACAGGCGGATAGTTTTTTTTTATTTTTATTTTTTTCTGGACTTATCTCCTCAAAATATAGTATCTTTCCTTTAAAAATATTAATTTATCATATTAAAAATAAAAAGTAACTTAAAATATGAAAAAAAATGAAATTATGAAAGTCAAATTTTAAAGTTTATGAAGGCCGCCATGTTTACTTCACGTGATACTCTATCGTCACGTGATCATTGCTGGGGGCAGAGATTTAAGTAGCAACGCGTGACGTAATCGCTGTGAGGAGATTGAGACATCACCGAAGCGTGATCCGAGTGCATGCAGGGTAATAACTGGTACGTTACACTTTTACCGAATCCTGTTGGTAATATACATACAGTATCAACTAAGTTAAAAATATTCTTCAACGAAGCAATCTGCTCTTGTTTCAAGAAGTGTTGAATCTCCATTATATCTAAAGCGTACTGCATGCACTTTGAAAAGTCAGCCATCTTTTTTTACATAATGCAATGAGAAGTTATTCGCCGGGGCAAATCACCAATTGGTGTTTTCATACAATTACATACAATCTCCGAAGTTTGCCGCAGACCGCCGAGTAGGTACGATTCGGATCACGCTTCGGTGATTACGTAGAGGACGGAATTTCCCGAGGAGTTCCGAGTGCGGTGATTCTATCCGAAGCTTGCCGGAGATCCCCGAGTAGGTACGATTGGTTCCGATTGTGTTCGAAGCATGTGACGTCAAACTCGGGGATTTCCGTAAGCACTTGATGACCCACGAAAACAACAGAAGCCATCCGAACAATGTCGAACGCTAAAATCGGATGACGCTTGACTTTTTGGCCCGCAGAAGTTTGAAAATAAAAGAATTCGTAAAGGTTAGAAAATAAAAAGATTTTTACTTATCCAAGTAAATTTGTCTTATCTTTTTCTTTGTACATTTTAAAATTCTACAGTTGCAAATAAACAAGTATTATTTTGGAAGAAATTCAATGTTACCCCACCCACTAACTTATCACTGTTGTTGATAAGTTTGTCAATATAAAAACTTGAAGTTGATAAGACATAAAACATTGAGCTCCCTTTGTAAATGATATTCGTTGGACAACTAAATTTATAAATTGAATTTTTTGCCATATTCCGTATTTATTTGTTTCTCTTTAAGTGTTACTGTTTTCAATTACTCTGCCTTACTTGGCTGAGTTGGTTTTTGTCCATTGGATGTGATAATTTAACATATTTCATATATGACATATTTCAGAAATGATTGTAATCTCATGGTGGCACTTTTTAAATGCCTCTCAGAGTTTTAGATCTAATGTGTACTTGGGAGATAACAAATAATGCTTGGGGAAATTAGGCTTTAGTTGACCTATGAGCTTGCATATCAAGTTTCAATAATTATCTTTGATGGTTTTTAAGAAATGGTTTAACCAACACCTGTCTGCCACTTCTCAATCTATAATTCCTGGTTTGATTTAAAGCCTGTTTGAAACCTGTTTCATAACAGGAAAAACTGTCCAACAACCTCACCATTGGTACAGACCATCACTCCTGCTGCACCTCTGTGATATTTTCTGGAAATACAGAAGAGTAGAGTCTATATTAAATGAATGTTCATTAATTATTAAAAAAACATTAAGTGATATAATACAATGCTCTGCCAAGTTAGTATCATAAGAATTTGTACGACAATTGTAATATTTTTAATTGTTATTTAACACAAATTTAAGTGTAATTATCTAATTAAATCATGAATAAAACTTCCAAATGCTAGACAAAATGCTAAAACAAAGTGGTCCTATCCATATACTACACACATTTACTAATGGTAAATGATGTCACACCATACTGATAATCAACAATTGGATTACGGAAAATTATACATGAGTGTTTCTTAATGGTCAAGTATGATATTAACATATAAGAACTTAAATAAAATGTGCATATACTTTATCCAGATTTAAATCTTATATAAATATAGATACTGAAATATAGCCAGTCTGTGTACAAGTTGAATACAATAAAATATGTACAACTTTACAACCAATTGTCCAACTGACCAATTTTCACAATACCATCACAATTATACCTTTTAGAAAACATGCATGTAAAAGCTTTACATTTTCAATATCATCTCCAGTTTTCAGTTGTTTACTTATACAGTAAAAATTAAAAAGAAACAGACTACATGATAAGAAACAGGAAAGTCAAAAACAAAAAAAAACATGTCTATTCTTGGATTCAAAATTGAGGGAGAATTTGAGCAACTATTTGTCATTTTGGGTAAGCTTGGGGATTTTGGCTTCTTTTCATATGTGAAAAATAGACCCTCTTAGAAAAAAATAAGGTGATTTGTGAAAAAAATGGGATGATTCCGGCCATTGCCACCTCAAGAATAGTCACTGAACAACTATCTCACTCTATCTGACAGAGAAAAATAAGTTAGTAAAAAAGCAATGTCCATAAAGCAAACTCTTGGACAAACACATTTTAATTCACAACTGTTAATTTGAGGGTTTGATGCAATAATACTGTAGCTAAATAATTCTCAATATTACATACTTGACTTGTCTATACCTGATTTGACTATTTTGATAGTCTTGATGAAAATTTATAGTTACAAATATTGTACTAAACGCTTACATTACAAAACTGTTGAAAAATATTTCATAAAAAAACAACATGGTAGATGGAGAAGTACCTTCTATATCTAATAGCAGGCCACCTGCTTTGTAATGTTCATTGAGATTGTACACATATACAGCAGGATCTTTCTCATATACAACATGTTACAAATTGGGGTATCCAGGCACTGTAGAAATAACTACCATTAAATGGTGTCTGAACATTATAAACAATTTGATAATGGGTAATGTTTTTTCCACAGAAAATATTTTGCTGCCAATCTGGTGTCATTTGAAGGGCATTTCTTATAAGCACTTTTGTGTTTAAGGCTAGTTTTTCAACACTAAGTTGTTTTCCTTTTTCACTAAACTGAAAAAGCTTTAAATATCTGTTCTAGCAGGGATGATGTTAAAATATCACATTCATCTGCTTGCATAAGCCTTGCGTAGATGTCATCCCTCTTAATTAGCTCAGGAAAAGGCACTTTTTCTTCATGTCATCTTCAAGGAAGTTAAACAAACACTGGTAAACCCAGTTGGCTTTCTCAAGTGAACATTCTTTATCTTCTAAGGCTAGCTATAATGGAGCTGTTACCAGTTATGAACAAATGCTTAAGGCTTTTAACACAGCTAAAAGCATATTCTCTTAAATTTCATAGTAAACAGATTTCTGAAGCAAATTCTAGGTAAAACAGCCCTTCAGAATTGTAAAATAGGATATTAAAACGATTGCCTGTAAATCTTTCTAGACGAGAAGCACAGCTCTTTCCTACGTTCTTCATCCGTTTCATTCAGAAATGTTCTAAACTCTTGGTAGCAACCGCTTTTATCATCTCCACCTCTAGCCAATGCTTTTTGAAGCGGTTCTAACTATATAACCTCACACTGCTGCTTTCAGTTTTTTCTTGCATAACTCTTTGTTTCATGATGGGCTTCGGCACCCAGATCACCATCTTTCACAATGTCTTCAAATTTCTTAATAATTTTGTCTGCAACTTCAGCCAAAATTTACAAGCAGATGTAATCCACAATAAAAAATTTTCATTTTGGAAATTGATTCCTATTCAGCAATAGAAAGACTTTCCCAATTTCAATAACAAGCTGGTAGTATATCCTCTGTTGCCGCATGGTCTGACATTGTGTTTCTTAAATTTGCCAGTATAGTTTGACCTGCATTGGTGCTTGTGAACTTACTAATATCAGTGTTCGAAATTCGCGGTAGCCCGATAGCCCGAGGCTACCGAATTTCAGCAAGGGCTACCGATTTTCCACAGATACTAGCCCGACCGGGCTACCGTTTTTTTTTTCCTGATGTTATTAATAAATTCATGCCAAAAACCGCATAAAACATCGGGTTTTCCATACGATTTCTCATCAATAGACGCTTATTGTTCAAGATTGCATCATGCATGGACGCTTATTAAATTATGAACGGTGCGTGCATAATTCAATAAGCGTCCAGATTGAGTCTAGATTGAGGAACGCTTATTAAATAGTATGAACCTGATCGATTGTGTAGTCAGATTCGAGGAAGAATCGTATTGTTTTAAATACCTTTTTTTTTTAAGTAATAGGTACTTGTCAGGACACACTCGTGTAATAGACGGAAACTTTCATCCATGCAAAATTACATGTTGAAGACGAATTTAAACTGAAACACTGATTTGAATTGAAAGAAAACCGGGTTTTCCATTAAAGACTTTCAATCGAGCATGCCCAACAACTAACAAACAAACAAAAATGGCGAATTTTTTAAAATATTTTGACGGTGCGAAACCGGGTTCAAAGCGTAAGGTAGACAGCCAAGGATCAAAGCAAGACAGCAAAAAGCTGTATGAGGCAAAGCGTGAACGGGAATTTCAGTCTTCGTGGCAGAAAAGTAGGCCATGGCTATTTTACCAAAATGGTCTGTAAATGGTGTACAGACATGAATCCCGACAGTGATTCATCCTTTGTAAAAGGGTGTGAACACATAAGACTTGATTCTGTCAAAACTCATGAAAATAGTAAACAGCACATAAGAAGTAGGGACAGACATATTAATCTCAATGAACAGTCGACTTCAAAGGCCTTTACATGTTTGGCAAAACTTAACAAAGCCCAAATTGGTCAGCTGTCAATTAAAATGAGAACTGCTCATTTTGTTGGCAAACACCACAAATCATTTCTTGATTATAAACATATTTGTGAGCTTGACAAAATGAAAGGGTTGGATGTCGGAACATCATACACGACAGATAAAGGGGGTGCAACATTATTGCAGTCTATCTCAAGTGTCACCAGGGGAGATGTATGCAAGAGTATCACTTCTGCCAAATTCTTCTCTTTCACCTGCGATGGTTCTAGTGACTTCACAGGTGATGACTACGAGTCTATCTACACTCGTACATGTACAAATGGGATCATTCAGGACCAGTTTTTATCCATTGGGATAAACCCATGGAGTGACGTTTCGGATGAAGGGGACTCCGATGATGATGATGATTATATGGAGTATTCAGAGTCTGCTATTGATCGACTTCTTTCCCTGTACAGCCGCGAATAAATTGTTTGAAAACATGACAAACATGTGTTTTTTTGGTTCTTTTAAATGTGCAAAGAATCATGCAATATATGATATTTCATGATGTCTTAGTTTGGGCTAGTGAAATTTGTGTCGGGCTAGTAAAATTTCTTATCTGGTAGCCCGAATGGGCTAGTAGATTCAAATCCGAATTTCGTACACTGTAATATCATCTATGATTGTTTTAAGAGTTTGTAAACAGTTATCAGAATTCTTATTTTGCATGTCCTTTAAACCTAAAACCCAAGTATTCTGAGATGAGTCTCTTACAGAAAACACTTCAAAACATTCTATATGCTTTCTTGTTTCATCACTTTGCAGCGTTTTGTCAGGTTTACCTTTCAGCTGCTCATTAAGATGCTTGCTATTTGGTCCACAATCCTATTAATTGTTGTTACTGAAGGTAACTTTGGAACATCCTTTTTACTTAAATGAGCACTTCTCTAATCACATTGTGAACACTAACACCTTCACATAATAAATTCATAATACGAAGCTGATCAGTGGTATAACAAATCTTCTGCTCATCAAATGTTAGAACATTGTTATTATTGTTCCTACAATCATAAGGCAACGTTTCAGTCCAGCTTTCTTTCAGTTGTGTGTTTTCAGTTTTAAGCAAATCATTTTTCATTTCAAATTTCTGAATGTATGTGTTTGTTCATTAGTTGTAACCTCTGTCTTATTCCTATCAATTTCAACATGTTTAACTGTTCTTTCAAGATCATTTATTTTCTGTTTAAAATTTTCACATCTACCTTTGTTGTTTTCTCTCTCTCTTTCTTTTAATTAATTTTTCTTACTTTCATCATTAGTTCATTGTATCTTGTCTGTTTAGTATTGATGACTGCCTGTTTAGAGGTACACTGTCTTTTCAGTTTTCTTTTTTCACACCGCAGTGCTGCCACTGATCTTTCACAATTACACATCTTTTTATTTTGAGTGTTTTTTTTTTTTTATTTCAATGTTGTAATGGTTGAATTGAGAGATTCAACTTCTGCTTTGTGTGATAATTCTGTAAATAGTTCAGATTGAGAAGTTGACACTACCGAAGTTGAAGCACACAAATGCCTAATCTTAAAGAACTTTTCATTCAACTTATTAATTTTTTCATCACCTTGAAGAGGCTGCACTTTCTTCTTTAAAACTGAAACATCTCATCTTAAAGACAAAGGCGAATATTTAAAAAGTTCAGCTAGATCATTAAATGTTATTTTTTGTCTTAAGCATCTTAGAACACAATTCCAAAATGTTCCCATTTGTTAACTCTTCAGTTCTATGTATTTGGAGTTCAAATGATAACTGACACAAAGTGTTTATTTCATCTACAATATGATCTGCCATTTTGAACACTACTTTACATAAACCTTCGTTGAAAGTATTTCCCCAGTTATAACTGTTTGTGTCGAAACATCACATTTTCTATCTGTACTTACCTCCAGCAGTATTTTCTGTTGTAGTTTAAGCAAAACAACAAATAAAGTATTTGACTACAAGTGCTGATTACTAATACTTGAACCATATTCTACATAGAAATGGCTAATTGAAAAAACCTATCTGATCTGACTCTGCTATGTTTTTTAAGGTGATTCTATGAGAAGTAATGGGTTAAATGTGATGAAAAGAATAAACCCTAAACTAAAGTAGTTAATACTAATCTACAGTGATGAAAGTGTAAAAGTTAGAAACAATCAAAGCACAATACAAATAAGGTTTATATTTACCTTACTTAAAAGATAAGGTAAAGAAGAACTACATTTACTTTTTTAATACTAAGTGATAGCAGGTGAAGGTTATATACTATAAAAGCACAATAAATAGGTTTCCATTTACCTTGCTGGAATAGGGACTGCTCACTTCAATGGCCTATTTTCTTTTGCTTTGCAGCAAAAGAAAATTTAACTAATCCTGGGATCCAAACTCCAGTCCCTCTCTCTCTTTCTCTGTGTCTCTCTCCATTTGTCTCTCTCTCTCTCTTTTGCTCTCGCTCTCTCCCGCTCTCGCTCTCTTCCATCAGATAGAACAGATAGACATAAAAAAAAACTTAGATGCAAAATAGCAAATAAAAAAAGACAGATGCAAAATAGCAAATACCTTATCTCATTCATCATACTTGGCTTTTAAGTCAGCCAGTGTGAAACTGTTCAGTCACACTCACAGTGTCCTCAACTTCAAGCTTAATACAGCAATCTGAGTCACTATCTGAGTCGCCAGAAGCATAATGGCTGCCCTCAAAATTGATGTTGTCCATTATTCATCATTAGTGTAATATCTGCAATATAAAATAAAGTACTAAAGATCAAGTTAAAAAAAATTTTGACAGAAATTTACACTGTCAATAGTGTCATTGTCAAATTAGTAAACTTTTTTATGCTAAAGCCTAAGAAATAATAAATTAATTTTATGTAATATATTTAAGCTGCATATTATGACCAACTAATGCACATCAGACAGCAAAATTCCTTATTTCTATGTAGAAATCTTCCGAATTTCACACAAAGTAATTGTTTACATTGGTTGTCAAATACGAACATGGGCACCGCCATATTTGATCTGCAACATCTAGTTTGGGATGATTAAGAGATGGTCTGGATTTATGCAATTTTCTCTATGATTATGGGCATATAATGCAAATATTTACAGTGTTTAAACATTGAAATATAACACAAATTTGGATTACGGTAGCCCATTGTAAGAAAAAAATCATATATGTAAATTTTTAAGAGAGAAATTCTTGCCTCAATTTGGGAGGCTGGTCCACAAGGCCATTTAGAGCAGAAAAATTAATGTATTAACTTTCATGATTTGTCAATTTCAACATTTTGATCCAATCAAAATAAACATATTATAACCAGATTCAGAACTTACAAAAACAATAACTGTGACGCGTTTTTTCTCCGCGGAAAAATAGTCTGTGTTGGAAGTACCTTCCTTGTAGTTATATATATAGCATATATTAGGCCAGGATTCCAATAATGCTTACTTTTTTCATACATGGTTTCATACAATTTAAGATAGCGTTATAAAACATTGCTTCTTTTTAGAGCTGTGTTGTCAAGGCAATCTCACCCACTATGCTTATATAAATTAGTTTTGAAGAAATAAGTGTCCTCGTCAACTTAATTGTGTCAGACTTTAAATTTAACAGACATAGTAGTTGTTTAACAGCAGTGCAGCAGTGTTTTTTTTTATCTAGAAACAAGAACTGCTACGTGGCAAACCCTTTCCCAAAGTTCAAAGAAGGATTGTAGGCTACTAGATATACCCCATTATACTGGTAATGACACACACAATAGAGGATGGGTTGCTGTTTTGTTTGGAGATTATTAATTAATAAATTTTTCTTTCTTGAGCTCTGTTTTATAACTGGTTTATCATATTATATAATTTTTTACATATTAACTTCAATGTCTAAAGCATGTCTGTCACAATAAGCGATGCTAACCTGTGCCAAATGCTGTATTTTTTCTGAACATCTTTGGACTATTTTTCTGATTAGAGTGTCAACTTAAGCTTTGTACATAAAATTTTCAGCTATTATCACTTTGGATAGTACAGTATGTCTTACACATAAGTCTTGTTTGCTCACATGATTTACATGAGCCCATATTTCTTTTATCTTATTTGAAACTGTTACATTAAAATTTTAAAGCTTCTTTTAAAAAGAAGAAGAAACATTAAGATTGCTTAAAATGTTAATAAAAATTTGCTTCTTTTATTCATATGATGAAACTTGAAAGCTGGTTATAAAGAAGTTTTTGACATGGGTTTGCTTACAAACATAAACCTATTCATTGTATTAACAGTAAGATACAATCCATTATTGCGTAGGTTTTAATTATTCATACACCAATGTATTTGTTAAAAGTTAATGTTTGTTTAACTGAATAGCAACAGTGAAGCTCCTAAGAGAAAAATATTCATGACCTTTCTCTGGAGAAAAATGGTGTGTCAATATTTATTTTATGATAATATTAGACATTTAAATACACTTCTTAAGTATTGAAAGGCTTTTATAAGATGATTTAAACACTGGCATACCAACACATGGAAACAGGTTAATGTTTGGGCCATTGTTGATTCTATAAAAGAGTATTGATGCATCCATGAATTTGATCTTCTATAAATAAAGACTTTCTGTCACTATAAGATAAATCTGTAGAGCTAAATGTATTGAACATAATCAAACTGAACCTGTAAAAATTTAGAAAGAGATTTACGCAATTCTATTTTCACCTGTCTCTTTATTTTAGGAATGTTTTTTGTCTGTCTATCCAAGCCCCAAACAATCTAGAATACCATTAGATGTTATTTGTTGTCCGTTTTCACTGTGCCCTTGTGTGGTTATAATTAAGAGAGTAATAGAGTGTCTAACAGTGTAGCCACATAAGTATTCATTTATGAGAATGTCCAATTGTTTGTCTGGTCATAAAACTTTTAAATTCACTCATAATAATATATAAACTAATATTAATAAACACTTAAGAAGTTTTATTAAATATTTGGTCAAATGTTCAACTTAGTGAGACAATGTGCAGAACATAATTTCGAACCATGATGTCTTAAGGTTAATGCCCAGTTAAATGTCTATTTTGAACTTTTGATTTAATGACCATTCCATGGAATATTTGCCCCATGAGAATTTTCTTGAAACATAATCAAATATTCACCCCAGTGAGATTCCATACAAAAACCGTATCCCAACTATGTTGGGTCAAGGGCACATTTGAAGGATAATAGTTTAAACCTCTTGTTTAGTGTCTGCTCCATACCTTCTGTTATCCCTGGAAGGATTTTCATTTAACTTAGTCTAATGTTCCCTCTAGTATGACTGCCTTCAGTCTTTGGGGATATAACTGTCCTTTATACAGCCTTGTTTTTCATAAGAAGTAGTAATTGCTTAATGTGTTCAAGAAAATGGTACAACTTGGTCTTAAAGGTCATATAAAATGAAAATGTCCTTTTTACTTAAAGCACTTTTTGTCTTGTCAATAAAGAAAAATAAATATCAGTGTGCTAACCTTTACTTTGTAATCCAATGTTTCATGATGCCTTTGGCAGTCAAAAGTCAGCAACTATACATGTATGCGTAAATCTGTACATGCTTATCTCCCTTGTGATGATAGAAAAGTTGATCATCTGTCAGCTTGACCTGCTAAGGATACAGAGAAAAGTCTGTCAATCTGTCACCACACTAAGTAGGATGTGAAAGAGGTGGGAAATCCTTCATTATGCAGCATTCAGGTGCAACTTTGCAATCCAGTTGTTAGGAATATATATATAGAAGAATATCACAAAAAAAAAAAACCCACCCCAGCTCGCCTATGCTGTCCTAGGTGAGCTATGTGCTTGAGTTAAAAACAGCTTGCCTAGCATTTTATGGTGAGCTTAAAACCATTCACCTGTCTTTTTTAAAACACAGTCACTGATTAGGGATGGCTATTGCAGAAATTATATCTATAAATGGCAATATTTTAGAGTGAATTTCCATACGTATCATAATACTTTTTTTGCAGATTAATTTATAATAAATATCACTGGATTGAATTAGTGTAAGTTTTTGCACAAATTTTTTAGAAAGTGAACATTATATGAGTATCGCAAAAGTTGAAACTAATTTAAGTCAGTTTTGATGCAGAACAAAGCAAGAGCAGAAGAGCAAATTAATTTTTAATCTCAAAAAACACTAACTGCTAACTAAATTCACTGCTGTATACTTCCTTTTGATTATAAATAACCCAGATGTACAATCTGAAATGTTGATAGTCAAAGCCTTCATACTACTTTCTGTGACTGTTGTCAATGGTCAGGTGTATGTTTTTTTATTACAGCTAAAATGGCTATGAAAGATTCTATCCAAATATTATTTCTATTTCAATAAACCAATATTTATAAAAGTGTTATATAAAGTTATTAAAGTTGAAGATGTAAACTCTTGGTAGAAATAGACCTAAATAGTCACAAAGCATTTTGTCATTGAGTTAGCTACTGCTAAAAAAAATGATTGAGAAGTCTGTGAAGGAAGGAGACAGATTCAGTATTTCGATGAATCCTAGATCAATTTCAAATTAGATGAAAAATGAGTAATACGGGCATCCCTTCCTATAACAAAAGAAGAGTTTTTTTTCCCCAGTTACTGTTTTAAACACCCTCAATCACACATTTGAGCTATCAAAGAGATATCTCACAATCAACTTCTATGATCCCTTGATCTGGTTGCCTATACTAGTATGGCTGACAATGCTTTGACACCTTCTGCTATCTCTTTCTTTGTTAATTTGACACATGACAAAGGCCCTTACTCCAGCACACTATGGTTGGTAGCCAGTTTCTCATGGAAAATCGGGTCTTTTGAAACATGAGCTCTGTGTTCACCTTGCTGACCCCATGACTGATATATATATCGAGTCAGTTGAAATCATTATTAACAGTGGATATGGGAAATATTTCTTTTGGTACTTTGCTTTATTTCAGAAAGTAACATTATTATCAATATAATTTTATTTAACATATTTTAGGTGAAGTATACAGAATATTATGTATGTTTAATATGTGATTATTTGTTATTACGTCTAATTTGTTAAAATTTTCCAATGCCTCATAAATTTGTTTTATAAAGACACAAGAAAGCTCCTTAGTGTTTTTCAGTAAAAAGTTTTGACGTGAGGAATTACCATATTTTTGTTCTCAATTAGAAAGAGAGATAATCATATTTTTTTTAAAAATTGTTTTACCTCCCCTTTATAAGCTTTTGCTTATTCTGTAGCTTGTGTTTAAACAGTAGACGATAAAAAGGAAACAGATGTATTGAACACTGTGGAGCAGACTGTATTCAGTTCTAAAACTAGGTTTACTATTTATTTATTCAGTTGAAAATAAAAGAAAGACCAGTATTGTAGGACACGTTCTATTCCTTTCAACCATTGGACGTACCTTAGGGACTCTCCTTATTTATAGCAGTGTCAGAGGTAAGACTTTCACCTCATCTACTTAATTTCTTTTCACTACTATTGTTTTGTAGAATAGAAACTGAATAATTTTGCCCTGAAATATAGGATTTGGATTGAACTTATATTTATGTATACTTACTTTTTAGTAACTTTGTAACAGTTAAATGTAGGTAAATAGCATGTAGAACTGCTAGCTCCAGACTTGTAATATCTTTAAACTATTGCCTTATCAACAAGCCAATCAACGTATTGTTTATGGCTTATGTGTACACAAGACGTACATTACTTGACAATTTTGAGTAAACTCAATTGTTGAACTAAAACTAAGTTAAAAAACATCACTTTTGATTCTCCCAACATAATCTTTTGAAGGAAAGCATGTTCTCAAAGTCTAGTGTCCAGATATAGTTAATTCCATTATTTCTTCGTGGTTGTTTATGTCTGATGTGTACACAAGACGTACATTACTACCTGGACAAATTTGAGTAAACTCAATTGTTGAACAAAAAGTGGCTGAAACAAAGCTAAAAAACATCACTTTTGATTCTCCCAACATAATCTTTTGAAGGAAAGCATGTTCTCATAAAATCTAGTGTCCAGATAAAGTTAATTCCATTATTCATTGTGGTTTAACTAAGTTTTTTTTTTTTTTTAACAAATATTTCAAAAGTACGAATTTGACCAACTGTTACCAAAGCTCTTAAGCAGCATTTTTGGCAGTTTATTACCAGTAAGTCTATATTGTTTAAAAAAACAACATTTAAAGTTCCGTTTCTAGTTGTTGATAAAGTGTTGATTTGTGTCATTTTATATTTTAAATATTTCAGTACAAAGGTACATTTTTAGCATAAGAATTATTGACACTTGCCCTTAAAAGGAATACACATTTTCTTCTAATTCATTTGTGACTTTCTGCAGTCATCTTGTTATTCATCTTCAGATATATTACTTTGTATGTTATATAGCAGTGATTTTTTTAATTAATTTACTGTTGATCATTTGCATCTTCCTAATCACAAAAACTGATTTTTTCCCCCATATTCAGATCCATTTTCCTATAAATGTTGTCCATTTTTCCAAAAATATCCATCAACAATTTTGTATAGTTTAAAATCATATTGTTCTTTCTGAAAAGATTGCAAACCGTTTCCTTTATAGTCAGTACCCAGTTGTAGCTACTTTTTCTGGGTTTAACAGTAGATAAATTTCATGTCCAGGTCGAGTTTCAGACAAATAAAGCATCATGCAACCATAATGAAAGTTGCCAAGTTAATTTGCTATCATGCATTGTGCTGTTTCAGAAATGCTGTTTACACTAAAGACAGCTTTTAAAGATGTCTACACAGTCATACTGAATTTGCATCCCAGGCAATATTTTGAAAATAAAAGTATCGAAATTGATAATTTTGCAGGAAGCCAATACTATTGCTATAAATACTTATCATTTTAATTGTTTTAAAGTGGATTTTGAGATTTTGCTGGAGTTTTCTAGTGTTTTTGGTATTTATGTCATAATTTAGGCCAGTGTTTTTTATCTTAAGGTTTAAAGGAAATTTTAGTTGAAGGTAGTCATAGGAGGACGGAAAAACAAAAACAATTTATAATTCCAATTTCTTCTTTCATTGGAAACCCCAAAACAAAGTATATTTTTATTGTACATTGTTACGGACTAACTTAACTACAAATTAAATTCACTCACGCTCCATTAACAAGACAATAATGCCAAAAACAGTCGCAAAGCTGATGGTGGTAACGTGTAACAGTGGCATTGCATAACCATCCGCTTTCATTAGCAACAATAAAGCTGTCAGTCAAGACAGTGAGACCATTTGTCGTACTAGTGCTTCGTCAATTATCTCTTGGCTTGTATGCAACCTAGAAAGTAATTTGCAGAGGGCGTCAATTATGTGAAAATCGAAAAGCTTAGTCTCAGGCTGTAAGATTGTCTTTCTGTGAAAACTATGTGTATGAAAACTCGCTGTCTAATTTAATATGCGTACATCTGGGGAAATCACACCTACAAATAGGCTGATTTAAGTGTTTCAGATATTCGTGATTTATTAAAAAACTTTGATAACCAGTTTACAAGTTTATACAACACATATACAGGAAGTATGTTGAGGTACAATAGTAAAACAATAAATTGAGCTGAAAGCGCAAAAGCGCCAATACAAATAAAACAAATGTTCTGATTGGCTAATTTCAATGTTCAAATCGGTTTGCTACTTGGCCCTAATGTTTAACAGCAGGACACCAGGACTTATTTTTCCAATACTTTTATTTGTGAAAATGTGAGAAATTGTCATAGGAAGAAATAAAAAATATCATTTTTTAAATTACCGTATTTTGCGGAATATAGCCCGCAACTTTTTTTCTCAAGATGGCGGCCTGCGGGGAATATTCCAGTGCGGGGAATCTGTTGACAAAATCCATTTTTGTCAGCTGCCACTAACCTAAGATCATGGAAATTGAATGCAGGCTTAACTGAACTCCTTAACCTTTTTGCCGCTTAAAAGTGCGACCTTCAGTTTAATAATATTCTTTGCAGAGGACATTTACTGCATACTGGGGTCAAAATTAAGGACCGTCTCACAAAGATTTGCAACCACTTTGGTCTACAGGTGTAAAATAAACAGTTTCGTGTATCAGATGGTTGTTCAAATTTACAGCATACTGGGGTCAGATTTAAGGACCATCTCACTAAAATTCGCAACCACTTTCGTCTCCAAGCGTAACGTGAACAGTTTCGAGCATCGGATAGTGGTTCATAACTATTTTGCATACATGTATATGCACTCGTTCTTGATGCTTTATGTGACTTTTCAGTTATGTATATTAGCGGAGACTTTAGCGGGGACCTTGTGAAAGACAAAAAAAAAGATTAGTTGTGTAAATTTTAGTTAATAAATAGCAAACTAGAACAATATGCTAAAGATAAACAACAGAATTTAAAAACTAGACGGGCCGATTTCCGTTATCTTTCGCATAGCTGACTACTTCAAGCTTGATGCCGTCAGTGTAGTTTCCAATTTTGGGCAAAAATATATACCGATACCCAGTATGGTATGTTTATTGCATTTCTGTTTTAAAACATATCGCGCCGTTAATTACGCTGCACAGTTACATCAATCAATCATCTGTAATTGTCACTTTTGTCGGTAACATAAACTTAACAAACAATATTTTACATTCTTTCTAATGCCACTGCACGGCAATTAATTCTTTGCACGTATCAGCCTATCGTGCCCTGATTTTTCCAATTAAACACTTAATGCGTTAACATCAAAATAACCACTCCTAACGTATTGCACCATCCCATTGTCTATAAATACCTCTCACTTCCCCGACAAAAGGTCAGCTTTTGTGTTACAGCAGAAAGCGAGAAGGATTATCGATCGATATATGGATTGTAGTGTTAGGTAACACTGTGTAGATCACGCTGACTTGGTGTGATACAGTTGACACGTGTTTGACCTGGGAATATGGCTTCTTTACACATAAATTATCAGCACAAAGGGTGCGGGGAATATTCCGCTGCGGGTTATATATTAACAAAATTTAAAAAATCAATAAAAAAGGGCCATGCGGGGTTTATTCCAAGGGGGGTTGTATTCCGCAAAGCACGGTATATTTTTTTTTCAAAATCTGATTTTTTTTATAGCGACAGGCCCGTTACCCTAAAGACCAACGAACAATGGCTTTAATGACAATGATGTTGTCCAAGAATCAATAACGCTACTATCGTCTGCTTTAAAGTAAGGTTAAGCCAATTTCTTATAAAAACGTTACACAATAGTAAGTACCACTGCAAGAGACTAACAAAATCAAAAGTGCAGACCCACCCTAAAATCCCATTGTTTCATACACGATGTACAATGACACCATAGAACAAGCAAACAATTGGAAGACATGGCATGTCAAAGTGAAAGTATAAATTTATCAACTCCTGTTTTCAAGATGCAGCCTCTTTATTGTCATCATCCCAGGCCACAGTATCATTGTGTCAGGATTCCGTCACTGAAACTTGTACTCCTCAACGAATCTGACCTGAAATATTGTTAATGGTTAACTTCTCATTTCAAAAAGAAAATAATTAATTTTTAATTGGTTTTTTATTAAACAAATTCTTAAGTTTATAAATATGCTATAGTCTGAAAATGTAGTTGGGTTGTTTTTATCAACAAAAGTAAATAAATAAATAGTATAAATTAAAAAAATTGCCTTTTCCAATACATGTACAAAATGTGACAAAATATCATCCAAGCAAATGTGACAAAAATATAATCCAAGCAATAATCAGTGTCACTTTTCTAGTTTTTACAAGGTTTTCACTTTTCATGCCATTTACAGTCACTGGAATTGAGAAAAACAAGTACCTAATTAGTAAACAATTACAAACCTTTCATTTCTCCATTTTTCTCAATTTCCAGGTTATTGCACCTTGTTTCCCAAATCAAAAGCCACAGGTGGTAAAAAAAAAAGGAAAAAAAAAGAACCTGTATAGGCCTAACAGATGTAACTATACTTGCTTTTCCTTTTGATAAATTGGCTATTACATTCATTTAAGCTCATTTGTTTCAATTGTTATCAGCAGGCCTGCAACTGTTATTACAAAAAAGTTATTGATCATATCTATTCGTTGTATTATTTCTTACCATCCAGTTTAATTTTTTGACAGTCCATAGGGATGTACAATGTACCAAAATCTATCTACCTTAATGCAATGATGTGTATTAGTAGAATGATACCTATTAGTCTTGTCAGTTAAATTCAGGTTTAAAAAATGCTGATACAAGTGGCTTTTATCCTCAGGGCACACTGGCTAGATGGAATGTATCAATGGAACAAGGTTTAATCTGAATACAATTTTACATTAATGTATTTAGCCTTTATCATTAGTAAGAAATATATTTAGCATCATTTAAATATGAACATTGAATTCAATCTATGTCAGCTCTCATTTATAAAAAGATATTGCACTAAAACAGATTTTAAGGTGAAATATATGTAAATCATTAAATAGGTCTTTTATTACACCTTGTTTTCAATGTATACTTGTAGTGAAATATATTTTTATAATTACTTCAGCAAGAAAATACATCATCATGTCAGTTTACACCTCATTAGGTCTTTGTGTCAGGCACTTGCATTAAAGGCCAGGCTTTTACAAAATAAACAGAACTGTTTGCCTAAACTAAATTTTTTGAAAACAGTTTTTCTATGATTTTATTCAATTTGATTGTCACCCAGCATATAGCCTTATGTTTAAGATGATTTGCTAAAAATTCAATGCTTTGTTTTTTGTTCATGTGAGAGGCTTTTGGCATTTACCGTTTTTTAAGAAAAGAAATAAAACAACACAAAACTTGGAGAAAGCTGATTATTCAGAGTTTTATTAGATGGTTTAGTTTAGTTCCCAAGTAGAAAATTGTTCTTTCAAAAAAGGTATGACAACATTTATCTTCACAGTTCAAGAATAGTTTTGGCAATACCACTGAAAAGACCTCACCCTCTCATATCAAATGACAAACTAGATCAAAAGTACACTATGTGTCATTTGTCTGTCAGCATTAAATTATCATCCTGCAAAAAAATTTGATTACAGCTGAAGTCTAATTGAATGATGCAAGCAGGAAGGTAACCAATAACTAATGATGCTGTGTAAACATTTGCGCATCACATATTTGTCTAAGCATTAACCTTGTCATAACCTAATCACTTGTCAACTGTCAGGTGTATAGACCCCAATAAAGCTGAAACTAATCTATTACATTGTTGATGCTACTTAGTCTGTCTTATGTACACTTTCATGTATAGCTTAATCTACCAGTTAAATTTGTTGGTAGGGTTCTCATGTGAAATACAACTTGATAAAACTTGGCTAATAAATAATTGGGAGCTGTCAGCTGTTTGGTCTCTTTTGCACGTTTTAAGTAATTGATAACAATATCGAAGAACGAGTGTAGGTAATAAACAATTAGTACATGCTGGTTATAGTCTAGTAATATAGGGCACATAAATAGGACGCTGTCCTGTGCTATCTTTTGTATCACTGCTGTACCATGCTCTGAATTAACTTGACATAATTAGACTTATAAACATTCTATACGCAGATAGTGACACTACTTGATTTTAGAGGAATGGGATTTGCCGGCATTTTTGCCGATACTTCGCAGCGACATTTCTATCATTATAGCACGGACACTTTTGAGGTCCATTATACTGACTCAGGCGTAATGCTGTCCCCTTAGCCCCGAGTGTTAGGAGGGAAGCCACTACTACCAACTTTAAAGTCTTTGGTTTGACCCAGTCGGGGTTTGAACCCAGAACCTACCAATCCTCAAGCCGACGCTTCACGATCAAAGCTTTAAAGCTATACAGAAGTAGCCACTAAAGTGAAGTGGGTAAGCCTGGGGTGTAGAAATGGACCAGAAGCTGGTAAAATAAATCGGCTAGTTGAACATTCTCGCTTGCTACTTTTTCCACAAATACAAAAATAAATTTCATAAATTTTGTCGAGTTGGTCATTTTGGTGTTCACATCACATACGTTAGATATGAGACTGCATTTGCCCGATCTATACCTGTATCTCTCATCTCTGGTGAAGAATATTTGTTAACAGCCAGAGAAAACACCAGTTGCTATTAAACCTATTAAACACAACACTGGTTTACACGCACGTTGCTATTGCATTAGTTCTATTGTTACGTCATTAGTCTTATCACTCCCGAGATAATAATAACATGCTCCACACATATGCAAGGGTGAAGGTTGTGAAGCTGCGTGTGTATTAATGAAGCATGAGAAAAATTTACACAGAAGCTCAATTGTTTTTTTCTAACACAGAGAAAGTGTAGTTATACGCATATATCATGCAACTGAAATGGCCTTGTATTGATAATGACAAAAAATACCTAACAATATGGTAGATGGATACGTTTGTTTTCTTAACTTTTATGCCACGAGAAATCTCGGAATGAAGTTTTCGAAATTTTGTTTATGGAGACGTTTCACTGAATTGAGAAGAATAGTTATGGACACTGAGATAAAAAATGATGAAAGCATGCCTCCAGATGTCTTAATTTTAAAAAAGGCTAAAATTGCTGTCGGCTAGGAGGGCTTTGCCCCCTGTAGCCACCAGAATCCCCCCATATAGGGGGGCGTTACCCCTTTACCCACGCTAGGGGACAACCCCCAACTCCCCCCTTCTACTTTTATAATTTTTCTGCTTACTTGAAAGCATAACTACACCCCTGGTAAGTGTACTGTACTTGCAAGAAAGTAATTGAAGAGTTGTGGGTTTAAATCAAGGTAGAACTTCTAAAAAAAATGTTTTAATATTAATTTGCATCGAATTTTTATTCTCATGAAATCATGCTGTACATTTTAAGTGTGTATGTGTAATAAATGTTGTAATAGCAATAAAGTGTAGGCAATCACAGTCTTTAATTCATAGTTAACCCTTCTTCACTTTCTTGACTTTGTCATGTAGAAAACTGATAAAACATTTACATTCCAAAGAAAACTGCAATATTCGAATTTCCAAGTATTTTCAGGCTAAAATGTTTACCGCTGGAGTAAAAAAAAAATGCTAGTGAGAAAGCAGGCAGTTGCTTACGAAAGATGGTGTGTAGTACTGGTACTTCCCAGCAACAATGCTTAGGTGATCTGTACATGGGAAGATCTAGCAGGAGTGGGTTTACTAAAATGTTTAATATTTTATTGATCTTTTCAAGGTTGGTACCCTTATTAGTCATTAGAAATTCTGCATACTTTCATGAATGATTGATATTTATGTGCAGTTGAGCATTAAGGTGGATAATGTTGGATTTTGTAATGGGTTCAAGGTTACTTAAAATATATTTTTATCCTTTGTGTCCAATTGATAAGTATCTTTATTTCAATATTTGAAGTTCAGTTATATTAGGTAGATTTTTGGGAAGAGTGGGATTAGGTCTGAATTACAGGTCAGTAGGGTCAGGTTCTCTATAGGTTTTCTAAACTGTTTATAACCTGGTTTTGCATAGTTTTGTCACTCTTTTTTCTTTAAAGCTGTGTAAATTAAAAACTTGACAGGCGAGCTTTATTAAAAATAGTTCTTGTTCTCAGCTTGGATAAGGATCTCAATTTTGCTGCTGAGACTCTAGTTATATGTCTTGTTGCCAATAAATGATTTTTGAGCAAATCATTAACAGTATGAATCTAGAAATGAAGGATGCTTAGTGTTACGATACATGTGTGGAGGAGACTGGGGATAGTTGTTACATTTTTCACATTTTTATGTATAACATCCAATTTAAAGTGACAAGTTTGATAACTGATACACCTGAAAACTATCAAATCTTTGCTGTTTATCATACTGTGTAGGAACTTTGACTGCTTAACTATTTCTACTAGAAACAGCCACTTGATTGTGGTTAGTAAAATGTAACAACTTACCCCAGTATTGGGATAATTTGTAACCGTGCGCGGGGTAAATTGTTACAATTTCTTCCTTTACATTTCGAAAAAAGAAAAAAATCAATGCAAGAACAGTTTAATCAATAAATAATGATTTTAACAGTAAACGTTTCATTGCATCTTTTCCCAAACAATTAAATGTCAAAAACGAAACAAGCAAGGAAATCTAAACAAGTAATATAATTGAAAGATTGGTTTCTAAACTAGTACTTTAATGGTATGCGTACATTTACTAGACTGTCATTAAATTAGATCTGCTTCGCCATCAAATTCACAGTTATTATGACAGATGTACACATTATTTTTTAACACATTTGTACACTCCTTGGGTGACTAACCTCTACACCCCTGACACTGAATCCAAGGCTCCCATGCACGGCTATTAGAATATGGCTCAACGCAGACTAAACAAAACCATTCTTCTTCATCGGAATAAGTTACATCACTTTTAACTTTACTGTGTTTTGGATTCTTTTTAGGATTCTTTCTTCTGTCCTGTGCTGCTAACAGACCTTTTAGCAATGTTTTTAGTAACAGTTCCTGCTGTTGATCTATTCTCTTTAAGCCTATGTTCCTTTTCAGTTGCATTCTTCTCTGGTGTTTCAGTAAGAACTGCACTTGTTGGTTTCTTTCTTCGTCCAGTGTTATCTCTTAGAGGAGCTTTTGGAAATGGGCGAACTCTTTCTGTGTCACAGGTATGCTGATTTTCTTCACACCACTATAGTGTACGTTTCCACCATCCCCTTTGAGAACTAAGTGGGTGTTGATTGCATCGAACGGGATGGCCACATTCAATTGATCAGTTTCAATTGTTTCTAACAGCTGGGAATCTTCTGTTCCCGGATGACTGGCAGTATGTGCATTATCGGAACTGCCATGATCAGAGCCAGCATGGTTTGAACCGCCATTCCCATTGGTTACCATATTGCTGGGATTAGGGCGATCCATCACATATGCTGGGGCAAAGTCAGTGTCTTGAAATATGTTACTGTTTACAGGATAAATGCCGGACTCCTATAAAGTATGGAATAGCATGCATAAGCGGAATAATCAATGTTTGGTAATTAAGTTTGTGGTTTTACGCCATTTTCAAAATATCATTAGTCATGTCTCGGCATCAGTCTTCCTAGCCGGTTTTTCTGGATATCTAACCAGTAAATACCAACTTTAACTATGACCTGCATCTAATCCCACATGATTCGCTCTTATCGCAGACGAGAGCGAAATGGCCATTGAATCACTATGTCCTAGATATAGGGTTTCGAGGTAACGGTGAAATTTATGGCGCGCATTACTAATCCATTGCTCTACCGACTGAAAACGTCAGACTGGCTAAAGAACGACTTATGTAAGGTATGCAAGGTTCATATTTTTAAAGAAACTGTTGCTTATTATTGGTCCTGCCATTTCATTATATTGACACATCTAACCATTTTATGTTATAAAATAACAGCATGTTTATATTAGACGGGAAAGAGGGAACAGGCGGTATTCAAATGTATAGTAATTTATAGGTTAACATTAGTGTCCTTTTAGATCTATACTGCCCACCTCTGTACCATAACTGGTTATTGAAAGGTCTAAAACAGGAACATGGTAATTAAATATTGATTACACATTTTATGACATCTTTTATATGTAACAGTTAGATAAATTAAGAGATCTGCAAATTTTCAATTACAATTCATAGTTTAGTAAATCTAACGGTTTGCAATTATTATGCAAGATCACTAAATACCTTAAATCCATTAATGATGTTAGTTTGTGTCGCTGCCCTCGACCATGCATCTTGAACGATCCCCGGCAAGTCATACATCGACATAGTTTTTGCTGGGTTGTTTCTCATCCACATGTCCTGAAGGGTGGATACAGATTTTCTCAATGGGCCGAATACGTGTCGAATTCGTGTCGCACTAACTGCTGCACACATTGTTACCTACGATCCTTTCTCCCCAGAAGTGAGCACCCCGATTTGCTTGACCCCTTTTGGACCTACAACACTTGTCGGTTCTGCACTGTCGTTATGCTCGTTTCATCGACATTCCAGATATCATAAGGCCTAATATTATCCCTCTCTACCACGGTTTGAAGTTGCATGAAAAATCTGTCCACATTAGCTCTATTAAAGCTGATCGCTACAGACTAGTAGCCTCAGGTGTCCGGATGGATAGAGAGGGATTGCGTTTTAGAAAACCAGAGAACCAGTCAGGCCCTGCGAATTTATCTCGAATCCACTGATCTGGCATATTTATTCTAAATTCAAGAGCGCATTCATATGCAACGACACGAACATCCTTCGGTGATAACCCAAAGTATATATTGGCTGCTTTAATTATAAAATCTTGTAGAATATCTTCTTGCTCATTTGAAAATACTTTTTTAGGTGATCGGTATCCTATCTGCAAGTCTCGTGAGCCCACTGCTTCCACCTTTTTGGCATATCTGTATAGCGTCATAGGACACATACCAATTTAAGTGGCAACAGATCTTATAGAGCGCTCTTCTAATATGATCTTGTTGACTCCTTTCTCTATTATATCGCGAGGAGTTTCCCCTCTGCTGGTCTTCCGCTTGTAGTTTCTCACCATTCTGTAATAAAATTTACATAACTTTCCATCTAGTGATACGCACATAATATAGATAGATCAAGCATTTACTCACGACACTGCAATATTGTCATGCTACTGCAACAATATGATTTTTGTTAAAATGTATTGATAGAATTCGAAAAACTGGCAAGTTGTTACACTGTAATATAATGCCCCGTGCTTAATGTATCAACCTGCCCCAACACTACCACACATGTCAAGATCCATAATAGACAACTAAATTAAATTTTATAACTACAGACAATAATACAGATTTAAACCCCATACCTTACTTAATCAAAATATATTTATAAAATTACAAAACAACTTTTATATGTTTTAGTGTAAGGACAAAGTTGGAGAGACATCAAAAATTACTTACACTACTCAAAAACAAATTTTCACATCCACAAACTTTATTTTTCAAGCAAAATGAAAATAAACTGCATTGAAGATGGCGGCTGAAAAATAACACTGTAACACGTGATATATGACGTCATATATGACATCATAATGTAATTATTTGTAGTGTAACAACCTACCTCTTGTAACAACTATCCCCAGTCTCCCCTAAATTATACCAGTACTAAATTATTTTTGTGTCATGTTGAAGAAAAGCTGAAATTATATCTTGTTGAACATTGTTTATGATTTGGCTCTTGACATTTTCAAATAAATATGTAGGTTATCACTCTTTAAAAGGTGGGTGCAAAAAGTGTTAAGATATATAAAGATACTATTTTTTGTAAAGTTTGAATGAAAACATACGTCATAGGATCATATTTCATACTATGCAGGGTGTTGCTCTGGAGCTGCATTGAAAAGAACACGGTGATTAGTGAAATGGTAGATATGTATTTTTTCAATGGGTTATATAATTTGCATCTGAAAATAACATGCATATAAAATTCTAATTCCTTCTCAGTAAGGCTAATTATTATCAGTTTCTTCTTTTGCACTCTATGATTGATTGGTTACACAGGGTGAATGCTGCAAATATCTCTTTGTTGAATATAAAGTAGGCAGGGTTTCTCTCATGGTCTGTTAAACCTGGTTTACATAATATATAATAAGACTATTGACTTGGATGATCAATCACAAAGTATTGAATTTATCAAAATTGATGTTGGAGTATTAGCATCCTATATACTTGATGATGTGGTTTAATGCCAAGATCAAGGAACTGGCTACAATTAAACTAGTGCTTGTGTATTACTGAGTATGCAGACCGTTGCTTAATGCATTGAAATTTGTATGTTCATGTAGTGCCACAAGGAACATACTGAAATGACAAAAAAATTGTTTTTAATTTTCTCGAATTTGATGCTTCAACATTCAGAAATTGCAAATATGGCTAACATCTTTTAATTAAAATAAAAAATGTATAAATAAAATCATCAAAACATCTGTCATTTCAACCACCATTTTCGATAAAATACATTATTGATAACAAAACGACACATTTTTTAAAACATTTTATATTTCAAATTAAATAAATTAGCTTTTTATCAATAAGGTAGCTATTTTGCATGTCTGCATCTGCATCAATATCTGCAAAAATCAAATGCAGTAAGAATAATTCTGTTACTTTGCATTGTATCTATGTACTTTCCTTTAACAAAAAACAGTGCACTGAAGCATATTGGAAGATGAATCATTACAACTGTTGTGTTTTTGAATATCAGAAAAAGAAGACGTAAATGGGGAGCAAACTGAAACATACTAAAAACTCAAACAACAACCTGCTACCACTTGGTGAAAGAGATGGAATTTGATTAAAGAAGTTTTCATTAAATTGAGAAAAAACCAATACATCAGTACCAAATCAAATAGGGTAAAGCTAGCTAAGTGTAAATGAAATAGGTATACAGATTTGGAAAATTATCAGAGTCGATGTGTTAAATGACTTAACCAGTTTCTGCATGTATTTGCCATTTTACGCCTTTTACAAACCATTCACAATCATTAGCAGAATCTGAATGACTAAAGGTTTATTTGTAGACTGGTTCAGCCATAAATCTATTATTACTAGCTGAGCATACATTTATTAAAATAATTTTATTTCTTTTAAAGAAAAAAAACAAAGTCAGGTGAATTTTCAAAGTTATAGATGAACTATGCATGAAAGGGTTAAAGAACATGTAAGTGCAATACTTTAAAGGTGGTATGCTACAGTTTACCTATATCAAATGTATATAAAAACATTTTTTTCCACTGTTTTGGGGAATTTACACATCGTTTCTGCATAAACTTATATTTAGTGTAAGTAAATATGATTTTGAAAACTACCTAAATTGTAAGCTTCTATATATTGTGCTAAACATACACTCTTAATATTAATTCTTCCCAAATCGGTAATTAAGCTTGTAAGTAATCTCTGCAAACAATAGATAACATCATAGCTGACTACATGGATGACGATATAATCATTCTAAAAAATTAGTTATCACATGGTTTTCTTTGTTAAAAAAAGCTCAGATAGGACAAGTGAAGATTTATGCCTTCACAAATATCTATGAATAGCATATTGCAGGACCTTTTCAGGTAACAATGACTGATTTGGTTATTTGAGAAAAAATCTTTTATCCAAACTGTTGAATACCACTTAACAAAATTCACTATCCGATTTTGGTCTTAGGGATATTTTTGTGTCGCCTGAATAGGCGACATATAGGGATTACTTTTTCAGTGGCGGCGTTGGTGGCGTCCAGATTTCCTTTTCGGGAGTCTAACTATGTCAACATAGGTCCAAATGACTCCAACTTGGTATGCATGTTTCTGGCAATGACTCAAAGTGCAGTGCACAAGAACGGTAGGTCTACCTTCTTCTGTTTTTAAGTTATTCCCCTTTGATTGATTTTATAGAGCATTTCTTGTCCGGAGCCTAACTTTGTC
Source organism: Sinonovacula constricta (assembly GCA_007844125.1). Classification (NCBI taxonomy): domain Eukaryota; kingdom Metazoa; phylum Mollusca; class Bivalvia; order Cardiida; family Solecurtidae; genus Sinonovacula; species Sinonovacula constricta. The sequence continues at coordinate 25,220,033 of CM017559.1, read as the reverse complement.
ACCGTGGATCCAAATGACTTCAAACTTGGTATGCATGTTTCTGGCAATGACTCGAAGTGCAGCGCACAAGAACTGTAACTCTACCTTGTTCCGTTTTAAATTATTCCCCTTTGATTGATTTTTTTAGAACATTTCTTGTCCGGAGTGTAACTTTGTCACCATAGTTCCAAATGACTCCAAACTTGGTATGCATGTTTCTGGCAGTAACTCAAAGTGCAGTGCACAAAAACAGTAACTCTACCTTCTTCCGTTTTTTAGTTATTCCCCTTTAATTGATTTTTAGTGCATTTCTTGCGAAGGGCATAACTTGTGCATTTTTTTTTTGCAATGAGACAATTAAAAGGTTATTTTATATGTAAATTATGTGCAAATACATTGCTAATATCTGTACAACAAAAAACTAATCAACATTTTTTGTGTCGACTAACAAAATTTTCCTCAGGCGACACATTCGACTCGCGGAAGTCTAGTTAATATAAGCACTACATTTATTGAATATCTTTTGTCTGTGCTGTGTTGTAGCATGTTTTAAGTTGATTTTACTTATACATTTATACTTTGTAAATGAACCAAACTATAGTATATATAATATGAAATTGATAATATTTTAATGATAAAATTTTAGTGAAAATACTCTCTACTTTTCTTTTTCTCTTATGCACTTCAGTTTATGGTCTTATATTATTCTGACCACTGAAATTCAGTGGATGTGTTAATCACTTGAATGGCTCTTTAAGGCATATTATGCTTCATGTTTTATTATATGTTCTTCTACCCCCACCACAAAATGTGTGTGTGTGGGGGGGCTATAATGGATTCGCTTTGTCGCATCCGTCAGTCCATCCGTCCATCGGTCGGTCCGTCCGTCCGTCTCCATCATCGTGTTCGCTCTATAAATCCTATACCAATTGAAGGATTTTCTTTAAACTTGGCTAAAATGTTCACCTCAACAAGGGGATGTGCAGAACCTATGTTGCCTATTTGTCAGCTCATGGTCAAGGTCACAATTGAAGGTCAAATTATCTAACAATCAAATATTTGACATTATGTCGTGTCCGCTCTGTAAGTCCTACACTAATTAAAAGAGTTTCTTTAATCTTGGCTCAAATGTTCACCTCAACAAGGGGATGTGCAGAACCCATGTTACTCTTTTGCCGGCTTAAGGTCAAGGTCCGCTTGAAGGTCAAAAATTGACTTAAGAAAATATTCTTAAATTTTAACATGTATTTGAATATTTCTGAAACTAGAAAAAATATTTGCTTGAAACTTAAAATATATATGAAGTGTCACAATTAGGATATGCAGGTCAAGTTTCATAACTCTGTATTGCATTTTGACAAAGTTATGCCCCTTTTAAGTCTTCAAATTAACATACAATCAAGTATTAGACAATATGTCGTGTCCGCTCTATAAATTCTATACTAATGGAAGAATTTTCTTCAAACTTTACTCAAATGTTCAACTCATCAAGGTTATGTGCAGAACTCATGTTACCTTTGTGCTGGCTTAAGGTCAAGGTCATACTTGAAAGTCAAAATTGACTTAGAAAATGTTCTTAAATTTTAACATGTACTTAAATATTTCTGAAATTAGCACAGGTATTTGCTTGAAACTTAAAAGATATATGACGTATCACAAGTAAGATATGCAGGTCAAGTTTCATAACTCTGTATTGCATTTTGACAAAGTTATGCCCCTTTTTAAGTCTTTTAATTTACTTACAATCAATACTAGACAATATGTCGTGTCCGGCTTATAAATTCTATACTAATGTAAGGATTTTCTTCAAACTTAACTCAAATGTTCACCCCAAAGGGCAATGTGCAGAACCCATCTTACCCTTGCACCAGCTTTGTCAAGGACAGGGGGGGTGGGGTATGAATCGCATTCAGCGATAGTTCTAGTTGCCCCTTAAAACATACCAAAAGGCTGGTTCAGTTTTTTGCTTGAAATTGTTTGTTTTTGGACAAAACATAATTGGTATAATCAATATAAAATACAAATAAAATACTGATAACTTGGCAATATAATACCCTTATGTTTTATGCAATAAATGCATCTTTGGCGTGATGAGTTAAAAACAGGACATAAACATTTGGCTTCATTGTGGTACATACCTATTCATAATTGGACATTTTTTTTAAATTTACATTTAACAGTTTAGTGACAGAATGGTGTCAGGCTAAGCACAAAAACATTTGTGGGCTACATGTGAAACAAGTCTCCTATTGATTTATATCGACCTGATCCTAAAGGTTTGTAAATATTAAAGTCAGCAAGAGAGCCCAGTGTTAGAAATTGAGTGTTTAGTATTGTTGATTTCATAATGACAAGCTTAGGGTGAGAAAAAAATTCAATAAAGAGAATTGTGTGTGCTTTAGTGTTAGTTTCTAGGCCAGAGTCTGCAAATGTAAAGACAAACAAAGTATATTAATTCCCCTCTGACTTTCTCCTTCTGTTTCTTTTCCCATTTAACTCATTTGCTTTGAACTTATGTGTCAGACAAAAACACAACTTGTTGAATGATAAAGGAAAGACTGACCTACTACAGTTGAAAAATAAGAATATAGGTAATGAATCTGTATCAATATTGATTATGTAACTTTTTAAGATACTGTAGACATTTTCTTATTAAGTTGTTTGTGGCAATTGATAAAACGTGAGAATGCAATACCTTGAGATATACAGTAAACATACCAGACAAATACTTCATATTCATTTAACCAATTACTCAATAGGTAAAACAGATATTTTTTTCTAATGTTTGCTAAATTACAATGCTGCATTTTTAGTTATGATGCCTTTGAATGATAATTATGCAGAGTACATCAACTGCAATGTAAGTGTACAAGTTCTAAGCTCAAATATTTAGCTTATAAATTATAAACTCCCTCACTCTTTAAGTTACCAACTAGAGGCTGTCTTTTCTCCAATCTCTCAATTCTTTTGAAAGGCTTACCTCTGAGACTGCAAAGCATGAAATGATCAGGTCAAGGAGAATGTGTATACATACCCAGATCAGCTGGAAGTTGATGATCAGGATTAACATTATTTGCTGCTCAGTGTCTATGCTATTGCACCCATACATGAAGCTAGCCAATAATTAAGAACTTAATATATATGAGTTATTGGAAAATGTAGCAGGTTATGGGCTCTGTGATTGGTAGCTTAAAACTGTGTGTGGACATTTCAATACCAAGTCAGACATCGCTAATTCAAATTAATTCAACTGAAACTCTTACTTTGAAGCAGGCATTTTAGGAAAGCAGCAATGCTGAAAGTTCTTTACCCAAAGAATTAATCCTAATGCATCCTTCATGGCTACTTTGTGGAAGTAAAATCTTCTATAGGCAGTCTTTTAAAAGTTTACACCAATTAACTGACAGTGAATGATCACCTATAAAAAAAACATTTTCAATTTAATGTGGCAAATTGTAGAATTTGATGAATATAATAAGGGATATTATTTCATCAACTAAATTCCTTTTATGTATGTATTTTCAATCTACTGCATATGTGTATCTATAAAAAATAAATAAATATATAATGTTAAAATTTGTACCTAAAGGAATCAGTGCATTGCATGGAACTTGAGATAATTTTATTCACGTTATCACACATGGCATCATGGTAAGAATTACTGAATATTGTTATTGTTCAAGTTTAAAAATCAGTTTTCAATTTAATTGTTGAAAAGGCTGTAAATGAAAAATGCGTTTTTAGAAGCATGGTCATTATTTTGATTAAGATTGATAAGGTTTGACTTTTTTCAAAATGATTAACTATCCATTTTCTTTACATTGACTGAATCAATTAATAACAGTTCAATCACCTTAAATAATATTTAATGACACATGTATATATTGACTAATATCAAAGCTCAGGCTGGATAAACCCAGGCCTACATTTCTGTATTTTAAAGCTTAGATGTTTAAGCAGCTTGATATACCATGATAAATATAAAACAACTAGATGCTAACTTCAGTTACATTTATATATCACTTGTATTCATGAAATGTGTATTTTAATATGTTAACTTGGCTTTAAACAGCTGCAATGAATGTGTTTGTCTAGACAAGATTGAAAGTTATATAAAGCCAAATCATCTGTAGCACAGACAATGGCACTTTAGGTAAGCTTTTACTTCACAAGAAAACATCTTGGATTTATTTTTAGAAAACATATCCACCATTCCACCTCTCTCCAATAAATTTTGTTGAAAAAATAACATTTGACTACATAAGGGATCTTTATGGAAATTTCGTGACAGTTAAATTGATGTGAAAAAGTAATTTTTCAAACTGTCTCAAAAATGACTTGCTAGTTTTAATGATGCTACAATCTTTTTAAAAAAACCCACAACATCCTTTGCGTGTCTAGTTGAAGCATGTAAAACCCTAAGTTGTTGTTCATTGGCCAGCCCCCATCTGGAGCGGGTTGATCTGAATCTACACTATTTGTCGTAACCTGATAAATTTGTGCTTAGCAGTGCAAGAGTTAAAGCATCTTTTGGTTCAATTTTAAATAAACTTTTAAATTAAAATCTGTTTATTATCTTGATCTCACATATTACCTATGCCTTTAATGTGGCAATTCAAATATACCCATTGTTCCATGAGTTGACTGATTTATTAGCAATAATGTTGGTATTTACGAGATATCGAGATATCGCTGCTGCACAAATGGCTTCATTGACAAATCAGGATTAATGAAAACAATATTTATGTTTATTGGCATCTCAAATTCTCAGCCCTCTCTGTTTTATATAGATTTCTAAATTTATTTATAGTTCAGATGATTTAAAGTTTGTTATTTGAAAGGGCTGGTTCTCCAGCTGACCTGGAAATTGTGCTGGTAATTCTTTGCAGCTTTTTGCAGTCTTCCTCCACCAATAATAGCAGGACATTGTTAATAACATTTATTTGCTCTCCAAGGGGCAGGCACTTAGTTGATGCATTTGTCTGTTTGTCTAGCAAGTCTTTCTTTCCATGTGCCAGCAGCAACAACTTCAAAATCATCCAAATTTGGAAGTTTGATCAATCTTGATGGGTAGATGGGCATTGCACAAGAATCATAACAATACCTACTTTGATTTTTTAGTAATTGCCCGTAGTTCCGTTGTCTGAGCTGGAAAACAACAAGTTAACTACTTGATGAGTTCTCTCCAAACCTTGTAGGCAGGTACATGTATCTGGTGATAAGTATTAGTGCATTGTTTAACTACAACTCTACCTGCATTTTTTTTTTTATCTCCCTTCGTTTTTATTTTTATCTGGTCTAGACATTAAAACTACTGGCTATGTTTCCATCATACTTGGTATGTACTTTCCTGGTAATGAGTAGAGGTGCACTGCACAAGAATCATTATTCTTCCTGTAGTTATTTTTGTTTATTTCCCATCTGTTGGTCTGCCAAACTTGATTGTCCAGAGAATGATTTTTTTTTCTGTGCAGTGCTCCAGCACCATAACTGTACATGCATTCATATAGATTTTATATTCATTCATTTAATAACATGCAAGATACAGCATAGACCAATAATATTTAATTAGTATTTTTTCTGCCTTATATTTTTGTGTCCAACATCATTTTAGGGAGCAAAATCTGCCTCTACTGCTTCTTTTTTCTGTATTCTCCATGTTAGCAGTGAGAACAATGTTACCATTTAGGGAAAAGAGGCACACCTAACAGAGTTCACTTATTCCTAGCACAACATTATAAGTGCTGAACTTTAAAATTTCCTACTTAAAATCCAGTAGCAGTTCAAAATCATCAAGTTTTCACAATAATATGTCCAACCGGTTTTAACTACATGTAAATGTGACTATAAAATACAATATAAAATGAACTACTTATTACCTACATAAACCACCATTTGGAGCATGTAGAAATACAGCATGGTGTGAAACGTGGTAGGTGTTATGTAACCAGCACAGAGTGATAGAGATGGTGTTGGTCTTTGACACAGTTGATCATGCCCAGTACATAGAAGGGTTTATTAAACACAAAAACTATGTCTGACAATTTAATTGCACCTGATTTCAGTGAATGCCTCAGTGCCTGTAGCACTTTCATTTATAAGTTTATATAAATGAGTCCTAGAAATATAAGCAAAAGTGAAACTGAATTTCTTGTTTGAAGATCATCATTGCTAGGTGATCCAATTGTAAAATTGAAGAAAATTTGAAATAATGCTTGTGTCACTTGTAAATAGTAAATGAAATGCAGTGTATTTTTCTGGATGATGTGCTTTTTAACTTTCCAAAACCTGTGGGGTTTTTTTTGCATACAAATTTGTATACTTTTCCTGATTAAAACATACATGTACTTTATAAGTAACAAGTTAAGTAAAAAAAGTAACTTCTTGGACAATCATTTCAACCAACATCATCAAGGTATTTAAATTAAATCAAGGTAAACAAACTATTTTTTATATGGTGACAATATGGCTATCGAACCCTGCATGCTACAATTTTTTTTCTAACATATTGATTTAAGTTAAAGAAATGTAAATTTAATAATTTTAATTATAAGAGTTTATATAACACATTTATTAAGTGCAGAAATAATGATTATTTTGTTAGTTTTGGGGGGAAAATTTGTACAAACTGGTGGACTGGACCTTTTAAAGTAAGGATTTGTAAATGACACAGCTAATATTGGCCAATTAGTATTTGGCCACAATGCTACCTGTAGTTACTGTATACATATTGAACAGTAAAATAATGTTGTAACCTGTGATGCCTGTGAATTGGTGTGCTGGGTAGTGAGGAAATTGTTTCATCCCATTGTGGTATTTGTTACTCAACATAACAGATATGGTAGTGATTAATAATGCAGAAGTTGACCATTTAAACTCTTGTTGCATGCCTTATTGCTTCTTCCAGGCTCTCACCTGCTAACGCTGCGCATAGAAAAAAAGTCCAATTAGACACTGGTAACGGTGCGTTAGAGCTGTTTTGCCATAGGATTTATAGCATTTACCTATATTCGAATAATGTAAGTAATCATATACTTTTTCATATTCTATTAATGTGATACATGTAACTTTGTTTCAAAGAGGTAATTTAGAGGTAAATGAATTAAATACACCAGAATGCTTTCTGAGAAATTCACTAAGAGGTTATATACAGGTTAATGAATTGAATACAACAGAATGCTATCTGAGAAATTTGACAACAATGTCAATTTCATTAAAATATTTCCAATACCTTTTATAATTAAACCCTCAAACTTTAATATAATTTGCCTTTTGATGCTATTTTTTACAAATGATTATTTAATAATATGTAAAACTTACCTCATACAATGTTTGTTTTTTTGCTAGTGAGGCAACAACAATAAGAACAGCTGGTTATATATTTTTTAGTGGGAAAATTATACCAAGTCAGGTTTTCAGCACCTTTAAATTGGAGATTAGTATCAGGTACAAGAAAGGACTAAAATGTATTAAAAGTAAAGCCAGTAGCAGCACTCTTGTGACGTATATACAAGGTTTAAACTCTTAGCCTGCCAAGTATGTATTGATTACGCTTTGTAAGTATTGCAGATCTAGATCAGTCAGCTCCTGCAAGGGGCAGTCCTATCAGATTCTGCACCATTTGCTTCAACATATTTAGCAAAACTGCCTGTTACTGATGCTTGTAGTTGTTAAAAATAAATTAAAAAATCTTGATATGCTTTAAACAAATGAATCGGGATAAGGGTAAAAATGTATTGACCGAGTTATAATTGATTGAGAGTGCGTATTAAAGTGACTACTCAGTGTGTATAGCTGTTAGGTCCACAGACGGCTCTATTTGACCACTGTGTCAGGTACTTGTGTTGTTACAGGGAATGATAGGTTGGTGGTTTGAACCCCGGTTGATTTATAGTGCTGCTGAGGTTTGGAGATCTGTAGTGACTGATGGTACACTGAAAATCCATCACAAGGATATGTCATTAAAGGATTAATGGTAATGAGTACATGATTTAGACAGGTAGGACTCACATGTTTTTTCTCTGTATTTGTACATTTTATTAAATCCTAGTTGTCTATGAAAATAAGCATTTTTGTTATATTTTTATCTTTGTTATTTTTTTTTACTATATTCAGTAATATTATTTTACATTGTAAAGAGCTATAGATTGTGCACACCCATGCATTGTGCACACTCCTACTGTGGGCTTCAAATCTTGAGAAAAAAAAAAATTGATAGCTCATAGATTGTGCACACCCTTACTTCAGAAGATTGGTCAGCAGCTTATAAGTAATGACCACAAGTCAAAGTTATGCGAACTATAACTTGACCTGTCAATCATTTTACTGGACCTCATGGGCACCCATTATATATGTTTCATTATGCTAACACGTGTAAATGGAGGACACTGTATTGGACTGGTTTTAAAAGTGAATATAGGATAAACTGTTGTTGCTGTTTACCATTCCACATAATTTCTGCCTTGTTTCATTCTGAGTAAAAAACGATGGAACAGTTATTTAATTCATTAAATAAAGCCACAAAACATAGATACAGTATATGTTTGTATAATGTTTGTTGGACAATAACACTTTAAGTTTTATACAGTAATTATTTTATGTAAAATAATTTTGACTTATTTTGATTGGGACTTTTGTGTCGCTGGTCATGACAACAATTTCTATTCGCCAAAAAAGATCAAAGGACAAACAACTGGGTGATTCAGGTGTTGAGTTGCACTAACTCCACACATAAGAGAAGATGCCTGAGTGATGGAAACTCACTTGGTGAGGAGTAAAGGAGATTGACTGCATCTCTGTTACTGTCCATGCTTAGCAATCTGTACATTTGTATAGACCATAGAAGACTCAAATTAACAATCTACAAGTCAAACCACGCCTGCAGATCGGCTTAATTTCCTGCTAAAGTTTTATAACTACATGAGGGTCAATTGATTGATCTTGACATTTGCAGACACATGCTGTAATGTATGTATACAAACAAAAATTGAGACTTCTCTCATTGGCTGATGTCCCACTTGTCAGAATTAATTGGCATTGATTTGATAATATGCTGAAGGCATGACATAATTTCTCTTGTCCTAATTAGCCATAAATGATGTTTCAGTTATAAGTTATATTTTTTTTAAACTTTATATTGATAAAAACTCCTTAAGATTATGCCAAAGATAGAAATAAAAGTCACCACACGTAATTACCTGAAATGAAATTCTGATAAGTCTTAGCATTAAATTACCAGACTTGCGAGATTACATCATTTCTTCATCTCGGAACTGTAGCTCATGTATATAGTTATAAGTACCTAGTCATTATGTATAACTCAACAGGAATCACCCCTTAAGTGTGTACTTATCCTAGTAATATTATAAAGTGTCAGTTAATATGACAAATATCCGCCTTTTAAAAAGTAAAATTGTATCCTGTTAAAAACAAATTGATTAGGCTAAGGCTAAGGATCTGTTTAGTGTCTGTATCGTACTAGTGGTAGAGTCGCTGATTTGCGTCTCCTTTGACTGCTTAACCTCTCCTGTGTGGGTTTGAGTCCCGTTGGGGGCAAAGGACTTAATGTAAGAAGGTCTTCCAGCTGACTTTCTGTGAGCCAGTGGTTCTACACAGACATGTGTCTGGGGGGTCTTCCTCCATCCAAAAAGCTGGACGTTGCTATAACGATCATAAATGGTGGTTGCAATGTAAAAAATAAAAACAAAAACATGTATCATACACTGACAAAAGCAAGTGTATCCTATGACACATTTATTTGAAATATTTTTTTCTTTATTGGGCAAATCATTGCCTTTTTTATGACTGATACAATTTATATAAGTGACAAATTTCTGGCATCATGAGCAGTGTAATGTATGTATATGCACTTTACCATGGGGGAAGCTTCCACAAATAGCTAAATGATTTAAAAACCATTTAAACATTTTTGGTTCTCGCATCAAATCTTTTGAAAGGAAGCAGACAACATTTTTATTGTTGACAAACAAATAGTCAAAGATATTGAAACTAAAAAAAAATTAAATGTGATTTAACAGTGATTTTTTTTTATGAACGGGTTTACCAGGTTGCAAACCTGATAATTTCTGTTCAGGCAGCTTTAATATGTCACTCTTTTCTTAGGGTGTATTGAATCAGATATACGTTTGCTGGAATGGTACAAATATAAATCCTATAAACCCTCTGAATGATGATACAGTGTATATCAATTACCTCTTTTGAATTATGGAGAAAGTAATCTGTTGATTCTATAACAATATTTTGACATGATAGATTAGGGTTTACGGTATTTTGTTAATCCTTGGAGTGAGGACTTGTTTGTTGTTGACTACACTTAGGCCACTGAAACATTTATACATTCTCAATTATGGGATTGTACACATATAATAGTGCACAAAAACGTGCGACTGAAGTGTTCTGCATGGAAAAAGAAGAAGTGAAAATACTTTTTTAAACATGTAGGATCATTGCCAGCAACTTTACTTTTCTAACTTTCAAAAAACAGCATCCAATATTCTTAAAATCAAAAGCTGATGATGACCAGCTGCAATAGCTCAATTGGTAGAGCATCAGCTTACAGATCGGGAGACCCGGCCGGGTCAAACCAAAGACTTTAAAGTTGGTAGTAGTGGCTTCCCTCCTAGCACTTGGGCTAAGGGAACAGCAATCCGCCTGACTCGTCGGTGTCAGCATAATGAACTGGCCGGGTTCAGTCCCTGGACACCTCATAAGAGCCCCTTCGCTATAATGATAGAAATGTTGCTGCAAAAATGCCGGCAAATCCCAATTCTAACCCCAAAAGCTGATAACTGACTTGATGCACACAGTAAAAATTCTTGCCTATCAAGAAGTAAACCTGTCAATATATCATGTATTTTTGTCTTAAAGTACAAATAAATGTCATTTCTAGTTATAAATAAGCCTATAAGATGTTAAAATAAGTGAAATAAAATTGACATTTAGTTCTGCCAAATTGTTGTAGCGTTCTGCTTATACTTCTTGCTTTTAGTAATAGTCTGGTGCCAAACTGCTAAATCCTTGACCATTGGATATTTAGGTGACTATTAAACTAGTCATAACAGTTGATTTCCCTAGCTACAAAGTTCAATCAATAGCTGTACCAAATTCACAAACAGACTTACAGGTATATATGGCATTACTAGCAGGGAGGGATTATCTCTATACAGAGCCGAATGTATAGCGAGTTAAGTATGAACCAACTGCTGACAGGGACTGATCAGAGTAAATAGAAAGTGTAAGGTGGACATGCTACACATTGTCACTGGATAGCTACAATGATGTGTATTTAACTATCTTCTCTCACTGAAATACTGTTAGTGGCTATGAACCTCTTCTTTATTCAAGTGGATGGGTTAAATGTTATACAGAGTAGTGGATTTTTATTAATCATCACAACAAGGTACCTTTTATCTGCTTTTTCATTTCATCAGCAAGTATTAATGTAGCAAAGATCTCAGTTTAAAACAAAGTCATTGATAAATCATCAATTAACATGGAAACATCTCTAAACTTATTTTTAATCTGAATGAAATAATTTATAATGCATATTATAATCAACAGAAGATTTATAATTTGAATTATAAAAATGTGACATCAGGTATGTTCTTTTTGTCATCTTTTACTGCAAATGGGCCATTTTAATGGCATGGGTATATTGTGGTTCAGTTTTGAACCCAAGCCTCATGTACCTAAAGTTGATATTTTCATGACACTTTGCTTAACCCAGCATAAATGATCTGAATTATTAAACTAACATAAAAAAGTGAAATAAAAATGTATATACTTGGGACTTAAAAAAAAACTTAATAAGTTATTAAAGACTAACACTGGCTAAGAAGAAGTGTGTGTCTTGATCCCACCCACCCTTCCCCCCAAAATAGCCATAATTTTATTTTTTGCAGGCTACTTTGGTCAACACAATATGTGCGCTACAAAGTGTTTGACTTTTGGTAATATTTAAGTGCAAGATAAACTGCTGGCTTTTGTTGGAATGTCAATTTACCAGGCACATGATATATATAACACCTAAAAAAAGGTAATTTGAAAATAATTTGCATCTGCAATTATACTGATTGTCACTTAAGTGTCTAGATATGTCAACTGTTGAATGGAAATGACAACTGGGACTATTAATATATTATAAGAGGACCTATTTATAGGTCCATCTAATGAGTTTTCTTTGAAATGACAAATTTTCTTGCAAATTGGAAATTTTCTTGAGGTTTTAACTTACTATCTTAATAAGTTTTTGAATAATGAAGCGTGGTTGGAATTTTGATCCAGTAAAGGGAAAGATATTCAGTGACAGAAGAAGCTTTTCTAAATATATAAGAGACATCAGTTCTTGTTTCTCATTCTCTATCTTGCTGATTGCTTTATTATGCTAAACAAATCTAGAACTGGTTATTTGAGAGTGGACATTTTTGTCTTTTTCATCAAAAACTAGAGATGATTAGATGATGTGCGCAGTTGCAGTGTGATCTTGTTTTGAAATATTTTCATCGCCATTTCAATGCTATGAGTGTTCTAATAGTAAAGTTTCTTAACTGGTTTACAGCAAGGAATTATCTAAGATGTCGATGACTTAATAGATCGCACTTACCTCAGTTATCTGAGTGGTCTGCTGACTTACAGCAAGCAGTTATCTGAGTGGTCTGCTGACTTATAGCTAGGGGTTATCTGAGTTGTCTGCTGACTTATAGCTAGCAGTTATCTGAGTGGTCTGCTGACATAGCTAGCAGTTATCTTAGTAGTCTGCTGACTTATAGCTGGCAGTTATCTGAGTGGTCTGCTGACATAGCTAGCAGTTATCTGAGTGGTCTGCTGACTTATAGCTAGCAGTTATCTTAGTAGTCTGCTGACTTATAGCTAGCAGTTATCTGAGTGGTCTGCTGACTTACAGCAAGCAGTTATCTGAGTAGTCTGCTGACTTACAGCAAGCAGTTATCTGAGTGGTCTGCTGACTTCTAGCGGTTATCTGGGTGGCCTGCTGACTTATAGCAAGCAGTTATCTTAGTAGTCTGCTGACTTATAGCTAGCAGTTATCTGAGTGGTCTGCTGACTTACAGCAAGCAGTTATCTTAGTAGTCTGCTGACTTATAGTTAGCAGTTATCTGAGTGGTTTGCTGACTTACAGCAAGTGGTTATCTGAGTGGTCTGCTGACTTATAGCAAGCAGTTATCTTAGTAGTCTGCTGACTTATAGCTAGCAGTTATCTGAGTGGTCTGCTGACTTACAGCAAGCAGTTATCTGAGTGGTTTGCTGACTTATAGCAAGCTGTTATCTTAGTAGTCTGCTGACTTATAGCTAGCAGTTATCTGAGTGGTCTGCTGACTTACAGCAAGCAGTTATCTTAGTAGTGTGCTGACTTATAGCTAGCAGTTATCTGAGTGGTCTGCTGACTTACAGCAAGCGGTTATCTGAGTGGTTTGCTGCCTTACAGCACGCAGTTATCTGAGTGGTCTGCTGACTTACAGCACGCAGTTATCTGAGTGGTCTGCTGACTTACAGCTAGCAGTTATCTTAGTAGACTGCTGACTTATAGCAAGCAGTTATCTGAGTGGTCTGCTGACTTATAGCTAGCAGTTATCTGAGTGGTCTGCTGACTTACAGCAAGCGGTTATCTGAGTGGTCTGCTGACTTACAGCTAGCAGTTATCTTAGTAGACTGCTGACTTATAGCAAGCAGTTATCTGAGTGGTCTGCTGACTTACAGCAAGCGGTTATCTGAGTGGTCTGCTGACTTATAGCTAGCAGTTATCTGAGTGGTCTGCTGACTTATAGCTAGCAGTTATCTGAGTGGATTGCTGACTTACAGCAAGCAGTTATTTGAGTGGTTTGCTGACTTTCAGCAAGCAGTTATCTGAGTGGTTTGCTGACTTACAGCAAGCAGTTATCTGAGTGGTCTGCTGACTTACAGCACGCAGTTATTAAAGTGTTTTTCTGACTTGCAGCGAGCATTTATCTAAGTGGTTTGCTGACTTACAGTTATCTAAGCAGTCTGCTGACTCACAGTTATTTAAGTGCTATGCAAGCAGTTATCTGCTGTTGACTTACAGCAAGCAGTTATCTTCTGTTTACTTATAGCAAACAATTATTTACTGCTGACTTACAGCAAGCAGTTATTTACTGCTGACTTACAGCAAGCAGTTATTTGCTAGCAAGCAGATATCTACTGCTGACTTACAGCAAGCTGTTATCTACTGCTGACTTACAGCAAGCAGATATCTAAGTGGTCTGCTGACTTACAGCAAACAGGTATCTAAGTGGTCTGCTGACTTACAGCAAGCAGTTATTTACTGCTGACTTACAGCAAGCAGTTATCTTCTGCTGACTTACAGCAAGCAGATATCTTCTGCTGACTTACAGCAAGCAGTTATCTTCTAGCAAGCAGATATCTACTGCTGACTTACAGCAAGTAGTTATTTACTGCTGACTTACAGCAAGCAGTTATCTTCTGCTGACTTACAGCAAGCAATTATCTTCTAGCAAGCAGATATCTACTGCTGACTTACAGCAAGCAGATATCTAAGTGGTCTGCTGACTTATAGCAAGCAGTTATTTATGTTGTCTGTTGCCTTGCAGCTCGGAATTATCTGAGTGGTTTACTGAATTATAGAAAGTGGTTATCTAAGTGGTCTGCTGATGTGCTGCAAGCAGTTATTTAAGTGGTCTGCTGACTTGCTGCAAGCAGTTATCAAAGTGGTTTGCAGACTTGCAGTTATCTAAGTGGTCTGTTGACTTGTAGCAAGCAGTTATCTAACTGGTCTGCTGACTTGCAGCAAGCAGTTATCAAAGTGGTTTGTGGACTTGCAGTTATCTAAGTGGTCTGTTGACTTGCCACAAGCAGTTATCTAACTGGTCTGCTGACTTGCAGCAAGCAGTTATCAAAGTGGTTTGCTTACTTGCAGTTATTTAAGTGGTCTGTTGACTTGCAGCAAGCAGTTATCAAAGTGGTTTGCAGACTTGCAGTTATCTAAGTGGTCTGTTGACTTGCAGCAAGCAGTTATCAAACTGGTTTGCTTACTTGCAGTTATTTAAGTGGTCTGTTGACTTGCAGCAAGCAGTTATCTAACTGGTCTGCTGACTTGCAGCAAGCAGTTATCAAAGTGGTTTGCTTACTTGCAGTTATTTAAGTGGTCTGTTGACTTGCAGCAAGCAGTTGTCTAAGTGGTCTGCTCCCTTGCAGCAAACAGATATCAAAGTGGTCTGTCTTTATACTGTTAGGTACACCAACATATCTACGTATTATATTTTAAAACACTTGTCTGTTTTATGGTTTTGACACCTATATAACCATACACGTGAAAAAAAAAGGTTAAAGAACAGTGTGGTACCCATAAATTCCACATGGGAATTTTTATTTATTTATTGTGTGAGCTGTTCATACAGAGTTTCTGCTTTACACAGGAAGCTGCCAGCCTAACAATTTTAGACAATATAATAAGATTTTAAGATATATTTATAGAACATAAATGTCTCTATTTAAACCATTTTGCAATTATAAACAGCCTTTGGTTAGTTTTGATGTAAAAGCTGTATGGTCTTGTTTATGTGTTAACATCAACAACAAAACATCCAGACATTTAAAGGACATGAATTTGTATTTCATGGAAGTGCAACATCTCATTTCCTTCCAATATCATACATTTATAGATGGAATGTATATATCAAATGGAATGAAATGCATCAATATTTGTAAAAAAAATCCCCATCATAAATACAGTCTTACAGTTAATAGACAGAATGCTTGTATACAATAATGTAGGTATTCGGTTTTATTTGCTAAACAGTTTGTATTGTGATACGGTCGGCATTGTCAGTCAAACTTGGTGCAGTTTAGTCTGTTACTTATTGGACTTTTTTCATACTTGCATGGATGATTAAGATTAAAGTGATACAGTTTTTGCATGAAGATTGAGGTATAACTAAGTGTGCATTATTTGTTCCAAAGATATTGCCCTTCTTAATTCTTCTTAGCAGTCTGTGACAATTCTGGCATCAAAACAATGATAGGTGTGTCTGAGACCAAAAAATGCATGCTACCGCTTAGCTATTTTTTGTATGAATATCTAATTTTAGTATTTTAACAGTAGGTAAATGGTCATAGACAGGCATACAGGCTGATTCTTTTTGTAAGTCCCAACCCTCTTCCCTCTCCCTGAAACCATATTAATGTAGAGTCATGATACCCCAGGTTCAAAACCATGGCCACGACATACCGATTGCATTTAAATGGAAGTTCCTTGCTAATTGTCAAGTAAATATCAGGGTATTTTCAAAACTGGTTGGCCCACTGTCAGATAAATGTGACTGGGAAGGGTATGCCAGTTGTTTCTGGCATGCTATTCATAGTAAAGGCAGCACTATCTGCTCCAAGTTGACAAAAGTACAGCTGGTGAGACAATTTATCCAACAAACAAAAAAAAAAGTCATCTATTGTTGTATCAGGTCTTCTTAATTTAGACATCATTATTACAGCATCTGGATATATGCATAATTCAGGTGATCAGTGACTTCTTCTAAAATGGTTGCTGAGTGGTTGCAGACAGTGAAGCTGGGTAGTGCTCAGCAACCGATTGCCAACTGGTAGGCAATAGGCTGCAACTAAAATATAATTGAAAACTGGTCACATACCACTCTGCATCCTCGCTGCAACTATACAGTCTTTTACATTTTGCAATTGATTGTAAATCTCATAAGCCAGTTGAAAGGCAGGGTATTAGGAATGTTCTATTTAATATTTATGGTTACATTGTTTCAGTTATAAACACAGTCCTGTTTAAAAAAAATTAGGTTGCATAAAACTGATCTATAACACAATGCAGCATATATGTGCATATTATCTTATTTGCATACACACAACCCTGACAGCTCATTCTGAATGCTAATTAAGGCATGTTGTCTTGAATATATGACCCATCTTTACTACATATGCTGTGACAATTAACATTACAGATAAAAGGGACTTAACTCGCACTTTCTTTGACATCAATTTTCAACCTAAAGAAATGTACATTTTCCTTTCAAGTCCTATTAAACAAACATAAACCCAGGTATATTCAAATAAATATTTGCACTTCATTCGAAAATTTGATTAACTGTCATTATGATTTTTTTTTTACATTTATTTCAATTCTGTTATTAAATATATGTAAAGCATTTGTATATGGCTTTTGAAATTTGAGTGGGACATTTAGCAAGTTGTGTCACAACTGTTAACTGTCGACTGGGTCTTGTAAGTTAGGAGTTTTTGTATTAAAAAAAGTTATCTTATCAATGCATGTGGGACGAGATATGCTGTTTAAAGAGATGGGTCATATAAAGAGGTGTTAAATAGATAGTTTATGGAATACCTGTGTAGAATTGTGATGTTAGAGACAGAGTGATCAGCGATGGGTTGATTTGAGGCCAGCTGGATTTGTGGAAGACAGAATTAACCTTTATTGTGCTATTGTGATTTAAGTTTGTGACTTAATTACGTGCTTACAGCTAGTTGTGTGGGCAGCTATACATATTGCTAGAGACTGCATATATATTGCTAGACTTCATATATTGCTAGAGATAGCACTATTGCCAGAGATAGCACATATCACTACAAATGGCACGTATAGCTTAGAGACTGTAGATATACCTAGAGATGGAAGATATTGCTAAAGACGACTCATATCGCTAGAGACTGCTGATAAGGCTGGTAATTGCGTGCAGATATTGTGCTAGAGAAAGCATATATTTTAGAGACTGCAGTTATCACTAGAGACAGAACACTTTGCTTGACAACATATTTTGCTAGAGACTGCAGGTATTGTTAGAGACAGTGCATATACATGTAGCTATAGACTGCAGGTAATGCAGGAAACAGCACACATTGCTAAAGATTGCAGGTATTGTTAGAGACAGTACATATAGCTATAGACTGCAGGTAATGCAGGAAACAGCACACATTGCTAAAGATTGCAGGTATTGTTAGAGACAGTACATATTGCTATAGACTGCAGGTAATGCAGAGATGGCACACATTGCTAGAGATTGCAGATATTGCTAGAGACAAAACATTTTTCTGGAGACTGGGAATCTTTCTAGAGACTGCAGATATCACTAGAGACTGCAGCAAAAAGTGCTTGTCTTAATCAACACTACCTGCCTGCAAGTTTTATCATGATATGCTTTGCAGACATAGAAATAAAATTATCAACAAAGTGAAGGATTAAATTAAGCCATGAATTGAAACAATTGAAAAACGGTGAAAATAGAATACTGGTAGGTATACTTATATACATACATATATTTGTATTGTTTGAGATGAGGTTAATGAGGATATAATAGAAATAAGGTTCTCAGTTATGAATAGGTAAGACATTTGGATTTACATGAGTGCAAGTAACTGCTGATAATATTTATATTTCATTGTACATGTAATAGCTTACAATTTTGTACAAATTCACACAGGTGCACCCATTTTAATAGGTCAAACACTCATTTGAAAGCTGTAAAACTTCATTATATGAGCAAAATTGCCAATTCTTAGGTTCATGTTTTTGTTAAGCAATTTATAGGTTTTGCCACATTTTGTATCTGACATAAATGACATAATGTAGATATATATTAATTATACCTCACATGAATTTGCTTTAAAAAATTGACATGTACATGCCTATTAACAATCCCTAATGTCCCATATGACATAATTAGATGGGGCTAAAAATAGAATGTTGTTTACGTAACATTTTGTTGCTCCAGCTATTTTTTTAATATGTTTATTATTACCATTTTTAGTTGATTTGATAAATAAATATCACATCCCATTTAGTGCCATAGAATGGAATGTTCCCTCTTGACAAGTTAATGTCAACCTAGGCAGCAATGGGTGACATTACTTGATTATTTATAAATTTTTAGTTAAACTGATTCTTGCATCTGGCATGTTTGTTTCCAATATTTGTTACAACAAGGAATAGTAACATTCATTTCGATTTAGTGCCATGTGCTATTTTTGATGACATACAAGTATGTTTTAAAGTAAGATAGCCAAAAAGCACACATGTCAGTTTTGCACACTTCAGGTACGGTAAAATGACAGTACATTACTTACTGTTTTACAATGCTATTTTAGATTTTTCCTTATTCAGTTAATAAGTAGATTTTGTTAATATATAGGGGATCATACTATTTAATATGTATACATATTAGTCACAAGTAGATATTATGTTGTGAGTTCATCAGGAAAATCAAGGTAATATGCCCATTTTTCTCACATGTTTTTTCTATGATTCAATAGAACTATCTGTCTGAAATGACCTTTCTTTCAAGGTTCACAGAAATACTTGCAGTTAATTATGTTTATTTTACTTTGCCAAAATGTGACAAGTTATCATGTGTTAAATGTTGCTCTAAATGGCATAGCTTTCTATGTTAAGTTAGTGTTTATCTAATAATGAGTATAGCTCATTTATTATGCTCCCCGAAAACTTTTGGGGGAGCATATAGTCGCCGCCTTGTCCGTCCGTCAGTCCGTCCGTCCGTCAGTCCGTCCGTACGTCCCATTCGTGTCCGGCCCATAACTTCGTTATTTGAAGTCGAATTTCGAAACTATTTCACAGAAATGACCACCATGTTGAGACGACGTGTCGCGCGCAACATTTGGGTCCCTACCTTGAAGGTCAAGGTCACAGCGTGACCTTGCAGCAAAATCGTGTCCGGCCCATAACTTCGTTATTTGAAGTCGGATTTCGAAACTATTTCACAGAAATGACCACCATGTTGAGACGACGTGTCGCGCGCAACATTTGGGTCCCTACCTTGAAGGTCAAGGTCACAGCGTGACCTTGCAGCAAAATCGTGTCCGGCCCATAACTTCGTTATTTGAAGTCGTATTTCGAATCTATTTCACAGAAATGACCACCATGTTGAGACGACGTGTCGCGCGCAACCTTTGGGTCCCTACCTTGAAGGTCAAGGTCACACCGCGACCTTGCAGAAAAATCGTGTCCGGCCCATAACTTCGTTATTTAAAGTCGGATTTTGAAACTATTTCACAGAAATGACCAACATGTTGAGACGACGTGTCGCGCGCAACATTTAAGTCCCTACCTTGAAGGTCAAGGTCACACCGCGACCTTGCAGCAAAATCGTGTCCGGCCCATAACTTTGTTATTTGAAGTCGGATTTCGAAACTATTTCACAGAAATGACCACCATGTTGAGACAACGTGTCACGCGCAACATTTGGGTCCCTACCTTGAAGGTCAAGGTCACAGCGTGACGTTGCAGTGAACTTGTGTCCTGCCGTTATCTTCGTTATTTGAAGTCGGATTTCGAAACTTTTTCACAGAAATGATCACCATGTTGAGACGACATGTCGCGCGCAACATTTGGGTCGCTACCTTGAAGGTCAAGGTCACAACATGACCTTGCAGCAAAACCTTGTCCGGCCCATGACTTCGTTATTTGAAGTCGGATTTTACAACTGTTTTTGACAAACTACCCGGTTTGACCGGCTCTTGTTAAGTCATTGCCCTTTGTTTATGTTTATGTCTGATTTCATAGTACTACAACATTTTCAAAATAAACCTCAATATTCATACAACTAACCTTTTTTTGTGACAAAGTACCCATTCGGGGAGCATCACCCGTCTCTGACGGCCTCTTGTTTAAACAGCTTTGATGCAAACTAGTGTACGTGCTTGTCACTTTAGATGCCTCTAATTGAACATTTTGTCTTGGAATAACACATAAGTGGCCAAGTTAAAGCATTAAAATAATTATAACATCAGTTTATAAAACTTATATCAAAGTCTATATAAAACTTATATTAAAGTCTATTTAAAGTCTTTAGAATACTAAAACCTCTAAAAGAGAGGTGGTGGTGATAATTATGATGATGAAAACCTTTTTAATACTGTTTGCTAAATTTTAGAGAAATGACTTGCATATACAAATACAACTGTTTAAATATCCCCCCAGATAATAGATCAAGGCTTTTGAGCAGTCACATGGTAAAACAGTTTGTCTTCGCTTATACAACAACAGACAATAAATGACAAGTCATAAAAATGAATTGAATCTCCTATTTGTGTCTTGGCCTCAACTAATGTTGGTTGTATAGCTTAAACTGAACATAAGCTACAACATACAACCACTGGTTACACCCTTGCTAGACTAATAAAACAAGGATAAGTTCTGTGTTGTTGATCTATAATGTGTCTCTTCAGTGTTTTTGACTGCATGTTTCTCAATTGTTAGAAAGATGACTGTCCTCATATCAGTGTCTGAAGGTTTCTAAATTTTTTCTATAACTATCCATTTTTCAGAATTTATACTGTAATAATAATGTTGATTGTATAATGAGACAGTCTGAATGTGATTGCCAATAGTAAGTATTGGTTTAATCCTTCTTGCAATCTCATTAACTAGTGATTATTTGAATGCCAAGTGTCAAGTCAGGCTGGATTATCTTAGCAACTGCCAATCAGATTGCTGTAAAGCCTGGGTACACATGTATAATGATTGCACCAGGAGTAAGTTAGGATTGGGCAAAACTAAAACAGAAAGTCAAAAAATGGGATTAAAATGTGTAATGTTTTTTATTTGTTCATACAATTTGGTTACTTTCTGCATGATTGATTTTTAACTTTTTTAAAATCATTTTTGCAAATTTTAAATGGACCTATAAATTTGTCTCCTGGCTTTTTTGGCAGGCTAGTTTTTACTGTTCTAAAAAACAACAGCAACAACAAAAAACAACAACAACACAACAACAACAAAACAAACAACTATAGTATCCAGCTAGTTGTGGGATGCATATTATGATACTTGATAAATAAAATCTTGTCTCTTGTGTATCCACTGTTGAGGAAATCTTTATTTTTTTATTAATCCCCCACAGCAATTTTTTTTATTATTATATTTTTGTCTTTTTTTTTGCGGGAAGTAGGTTGCAGTGAAATTGGTTTGTCCATTTATTTCTCTCTGTCTGTAAATACTTGTAGACGGAACATGGTCAAAGTTTCTTCCTCTTCTTTCTCTCAATTTATATAAAATTTTACAATTATTTTCTGTACCATGGAAACCCATGCACCTGTGTCCTTTAAAAGGATTGGATAAAAAATGCAGGAGTTCTTTTCCCTTGTGAATGAAATATCAAATCTGTCAGTGGACACAAGTTTATGACTTTGTATGAAATTCTACTATCATCTAAGTACAATTGGAATGGTGCGTCTGTTAGTTTTCTTATGGTTACATGAATATTGAAGGAATATTTGCTACTTTTAAAAAACCATTCAGTCTTCTGGTGACCCATCGATATTCATTAGCCTTAGGGTCACAGTTTTAGGTAATTTAGTCTCTTATGTACAACACTACAGGTCAACTTTAGTCCAAATGTTCTTGAGAACATATATCACTTTTCACCATGAGCTAGCCGCTGCATGAAGCCAAATGCCACACTAGGTAGTTGGTAAATATTATGTTTAATAAAAGTAGTGTGCAAATACCTTTCAACTCTTAACCTGCTAAGCCCTAAATCATCAGGCCTTAAAGGTGGTATCCGACAGTTTGCCTTATACATATAACAACATTAAACCACTGCTTTGGGGAATTTGGGCATAATTTTAGTACAAATTCATACTTATGTATTAATAAATACAATTTTAAACACTTACTTAATTGCAAGACAACTAACTGCAAAAAAATCACTCTGAATGAATATTCATTCTAGCTATATAAAAAGCTTGATAGTGGTCTCTGCTAAAATAGACTTGAGAGAGGATTTTCTGTATAACTATATAATGTGACTAAAAGTAAGTAGTTACATGGTTTTCTGAGTTAAAAATAGCTTTCTCTGCAGCGTTGCTCAGTTAGGAAATACCTGATTATAATGACAAGTGGTAATTAATGCTTGACTGTTCGCACAGACCTAGGATACAATGAACAGCATTTTAGAGGACCTTTTCAGGTAACATGACTTATTTGGTTATTTGAGACAAAATCTCAGGTTGGGTATCACCTTTAAAAAATAATGACGATCCAGATAAAGCAGCTTCTGCTGCAGGCTGTCTGATCAACATCCATAAAAATATATGACCACTTATATCTTTGTAATTATTTTAGTAACAGCACAATGTCTCAATGTTTGTATTATGTTAGCAAATAAGCTTCACCCCGAAATGTGAACTTTTTCTCTGAGGCCAGAGTGCGAGATTTTCACTTGCAAAGTGGGAGATTTGTTATTTTCATATGAACAAAGAAGGAAGTTATCTGTTTCCGAAAAGGGAGATTTCTGAAAACATGTAAAACACCCTTCATTTTAAAATAATTTTGAACCTTCAAAGTGGTAGTCTCCTTCCAAAGGTGGGAGAGTTCACATGTATGTAATTACTTATAACCATCACATAAGTATTTATTAATACTAGTAGTAAGTTAAAGGTTAAGAAATCAATTGGTCATTGGAAGACAATCTTAAATCAAAGCCCAAACCACCCTTACTGCCAACAATTGCAATAAAAGTAGATCTATTTAACAAAGATGAAATATCTCACTATGACAACAATATTACAACTGAAAATAAGAAAGACTTCTTCTTTAAACTGTGAATAGCCTAGTTAGAATTGTCTTTCGCCGACTCTTCCAATATGGTATGCAAACACCTTTTAAGGTTTACCTTAAGTAGTTTGACAGTAGTTTTATTGTGATGAAAGCTTGTGCGGCAATAATCCAGTGAGAAACCCCCTTGGATGTCAACATGGTTAAGGCCTAGTTACAGGTCACACTATTATGTCTTTGACAACCATTTCAGAAGCACCTTATGGTGACAAAAGGCAGGTAATTAAGTCACAAAGTTAGGCAAAAATGAACTTATCAAATACCATTATGCAGTACAGAATCATTTTAGTTATTAAAATTCTTAGTGCTGAAGTGTAAGTTGGAGAGTTAAACTACTTTAAACTGTGGCATTAAATGACACAATTCTAAGAAACCTGTTTAACAGTATATGAAATAATAAAATGGTGAGCTGTAAGTAACACTTTTGTGTTCAGACTCTTCGGAACAAATCTGAATAATACATCTTTTGGGCTGTTATTTTACAGGTTAGTAAAACATGTTACTCTCATAAGCCATATAGCCTGCTAGTCTTACAGCTGTGACATTACCTAATAAATAGGCATTTCCAAAACCTGGTATATAAATATTGGCACGCTCAGCAATAGTTATCTGAAAATCCAATTATTTGATTCACCTTTAACTGTCTTACTGTCTTTATTTGCTCTTATGTACGCATATCTGCATAATTTGTAGAAATTGAAAGTGTTCTGCATGGTAAATGTGGATCTTTTACACCATTCTGTTCATATATCAGCTCTGCTAGTTCTTTTATTAAACTACATTTTTAAGCTATTTTAGCTCTAGCTCATATATCAAATAGTTCATTATGACTATTTAAGATATAACCATGTAAAAATATTATATATAGAAAAAAACATATATATCATATTTTACCATATAATTAGCACCACTTTTTAATATATCAAACTGATGTGTTTATAACTGTCTCCCTTTGTGATGAATGTTTATGACAATATTTACATATTGTGATATGGATTATTTTATGTCTTAAATAATGTGACATTTTACCTAATAGGTAGAACACATACAGATGGTATCAAATTGAAATAGTATGCATTTTCCTCTGTTCACTTTTTTTTTCACATTCACTGACTCTTATTATCAAATATTATTTACTTATACCCTGTTGTGTGTGAATTCTAAATTGAAAAGTCAACAAGTAGTTTAGTCACTTTTAAATTTAACCAAATGATTGGCCTTGTTATAGGGGGTTAAATAGCTTTTTTAACGAGAAAGAAAAAGGTAATTGTGCATAGTTCCTAGGCAAATAATATACTTATTCTAGTGTTTTTAAATATCTCTACAGGTCATAGGCTTATTTAGTATGAAATGAAAGAACATCAAAGACTTGGTTAAATGGTTGTCTACACAAGTTACTATGATCTTCAGCTAATCTTATTATAACTTCTTTTAAGCTTTCCCCTTGTGTTGGATTTTTTAAATGCCACATTTGGATCTATGCCATAAGTAATATTTGTTTTCCTTATACAATAAGATTGCCCAGCAGTGGTATAAAGGTCATAGATGTATGATTTTTTTGGTGCTGAGACACTGGTCAATGTATTATGGGCAGTGTCACATGCGACAGTGTCCAGAGTTACAAGAAATCGGAATTTCACACGCATGATGGGTTGACCATGCATCATCACGGCTACGCGCAGTCACTCCTTTTGACTTAGCAAAAGAAGGGCGAGTACAAAAACAAATAAGTATGTCAAAAGGTACTAGACGTGCTAATTATGGCCAGGCATGCTTCAAATGTTAACATTAATTTTATAATCTGTTTATATTGTATAATCCAGATATAAAAAAAGTGTTGATCAATGAATGAAGAATGTCCCACAGGAATATCACTCAGTTAGCAGGTAAAAGGAGGCTTCAGGAGATGACAAGATGTTATTAGGATGAGTTTTTGACTGAGAATGCATTATCCACTAGGCCAAGATCTTTGCCATATCCTGTGTGGGGCCTCACTGCCTTATGTAGCTCTATATCAGATAATGGCAGAGGTCATTCATATCATCTCATCATTTCAGTCTAAACACTAGGAGTTAATTCTGAACTGAGTACATTATTTGCATACCTATTATCGCTTTTAGGTAAAACAAATGCTGCCCAGTCAGTGCTTTCAGCACTTTGATATGTTGTTTTACCTGAACCAGCTAAGGCCTGGGAGATTGGTTAACTCCTTTTACTGTAAGAATACTTCAATTGAAATTAGGGTGTCTCAATAAAAGGCCTATGCTGTGAGTAAGCTTCGAAGTTTATTCATTTTGTTAGTACAAATGTGGTCTTGAAAAATACACATTAACATTCCATAAGGAGAATAGTGCTCATGTTTAGGGATTTTAAAGTCAATTCTCACCAAAGTAGGTTGATCTCCATATTATTTGCATATGTGTCCTAAGATGTAACACATTGATGGGTAGAGATCTGAATCTATTTTGTAGGAGAAAGTTCCTTCATCTTTATGTTTAAGTGTGGTATCTTTTTGAAAATCACTGTCCAAACATATGTCCCTAAAATATTGTGGCAGTTTTACCAGTAGTTAGTTCACAAGGTCTTTATTCATGTAGCTCTGTTGGTAGAGCAACTCCCTATTACATCTAGGAGGTCAAAATGTTGAATTTTAACTTGTACATTCATAGAAATAATATTCTCTTGTTTAAACCTTGCTCACTTATAGATAACTGTACATTATATATTTCTGTACATGATATATTAAGATACACAGTAAACTGAGGCTCCTGTAAATTGAAATGACAATGCCAACATAGAGAAAATTCATCGCAACCTCTCCATATACATTCATAAGAGTATAGATTGATTTAATTCAGCTAGTGATTCCTGAAGATTTTTGCCCTATCTTTGGACTGATTGCCCGAAAAATGTTACCATAATGATATTCAATTGTGCCAGCATCCAGTATAGGTTTATTTGCATCAAATTCACATAGATCCTTGTGACATGTTGTTGCTGGGCTGTCCTCAGGTCTAGACAACACCCCCGCACAAACATTAAGTATAACCTTGCTTCTACTTGAAGGATAATTTGTCAAGTTAATTGGCATTTATTTTAAGTCACTTCATAACAGTGAGTGATGTATATCTATAAAAGTTGAAAGTTTGAAGGTCCACTTACTTGGGACACAAATTATGAAAACAGGTGAACACAGTTTAAGCAGCACAAAGATAAACCAATTTATAGTGGACAACAGTTTCTTTTGTACTAAGCAAAACAAAGAATGTGTTAGATGGTTTGATAATAGACTATTCATTTTTAAGTCTAGAATAAAATAATGCATTCATTTTAGTTATTCAGTTCTTCAAGAATTTTTTTTCTTGCAGTTGACATTCTAAAGTTACAACTCAGATTGAAAATGGACCTATATATATATTTTGATATTTATTAAAGAAGTTTCTTAACAGTTCCCTCAAAGGTTGACACAGAAACTATACCTCCTGGTAAGTATTAAAATTTTTAATGTTTTTTTTTTTTTTTTTTTTTTTGACATTTCAAGATAATAAGTTATTTACTATTGAGATGGTTAATTGATAAATGATATGAATGACAATCAATCTTTGATGATTTTTCAAAATAATAATTTGTAAAAATGTTGCCTCAACCATTTTCTTAACATATTTTTTGTTAGATACAATTGGGAGTTAAACCTACAATTGTGCAATATAAAACTAGTTTTGTATTTATTATTATAAAAAACCTTTAATATTCATATTGTATTTGTTAAACCTTTAAGTTAAACCCTAAAGTATTAATGCATTAGTCTTAATTTAGAATTGTATGTCTACTAAATGTGATTTTTTAAATACATTTTTGCATATGCAAAACTATCAATGTCATTCATTTTTGTATTTAAAATGACATGCAACATTAATAAACAGTAAAAGGTATTTACTAAATCTAAATTAAACTGTTGAAACTGGTTAGCAATTTATTTATTAATTGATTAATCAATTATAAATCTAGCAATTGTTCTCATCCCTATATAGATAGTTTCCATGTGATGTCATCGACACTGATAAGACAGTTTCAGGCAGCCATCTTTGTGGGCAGAAGCTAATGCAGGCCGAAATCGGGAAATATGTGCTGTATTTAACTCACCACTGTGTTTTTATTTTTCAGTCTATTTTACTGAATTTTATATTAAATTAAACAGCTTTTATAAAGTATTTTAAATATTAAAACTATATTTTGATAGTTTAAAAGGTTAAAGAAATACAACCGAAAATGATACACTGTTCAATTTGTTTTAAGTATGAGCCAATAGTTTTATTTGTTTCTGTGTATTAATTCTGTGTGCATTTATAAATTGTAAAAATATTGTATTCTAAAAATATGAATTTCAAGAGCTTTCCAATGGTGTAAAGCTTTTAATTTTCGTACCCCAATTGAAGAAATTACAAGAAAATAAAATTTACCCTTCTATACAATTCATATGAAAATCCCTTGAAGTTACCCACAAAGATGGCTGCCAAGATAAGGGATTTTCACTGATGTTGAAACTATTTAAAAGCACAATAAAGTTAAAAATTGTTGTAAAGTTTCAAAAATCATTTAGTCTTGTAACTTTCTTACTATTTGCACTGTTGTAACCTGTAAATTATTGTTTCTGGCGAACACATTGCATTTTTAGTAATACTTATAGCTTCTATGACCCGTTATAATAATAATAATAATAACAATAATAATAATAATAATAATAATTTTTTATGTAAAAGTGCTTAGAAACGGTTTTACTGTTGTTGTTTTTATTTGTTAAGAAAGGAAACAAATATAGAATTAAGATTTTACTTAATCAATTTCTCTTACCAGATTAACTGGTCATCAATTTAGGATTGTCTAAATTAACATACTATACTTGGAACAAATTACTATGGAACTTAAGTTGTATGCTTTTTTGAAATAAGATACACCAAATATGCTATAACAAAACATATTTAAAACAATCATGGTTATATACACCAGTATATACATGTAGCAGTTATTTTTATTATATATATTAATGTTATATTCTATTTGTTAAAATACATATACATGTATGTATATTTATTTGTACATAAATGCAGCCAGGTTAATTGGTGCACTGTTTATGTTTGGGTTCATTTATGTTTCACCTACACATTAACAGTGAGTGATATATGGCCGACAGTTTAATTCATGACATTCTGTCAGACAGAAATGGTCATGAAATTGTGCATTGTAACATGTAATTTATACAACTGCTTTTAAACACTGCACAACATTTGCTTTATTCTCATTGCCATGATACATTATTGTATATTAGTGAGAGGCTGTATATCTACATCAAAAATGGAAAAAACACTATTACAAAAACAAAATGCAATTGTATGTAATGATGAACAAAAAAAGATGGAATTGTTAAAATAGATTGATGATTCTTGTTCTTAGTGTACAAGCTTATTTAGAGAGAAATAATTTGTACTTTATTTGTTTTATGTGTTTAACTAGGAACTGCAATATAAAGATAAGATCGTAAACAATTTTAATGGTAGAAATAAATGTTGTATATGAAAGAGAGTGGTTGATTTGTATCATATAATAAGTAATGTCCTACCCTTTATTAAAGGTGATGTCCAACATTTTGCCTATATCAACTGTAACAATATCTTACCACAAATTTGGGGAATTTGGGCATAGCTTTTGTATAAACTTGTTCTTTTATCTAAATACAGACAATTATGAACACCATCTACAGTGTAAGGCTGTACTTGTCGCAACCCCCCATGTTCATTCTTTCCAGATATAAAAAAAAAATTGATGTGGTCTTTGCTAAAATATATATATATCAAAATAATCTTTAAAGTTAAATTTTCACATGTTTTTTTACACTAGTCAACATGTCTTGCAAAACTATACATGCAGTTGATGGTAAAAATGTTAGAGTGTAGCATGGTATATTGTAGCTAAAGGTTAAATTGTTAATATTTTAAGCATAGAGAATGTTCTTTTGTATTAACTAAGTAGATATTTTGATATTTTGGGTTCGTTAAAGTTAAGGTTTTGTATAAATTGTTTTTATAGCTTGTCTACTTAATTTGACAATCTAAATGCAGGGCACATAAATACATATTTACTTTTTGACCATATACAATTGCACTTGAATGTCTGCTGGTGTAGGTCTTGTTTTCTTGTTACCATGTTTAAACTGTCTTGTTCTGGGATTGTGTGAAACACTGAGGATATTATTAAAGATTAAAACCTTTCTTCTTCTGAATTCTATTTATATAACAAATGTTAACAGGCAGCCATATGATCAAACAAATGCGACTGAAAAGTTTGTTTCCTTTAATTAAGGAATAAGAAATGCACTGTTATGGTAAACAAAGTTCTGGATTAGTATTGACGGGCTTGTCATTGGCATGTTGTTTTGCCAAGAATAAATTGTGGATACTAGGAAAAAAAGTATAATGTTGAGGTATTACAATTGGATTATAAACACAAACAAAAAATTGAATTTATTTAACTAATTGGATAGTAAATAATGTTTATATAATTATTCAAATTACATCTTGTGTGTTTGCATTTTGAATATGTATCTGTCTTTTTCTTTTACCATTTTCTTCCAAAAATGCCCTGCAGTTTGTCCAAGTAGCTGATCCATGCCAAATCTATTACCTAAAAAATAAGATAGATTTTAGGATATAATTGCATGTTATGAAGACACAGATGAGGTCACTTTGTTGAGAAAACTAATACCACAGAGCTGGGTGTCATTGGTTAGCAGTAGGTATTAAGATTGTGGCAGGAAAGAAAGAGGGTTATATAGATATTTGTATAAATGATAAAAAGAAGTATGTAAACAAACACCAGCTATGTTTTCCTTAAATTCTTTCATATTTTTATGAAGGTGTTGGAGAAATTTGTTTACTTACATTGTATTGTTTAAAATACATTGCAGCAACACAATACTGGTCATTGTAGTGATGTTTTTTGGTGAATGATGGCCCCAAATTATCATAGTTGAATCACTTTATGCACCCTCGTAAAAGAACTTGTTTCGAACCCAGTTTCTGAGGGACAATGAAGTCACAGACAACTTCACCTACTAGGTCACAGGCATTGTTTTCAGCTAATGGTACATGAAGCTCTTACACATGTTTTTTTTTTTTTTTCAATCTACATTCTAATTACCAGATTATAAATCTGAAGGTTTCATATTGTTACCTTTAATGATAACCTGTTGACTGAATCTAGGTTATTATCTTAATACATGTCCTGTTACATCCATGTGTAAGAAATACAAAATCTTAGTTAATTACTTACAGCAAAATGCACAGGTAACAAGATTTATAGCTAGAGACTAAGCAGCAAATTTCGCAGAATGATCCTGATAAAACAGCCTTCAAAGGAGCAGACTGGTCTGGATCTACACTTGTTGTCTAGCCATTATTTTGCACTTAACTTGTTAAAAGTAAATGAGTGAACTTTAAAACAAAGGGGCTCTACTCTTGAAGACTAATGAAGCACTTCATTAAGAGTTCATCTAGCAAAACTTAACTGGTATTAGAAGTTTGATGAGTAGAGGCAGTCAGTTGCAGTCACGGTTAGGTCAAACTTACAATTCACTAGAAATTGTATTTCTACACCGCTTAGAGGGTAGTTTAGTTATAATTTGATGTTCATTAAGCGTTCCATTTTATAATCACATTTGCTTTTTGTTTCAACAGGCATGGCAGTATAATGTAAACATTGGATGATTCTGCTTCTAGAGTTTAACTATGTGACTCTGCCTCTTCTTTCACATTCTATTATGGAAATACATAGAACTGATTTTTAACTTTATAGAACTTTTTACAGTTGACAGTATTAAGCATGATGCAGTAACACTGTAGTAATGCAGTGAATATAGAAACTATAGATCATATAAGAGGCGTAGCTTGCTTAACTGGTTAACAATGATTCAGAAATATTCCCATGCATTATATAACATAACTCAGTAGGGATTTAAGTGAATGAATTATAGCTTTCATCTGTCAAAAGCTCCAGCCATAAGAAAATGTGTGATAAACACCCCATGTGCTATCTGAATGTTACTGTCACAAAGTTTGTTCAAGCCTCTACAAATACATCCTAAAACAGCCCCTCTTTACTCTTAGCCTGCTGTATTTGTTCAAAATATCTAATCAGATCTAAGTTTTTCACTGAAAAATACATGCAAACATAACAAGTCATATTGCTGGAGACTTAGCAGGTAATAGTGCAGATCCTGATAAGACAACTCTCAACGAGAGTTGGCTGATCTGGATGTACACTATTTGTCTAAGCCTTATCATTAAGCGCATGGCAGGAAAAGAGTAAATGCAAACACAATTGTGGCAGAGTAAATTGATATTTGTGATCAGCAGTTAAACTGCTCTGTGGTTTAAACATGGGCACAATACAAGGACAATGGGTCGTGCTCTGAGTGACGTCAATGGAGACACTGGGTTCAATATATAAAAGTTGTGGCACAGATCGTGGGATCAGTTGACTTTGTTACCAAAGCACTGTGAAGACACCGACAAACATTCAACCATTTTCACAATCATTTCCATGTCATAAAACAATCATAAAGCATGTTTATAAAAATTAGTTATGCAAACACATTATTCCTATGAAGAAGTAAGTTTATAGGTTATATTCTATTATTGCCAAGCTTGCTATCCATGTACTACAAAGGTGTATATTGTAAAATCATGCATTTAACTAATCTAGACCTGTTCACATAGCGGATGAAGTTTAAGGTTATATTTTCTTCATGTGTTAAAAGCCAATACTAATATCTTCATTTAATTCAACCTATTTCATGCAAAGGTTATGAAAGATACTGATAAAGATGTTAAAGCAAATAATGTTGATCCTGATCAGATACTATACTTATTGATCTGGATTTGCACTTTTTGGTTATAGCCTGATTCTTGCTAATCAGGTTATAGGAGTGTATGGAACAACTTCTATCCAGGGCGAACATAACTTTTGGGGGATCAGATATAACAGTGCAGTTTAATAAACAATAGGCAATTGATTTTTGAGTACATTACAAAAAAGGTGATTGTCACAAAGGTATTTAAAAATCTAAATTGACTTGTGGGTCATTTACTGTGTATTCAAATTGAAAACCTGGTCAAATTGTCTCAATAATGCTACTATGTTTGTAATACTCAAGCAGCCTTTGTTGTGAAATCATCTTATAATTAGTATTAATTGGATTCATTGATAATAAGTCAAATTACAATAATGTGGAGAGGTTTTACTGTTATATGAAGAAATCAGCTATTGCAATTCACTAATTCATTGGTATTAAATTACGGTAGTTTTCATTATTAACATTATTATTTTGTGATATAAGTGATATAAAGTATAGAAATATATTGATCTGGGCCTATAAAAATGCAAGCATTTTTGACCAAAAAACAGTATCTGAATACTTCTAATCAGGGATTACTTAGTTCTATGTTTTGAGAAGTTATAAAAAACAAAATCTTCTTACCAATATACATGTATAAGTATTTTCAAAGAAATACACAAATCAATACATATGTGTGGTCGCTCATGGCCAAGTGGTAGATTTGTCGGCTTGTAAATTCTTTAAGTGCTCAGCCTCTCACTGTGTCAGTTTGAGTCTTCAAAGGAAAGAAAGACTTAGTGTGGAAAGTTCTTTCAGATATACTTTAGTCCACCTGTGGTTCTACCCAAAACCCAAACACTTTTTTGAGGTTCTGCCAGAATAGCTTGATGCCTCTATAAGGACCATAATTGTTGTTGGGAAGTATTTCAAAAACAAAACAAATACATATGTTTACTATTTACTAAGGTTAAAAGTTTTATCTTAACAACATGCGATTGAGCAAATGAATAATTTGAACCCATTGTTTATCGGACACATTTTTTATGGCCTGTCCCTCTTCCTATTGATTTGAGTGGAAGTCCTTTGTAATGGAAACATGGTCTGGCCAAACAAACACCAGTCCCATACTAGTTAAGAATATTTTTCACTTTCAAACTCCTAATGTTTGAACAGTTGAACTGTTAATCAATGTTGGGCATTGATCAATTCTTTTCGACCTTATAATAAATATATGAGAAAACTGAAACTTTTTGTCCCACACTTTTTCTCTAATATATCTGTCAATAACTTTGCCATGCTTCTTCAGTAGATAAGAGGTAAAGAGGTAAAAGGGTTACAACTGGTATTTTTGCAAAAAAAATACAGTTAAAACTGTCCAGGCTGCAAATAAATGGATGTTTGATACTAGAAGGTTGTGTTTCTTCTTTTGTGGTATGTGAATTCATTGGTCTTACAGTGCAGGGACTTAAGCTATAAGGTAATTAACAGAGTGTGTTGTCTTTTATGCTTTGATTAGATAGAAATATCAAGTTGCTGTTCACTTAGTATAAATAGTTATTTAACTCTTAGCCTGCAAACATTGGATTTATCAGGATACAGTAAATTGTATTAATCCAGTGAGCTTCAAATGAGATGTGACTAGTTAGAATTGCATTATTTGTTGTTATGTCTTTATTAGTATATCCTGCTTCTTGTGGGTAAATTTGTTATCAAACAATTAAGACTTAAGTATTGCTTACTAAACATAGTGCAAGATATAAGTGTGAATAGTTTCTGAATTTATGAAGTTGCAGCAGTTCAGATACCATTTCAGTCTCAATAGAAACTTGGATTAAATCATTTAAAAAATGAAATGTGGCTAGTTTGTTTTTTTACAAAATTTTATGCTAGATCTTAAACACATATTGTTAGGTCAGTAATTTCTGTAAATACCTAAACAAAATCATCAGTGTCATAAATTAAAAAAAATGTACTAATGTCTAAGTTTGAATCTTAAACGTGGTATCAGGCTATTTGAATATATTAAAATAAACCATTTATACATGTTGTTATAGCAGACCATCTATAAAACTTCAATCAGTGGACATGGTAGCACATTTGGTAGAGTATCGACTCCAGGTACTGGAAGCCCTGTGTTTGATCCAGAGCTGGGACAAACTTAAGTTGATAAAAATGGTAGTGGTATATAGCCCCCTTGCTAATGCTTAAGCAAATATAAGGGTAGTTCCATGACTGGTTGGCCCAGTGTCAGGATAATGTGACTGGATGTGGTATTACGCCAGGTGTTCATGGAGTACTATACACAGTGAAGGCAGCACTATATCTGCTTCAAATGGGCAAAATGTCCACAAATAACTAAAATACTGCTGGTGGGACTATAAACCCAGCAAATAAACAACTTCAATCACAGCGTCATTGGTAAGGAAGTCATAGTCTGGGTTATGGATCTTATCTGTTCAGATTTTTAGATTTCCACTTTAAATAGATTTCAGAAATGACAGAATACCTTTTTTTTATTACTGAATTTTGTTTCCAAATTATTGTTATTCAGTACTATAGAAAAAAAACATCAACAGGATAATATGTTTACTTTATCAATGTAGTTGAGTTCAGTCTGGTTCTAAAAACAGCAAACAGCATGTTTGCTGTATAGTAGTCAGTGAAAGAGTTCATCCTGAAGAAATCATGTTTGTGGTATTATAATTTGGCAACTTTGAAATGGCATCTCACTGTATGATGACTGAATCAAAGCTGTGTTCATCTCACTTAACCTGTCAATCATTCTACAGCTTTATCTGCTGATGAATTATTCAAAACTTTTTGTAATCAGGTCGCAACTACAAATACTTGCTCAGGGAACTGTAATGTCTAGAAGCATTGTGTGTAGTTCTTGGTCATTTCAAAAAGGACTCACAGCTCTAACCTGATGAATAAACTGGTATTCTTTAAAAACAGATAAATTACTAAAATTAACACAGTTTGACAATTGGTATGAGTGTTTTAGTAGATTAAACGTCCTACCACTAATTCGAAAGTCACTGGTTCGAATCCACTCAACAATAAAATATAGTCTTTTATGATGTGATAGGCACAATGTTTAAATATGATAATAAGTGTAAAATGCAAGTGTAAGCATTTTGGGTAGAGGAATTCACTTTGTTATTGGCATGAGGCTGAAGATCCTTGGAAATGTTTACAGCAGTCAGCTTATCTCTGGAATATACATGTTTCCATGTTGTTTTTTGGTTGGTGTCGCTTGCGACAGTGTCCAAAGTAATGAGAAAGCTGAATTTCATAAGCACGAAGGATTGACCCTGCATGACCTTGATTACAGCCTGTCTTCATGCCTGGAAATGCAGTGCATGTACAGAGACATGAAAAATTTGATTAGACACATTAGTCGTGTCTTGGCATGCTTCAAAGGGCTTCTTTAATATTGTTATCTGTTTAAAATACATGTAAGTGAATATATTGTGTAATACAGATGTATATGAAATGCAGATTTATGAATGAAGAATTCTCCTCAGGAATATCACTTAATGCCTAATGAGGGAAAAGTAGGCAGAAAAATATTAGAATGTGTGCTCCACTGTCTATGCCTTATATATTATGCCAAGATATTTTTGATATCCTCCTTGGGGCAGTTACTGCAGCTGTATGCCAGGTTTGCAGTTGGGATCTTATTTAGATTCAGACCACAGTAGTGAAGTGTTGATGAAATAAAGCGATCGTTACAGAGCCATTTATTATATTGTTAGTTCATTTTTAAGTCGGTGTACTTTGCTCACGTCTATTAGCACTTATGAGCAGTTGTTTTAGAAATAATTTTAGTTAAAATACAGTCTTAAGGAAAATTGGGTATGTTTAATTTAAAAGTTTTTAAAATCGCATGTTAGTGACTGTGTTCGTGTATATATTTGTAGAGGTAGTTGTTCTGCAACTGAAGGCTTGCCTATTTTTCAGTCATCCAATCTTTGTTGAAACTAATGAGGTGCCATTTTAATGCTACCATATAATACATGGCTAGCTAATTTGGGTGGAGGATAACCCTAGACACCACATGTGAAAAGGTTGGCATATCAGTCACCCTTTGGAGTATTGACCGAGCCATTGATCTGTAATGGTAAAAACTGGGAAAAAGCGGTCATTACTGGTCTGAAGTAGTCGATTGGCATCAGCATGTTTTAACATGTCTTAAATGTGTTTGACTAATTATTATTTGAACAATGCAATAATTGGTTTGTTTAAATTTGTTCAAATTATGGTGAGAAAATAAAATAATATATACACTTC
Source organism: Sinonovacula constricta (assembly GCA_007844125.1). Classification (NCBI taxonomy): domain Eukaryota; kingdom Metazoa; phylum Mollusca; class Bivalvia; order Cardiida; family Solecurtidae; genus Sinonovacula; species Sinonovacula constricta. Next base: position 25,183,254 of record CM017559.1, on the reverse strand, counting down.
AAAAACACTTCAGTAGAATTCTTTCTTGTTTGCAAATTTCTTGACAAACCCAGAGGTCATTTAGGTACATTGTAGTTACTGGCAACATATGGTATACATTTTTATTTGTTTACTTTACTTTGCCATTAAATAGCATATCATTTTGTATAACGTAGTAGTGATAGTACTAGTTGACTCATACTTTTTTATTCTGATCCATAAGATAAAAAACTTGACCATTTTCATTAAGTAAAGTGATTATTGTCAGCTTTGAGTACCACCATTACTGGTATTGCTGTTGAGGCTACATATACATACAGAAGTTTTAGATATACTTGGCGAGTGTTATACAGGGAGACACATTGGCTCCATTCCTATTTGTTAAAATTCCAGACTATGCAATGAGTTGGACCACTGTGATCAATGAGGGTCTAGTATTTTACAAGGAAGTCAAGATGAATTAAAGCCAGACAGATTTCAATTTAACAAATAATTTGATTTTAATTAGTTGTCAAACCCACTTGTTTTAAACAATCAGCTTGATTTCTAAAGTACTATATACAGCTTGCATATGATTTCCTATTATTCCTAGATCTCTCTCACAGCAAGGGTGTATTTTGTATGATTGGTATATCTGTATAAAATTATTAATGGTAGATATATTTTGTTATGAAGGGGGTATGTTTATATTATAAAGGGTATAATTTTTTATTATGACTTGTATATTGTTATATTATAAAGAGTAGCTTAAATCTGTTGGAACAAGTCACAAGTTGACCTGTGTTAGCCATTTAATCAACTTATAACTGATAACAAAAGAAAACAAGGCATGAAAGGTCAATTTTTCAAACTCAGACTGATTGATTGGCATTCTGGAAAGACTAAGTCAACATAACCACTTGTGAAGAAATCTTTGTTTTATATCTGAACTTTTCAGACAGTTGCAAGCTTATTATGTAAGTGCTACATTAACAATGTGAACAAGGTAGGTAACATTAATTGGTGTTTCAGCAATGACAAGAATATTTTAACATAGATTTTACATAAATTTAAGCCTAGTTTTTGTGTAAAACTTTTTTGTAATTAAATTCATTGGTATTTTTAAACATGTTATTATGATGTTTATTGTGTATATTCTATTACTAATTAAATATTTTTAAAAGCCTGCTAGAATTTTTTTTTCTATAACAAATTATAGACAATTGTTTCTAAAGGAAATTACATACATTTAAACCATGTTTAAAGAGTGAAATTTAGTTTGTATCTTGTAATACATGGTACCAATTGTTCAGCTTTGTTTATGTTCTAAAAATGCAATAATAATCCACAAAATATTTTTTGGCAATACCTTTTTCTTAGGTAAACAAACAGCAAACTGCTTTGTGAAAAATGCACCTTAAATACCATCTTATACTCCCAACAGGTAGGCTTTATTAACTTGATATTTTGTAAGAAATGTAATTAGCTTTTAGTTAAAACAAATACATCTAATATTCATCACATCAAAATTTATATTTAAAATTTATATCTAAATCATGTTTTGTTTGGTTTTGATATTCAGTCATTAAGAACCTTGGGTAAAGTTTCTGACTCAAGTTTTATGTTTTCATAATTGTTGCCCCCAAAATAATGATAGTAACAGGGTTTTTTTTCCTTAAAATCTTCAATTCTTATTGGAACGTACAACTACTTTGTTATCTGGAATGTTTTTTGTTTAGTAATTTTTTTCTGTTATAACCCTAAGGCTTCATAGTTTATTACAGCTAAATGATTTCCTGTAGCTCTTGTTATGAAATATGAGCTTGCTTGTCTACAAGATCCAATATGAGTGAATACTACTTCTTGCTGGTTTATTTTCTTCGTGTCAGTTTGTTTTTTTATATATTATTGACATGTCAGAAAAAACTATGATTTATAGCTATAAGCAAGTTCACATTTCATCACTTTAGATAACATATTGGAGTCTATGATGCTTTCATTGCACAGTACATCACTTATCCTGACATTGATTTTTTCGTTTATATCATGGAAATAGTTTTAGGAGAAATCACAAGTTTTGACTTGAGTCTGTCTGGTATATAATCTGAGGCCTTATCTGTCAGCATGTTCTAATGTGTCAGTAAATTTTGCCAAATGTTTATTAACTGTTTTATGGGGCTCATTTTCCAGAAATCCTATTAGTTCTATGACACTAAACTGGTTGCTGTCTGATCAGTATCCACACAACTCGCTGCCATTATTGGATTATGGAGATTACTCATGGCCGAGTGGGAAGAATAGCTGAATTGTATGTATAACTCTTTAACCAAGCACCACATATTTGTGAGTCCTGGTAGGGCCGAAAACTTCCAGCTGACCTGTGCTGCACCACTGGTTCTATCCAGACATCTTGGCTCCTTCACGACCAAATTACCTAGACCTTAGACCTAATTATAACTGTTTTGACTTAGTGTTTCTTGAAAAACATTGCAGCAGGTTAATGGTTATGATAAAGTTTTGTAATAGTTTGTCACTTTGTTTCTATTCCAGGAGTGTTTGAGAGGAGCTGGATGCTAACCTGTTTGTGAGCCTTGTGTCGATTTTGATGGACTGAAGTCTGTGGACACTTTTCTCAAAGCTGTACCTGTGTACAGCAACATCCTCTAGTAAGAGGCTGACTCAGCTGTAAGACCACCTGGACATCTGTACAACAGACCAGGCTGTGGTTTCCCTCATTTTTGTGTTAGTGTTAAGACATTGCACAGTGTGCCAAGTACTGCCATAGGTAAGTGTACTTTCACTTAAACAGGAACAGATTGTTTAAATATTGATATAAATTTACACAATACATTCCAGCCTTATACAATATACTTATATAATAAGAATAATATTTATCACATAACTTGACATGTATTTGTTAATACTTCCATTGATTGTTTTTTGATAACTGTCTAGTTAGTTTTCCAGTCACAAATGTTTGTTGACAAGACTTCATTTCATGCTATGATGTCGCCTCCCAAAAAAAAAAACCTGATTAATTTGTTATGTGATAAATAGATTCCATCATTCATGTTAATTAAATACTTAAAATATTAAACTAGTTGGATAAAACGATAGGCAGAGCCAGGTTTTGTATCATTTTATCCAACTCGTTCAATATTTGAAGTACTCAATAATAGTCATGTCAGATCCTTTCTGAAATAGAAACATTAACAGGGTTACATGGTTCTTATCACCAGACTAAATAAAAACAGAAATATGTGTTTGGGACTTCAAAACAAATATATAATTATATTTAGGAGTGTAGAGATTTGTTTTAACAAAAAAGGTTCACACAGTTTAGCATGTCCTTGACTGCAATTTTGTCTTGGTACCTTTGATGTACTTCATCCACTGATAAATTGCTTATCACAACACTTTTATGTAGATAATTTTTTTCTTTGTCTTTTTGATGTTTTAAGCAATAAGTTGGCCATAACATTAGTCTGAGCAACATCAGAAATAAGCTGAGAAATAATTCTTTGGCATGTTTGCCAAGCCTGTAGAATAAAATTAGATAATTGTGCTCAGTCCTAAGTCTGCTACATTATTTAACTCTTAGCCTGCTACACTTCTTAAATATTCATACTAATCTTTTAGGTTTGGCTTAAATCTTCATGACAGGTTCAAAACAGGGTCAATAACTCTATTGCTGGAGACTAAGCAGCAAATAGTGCAGCTCCTGATTTGACAGCTTCCAGCATGAAGCTTGCTGATCAGGATCTACTCTTTTTGCCTATGCCTTATAAATACTTGCTTAGCCAGCCAGGGGTTTTAATATCCTTCTTCTTCATTCGTTACCCTTGTCCGGCTATGTTTTGATTAAAGCTCATGCTATATTTGTTGCTTTATCCTAATATATTATACATACCACATGCAAAAGGTTACTATACCTGTAAAAGAGACAGATCAGCAAAATGTGTAGATCCTGATCAGACAACTTCCATCAAGGAGATAGCTGATCCGGATCAAAATCATTTGCCTTGACCTTAAATATATCGAATACTCTGACTAGCAGGCTGACAGTTCACATTTTAGTAACACTAAGTAAAGCACAGGTTCTGAGGCTAGTTTTTTTTTTTTTGCTGAGGAGTAAAAGTTAAATTCATTTTGTAAATGTTTTATAATTGATTTCTTAGAATTGTGCAATAGTTTCAGGATTGTCTAATGTTCTCTCCAATTGCGTTGTCCATTTATTTGCAGGCTGTGCTTGATTACAAATAAGTTAAAACAGAGCCATGACAAGTGTGAATAGTTTACAGAACCAATTTCCTATTGATTTTGTTCATAGGGATTGTTGTACCTGTAGTTAAGGAACAGTGAGCTTGTTTTCATTCGTTACAACATATCAGATAGCAAGAGGTACCCACAGTATTGATGAAGTATTACAGATTGCAAACAAATGAGAGTTATATAAGGCTTCAAAGACGGAGCAAATGAAATATGTACTAGCTACTCGATACATTTTGTTTTTAAATAAAGTATCTAATTATGAATAACTCCAGGTATTATCTTTTGACAAATTGACTGAGTCACTTTTTTCATTGGTTTATTGCTTAAAACTGTATGTAAGTATAATAAAATTATTAAAGTATTACTTATTTGTAATGTGTAACCACATAGGTTATGAAACAGTAGCTGCTGCACTGGTGAAAACTTCACTTAATCCAGTAATATATCAATTTGAGTTGGCAGATGAGTATTCAGTTTGATTTATCTTAGCATTTTTTTTCTTGCATTTAAGTCTGTTTTATCTTATTAAAAAATAAAAATGATGTGATTTCAGTACCTTTGATATTTTAAAACTTCTTGTTTTAAGTTAAATGTCAGACTTGTGAGACTGGTAGAATGTCAGTTTATCACTGTAAAAAAGACAAAAAGGACAGACACATATATGAAGATTATAGTATATTGATATTTGGTATTTATAGAATTTAGTTAAATTGAAAATAAAAAAATAAAGTTGAGTTATCAAAAAGAAAGTCAAGGTATAGTTTGAAAAAAAAGTGATCAGGTGAATTATGCAATGGTAGTTCATGTGAATGGGTTCCTACAACCCAAAGTAATAAAACATTGGTAGTTCATTTGAAAGAGTGCTTATTACCAATAGTTATGAAACATTGGCAGTTGTTGTAAATAGGTGCCTACCACCAATAGTTATGAAACATTGGCAGTTGTTGTAAATAGGTGCCTACCACCAATAGCTACAAAACATTGGCATTTGTGAACAGGTGCCTACCACCAATAGTTATGAAACATTGGCATTTGTTGTAAATAGGTGCCTACCACCAATAGTTTTAAGAAACATTGTCAGTTGTTGTAAATAGGTGCCTACCACCAATAGTTACAAAACATTGGCAGTTGTTGTAAATAGGTGCCTACCCCCAATAGTTATGAAACATTGGCAGTTGTTGTAAATAGGTGCCTACCACCAATAGTTACAAAACATTGGCAGTTGTTGTAAATAGGTGCCTACCCCCAATAGTTATGAAACATTGGCAGTTGTTGTAAATAGGTGCCTACCACCAAAAGTTACAAAACATTGGCATTTGTGAACAGGTGCCTACCACCAATAGTTATGAAACATTGGCATTTGTTGTAAATAGGTGCCTACCACCAATAGTTATGAAACATTGGCATTTGTTGTAAATAGGTGCCTACCACCAATAGTTATGAAACATTGGCATTTGTTGTAAATAGGTGCCTTCCACCAATAGTTATGAAACATTGGCATTTGTTGTAAATAGGTGCCTACCACCAATAGTTACAAAACATTGGCAGTTGTTGTAAATAGTTGCCTACCACCAATAGTTATGAAACATTGGCAGTTGTTGTAAATAGGTGCCTACCCCCAATAGTTATGAAACATTGGCAGTTGTTGTAAATACGTGCCTACCACCAATAGTTATGAAACATTAGCAGTTGTTGTAAATAGGTGCCTACCACCAATAGTTATGAAACATTAGCAGTTGTTGTAAATAGGTGCCTACCACCAATAGTTATGAAACATTAGCAGTTGTTGTAAATAGGTGCCTACCACCAATAGTTATGAAACATTGGCAGTTGTTGTAAATAGGTGCCTACCACCAATAGTTATGAAACATTAGCAGTTGTTGTAAATAGGTGCCTACCACCAATAGTTATGAAACATTGGCAGTTGTTGTAAATAGTTGCCTACCACCAATAGTTACGAAACATTGGCATTTATGAACAGGTGCCTACAACTTATAATTACGAAAATTTGGTATTTGTGAATATGTGCCTACCATACACAGATTATACACAATAGTTAGGAAACACTGGTAGTTCATGTGAAAAAATGCTTACAATCAATAGATACAAAACATCAGTAGTTCATGTGAATGGATTCGTAGAACCAATAGTTTGATTGAGCAAACCTGGTATTTCACCAGCCGCAATAGCTCATGTGGTAGATTGTCGGCTTGTGGATCGGGAGGTTGTGGATTCAAACCCCTGCCGGGTCAAACCAAAGACTTTAAAGTTGGTACTTGTGGCTTCCCTCCTAACGCTCAGGCTAAGGGGACAGCATTACGCCTGACTCGTCGATGTCAGTATAATGGACCGGCCATTTCAGTTCCTGGGTACCTCATAAGTGCCCCTGTGCTGTAATGATAGAAATGTCGCTGCGCAGTATCGGCAAAAATGCCGGCTAATCCCAGTCCCAATCCCAATAGTTATGAAACATTGGCAGTTAATGTAAATAGGTGCCTACCACAAATAGTTACAAAACATTGGCAGTTGTTGTAAATAGGTGCCTACCACCAATAGTTATGAAACATTGACAGTTGTTGTAAATTAAGGTGCCTACCACCAATAGCTACAAAACATTGGCAGATGTTGTAAATAGGTGCCTACCCCCAATAGTTACAAAACATTGGCAGTTGTTGTAAATAGGTGCCTACCACCAATAGTTATGAAACATTGGCAGTTGTTGTAAATAGGTGCCTACCACCAATAGTTATGAAACATTGTCAGTTGTTGTAAATAGGTGCCTACCCCCAATAGCTACAAAACATTTGCAGATGTTGTAAATAGGTGCCTACCCCCAATAGTTACAAAACATTGTCAGTTGTTGTAAATAGGTGCCTACCCCCAATAGCTACAAAACAGTGTCAGTTGTTGTAAATAGGTGCCTACCCCCAATAGCTACAAAACATTGGCAGATGTTGTAAATAGGTAGGTGCCTACCACCAATAGTTATGAAACATTGGCAGTTGTTGTAAATAGGTGCCTACCACCAATAGTTATGAAACATTGACAGTTGTTGTAAATAGGTGCCGACCACCAATAGCTACAAAACATTGGCAGATGTTGTAAATAGGTGCCTACCCCCAATAGTTATGAAACATTGGCAGTTGTTGTAAATAGGTGCCTTCCACCAATAGTTATGAAACATTGACAGTTGTTGTAAATAGGTGCCTACCACCAATAGCTACAAAACATTGGCAGATGTTGTAAATAGGTGCCTACCACCAATAGTTATGAAACATTGGCAGTTGTTGTAAATAGGTGCCTACCACCAATAGTTATGAAACATTGGCAGTTGTTGTAAATAGGTGCCTACCACCAATAGTTATGAAACATTGACAGTTGTTGTAAATAGGTGCCTACCACCAATAGCTACAAAACATTGGCAGATGTTGTAAATAGGTGCCTACCCCCAATAGTTATGAAACATTGGCAGTTGTTGTAAATAGGTGCCTTCCACCAATAGTTATGAAACATTGACAGTTGTTGTAAATAGGTGCCTACCACCAATAGCTACAAAACATTGGCAGTTGTTGTAAATAGGTGCCTACCCCCAATAGTTACAAAACATTGGCAGTTGTTGTAAATAGGTGCCTACCACCAATAGTTATGAAACATTGGCAGATGTTGTAAATAGGTGCCTACCACCAATAGTTATGAAACATTGACAGTTGTTGTAAATAGGTGCCTACCACCAATAGTTATGAAACATTGACAGTTGTTGTAAATAGGTGCCTACCACCAATAGTTATGAAACATTGACAGTTGTTGTAAATAGGTGCCTACCCCCAATAGTTATGAAACATTGACAGTTGTTGTAAATAGGTGCCTACCACCAATAGCTACAAAACATTGGCAGATGTTGTAAATAGGTGCCTACCCCCAATAGTTACAAAACATTGGCAGTTGTTGTAAATAGGTGCCTACCACCAATAGTTATGAAACATTGGCAGATGTTGTAAATAGGTGCCTACCACCAATAGTTATGAAACATTGACAGTTGTTGTAAATAGGTGCCTACCACCAATAGCTACAAAACATTGGCAGATGTTGTAAATAGGTGCCTACCCCCAATAGTTATGAAACATTGGCAGTTGTTGTAAATAGGTGCCTTCCACCAATAGTTATGAAACATTGACAGTTGTTGTAAATAGGTGCCTACCACCAATAGCTACAAAACATTGGCAGATGTTGTAAATAGGTGCCTACCCCCAATAGTTACAAAACATTGGCAGTTGTTGTAAATAGGTGCCTACCACCAATAGTTATGAAACATTGGCAGATGTTGTAAATAGGTGCCTACCCCCAATAGTTACAAAACATTGGCAGTTGTTGTAAATAGGTGCCTACCACCAATAGTTATGAAACATTGTCAGTTGTTGTAAATAGGTGCCTACCACCAATAGTTTTAAGAAACATTGGCAGTTGTTGTAGATAGGTGCCTACCCCCAATAGTTATGAAACATTGGCAGTTGTTGTAAATAGGTGCCTACCACCAATAGTTATGAAACATTGGCAGTTGTTGTAAATAGGTGCCTACCATTAATAGTTATGAAACATTGTCAGTTGTTGTAAATAGGTGCCTACCACCAATAGTTATGAAACATTGTCAGTTGTTGTAAATAGGTGCCTACCACCAATAGTTACAACCCATTGACAGTTGTTGTAAATAGGTGCCTACCACCAATAGTTACAAAACATTGGCAGATGTTGTAAATAGGTGCCTACCACCAATAGTTATGAAACATTGGCAGTTGTTGTAAATAGGTGCCTACCACCAATAGTTATGAAACATTGACAGTTGTTGTAAATAGGTGCCTTCCACCAATAGTTACAAAACATTGGCAGTTGTTGTAAATAGGTGCCTTCCACCAATAGCTACAAAACATTGGCAGATGTTGTAAATAGGTGCCTACCCCCAATAGTTACAAAACATTGGCAGTTGTTGTAAATAGGTGCCTACCACCAATAGTTATGAAACATTGTCAGTTGTTGTAAATAGGTGCCTTCCACCAATAGTTATGAAACATTGGCAGTTGTTGTAAATAGGTGCCTACCACCAATAGTTATGAAACATTGTCAGTTGTTGTAAATAGGTGCCTACCACCAATAGTTATGAAACATTGGCAGTTGTTGTAAATAGGTGCCTTCCACCAATAGTTACAAAACATTGGCAGTTGTTGTAAATAGGTGCCTACCCCCAATAGTTACAAAACATTGACAGTTGTTGTAAATAGGTGCCTATCACCAATAGTTACAAAACATTGGCAGTTGTTGTAAATAGTTGCCTACCACCAATAGTTACGAAACATTGGCATTTATGAACAGGTGCCTACAACTTATAATTACGAAAATTTGGTATTTGTGAATATGTGCCTACCATACACAGATTATACACAATAGTTAGGAAACACTGGTAGTTCATGTGAAAAAATGCTTACAATCAATAGATACAAAACATCAGTAGTTCATGTGAATGGATTCGTAGAACCAATAGTTTGATTGAGCAAACCTGGTATTTCACCAGCCGCAATAGCTCATGTGGTAGATTGTCGGCTTGTGGATCGGGAGGTTGTGGATTCAAACCCCGGCGGGGTCAAACCAAAGACTTTAAAGTTGGTACTTGTGGCTTCCCTCCTAACGCTCAGGCTAAGGGGACAGCATTACGCCTGACTCGTCGATGTCAGTATAATGGACCGGCCATTTCAGTTCCTGGGTACCTCATAAGTGCCCCTGTGCTATAATAATAGAAATGTCGCCGCCAACAAAAATACCGGCAAAACCCACACTGGTAGTTCCTGTGAATGGGTTTCCTATCACCAATAGTTATGAAACATTGGTAGTCATGTGAATAGGTTTCCTATCACCAATAGTTATGAAACATTGATAGTGTCTGTGAATGGTGCCTAAATAATAATGAGTATTTATCCATGAATGTTAGTTTGTTGTTTACATATGTTTTAACCAAGCTTTATATCAATCTATTCTGCCAAGAAAATTCTGTGTTGTTTCGAGTTCACATTTAAGATTGAGCATAAAACTGTTATTCTTCAGATGAAAAAAGGTTCCTGTTTTCAAATCAATGCAGGCTCCAGTTTTGGTGCAATATAAGAATAGAAAGTTTCCTGCTGAATTTTAATCTGTCTTTGGTAAATTATTGACTGGAAAGAAAAATGAACAACTACTTTGTAGTTCTTTACTGTAGAAGCATTAATCATTTTAATTAAAGAAGGCAATATATGTACTTAATAAAGTATTTTGGTATAATGGGTCCCAAGTTAGTTGAAATTGCATAAAACAGGATATTCAGTCTGAGAGCCTTTTATCATTAACTTTTAGTTTTGTTTCTCCTTATCTCCTTATAAACTTAGCACATAATAAAGTCCCTTTGTAAGAAAGGCATTGTCATTGTTTAAGTTTTATTTATTTAAAATTTAACTCTTTATTTTGTCCTATGAACATAAAAGGTTAAAGATAAAAAAGATAAATTAATGTTTAAAGGAATAATTTCTTCAAAAATAAATTTAAACCACCTTAACTGCAATAGAATTAAAAAATTAATGTTGAATACAACAAGGCAGCTACTCCATACCCGAGAGATTGTTATAAAGTTTGATCTCTATGAAAGTATGTTTCTTGAAATAATATGGAGGTTGGTATTTGAATAAAATTTTTCTAAACAAACATACATTTTCACACAAATAACCATTGGGGTGCCTGTGGTCAAGCAACATGTAACACCTCAGCTTCAAACTGTCTGGGTTTCAAGTTGGGGTGAGAATTTTTATGTGGAAAGGTATACCAGCTGATCTCTGGTGCACAAGAGGTTTTATCTAGACATCTGTTGCTGGTCTTCCTCCGCCAATTGTACATGTAAGCTGGACATCATCAATATTACCAAAATCATGATGGTGTGATGTAAAAAAAGGAAAGAAATAACAAAATCAACAGATATATATGACAGACTATTTTATAAAATATTTTTTGAAGTCTTCATGCATTGGATAGAAAAAAAATGCTAACATATTACCTGACAAAAATAGATGTTATTACAAAGGTTGAATGATAATTAAAAAAATCCACTATATAAGAGTAATGTGTGTTCAATTTATTTTAAGCATAACATAAACATTTGTTGTCTAAAATTGCTAAAAAGATATTAAATAAATTGTTCAATTCAGTGATAACAAGTGTTTGTCACTTGCAAAAATTAAGGAGTCTGCAGATTTCAATTTAAAAGCAAGACTGTTTTATTTGCTGCTAGATTGGGTATTTCATTAGACTTGTTGTGGCATGAGGAAATAAATGCCTGTAGCATGTTGATATGTTGATAAAGGCTGTTATCTTTGTGCCTACTGCTCAGCTTTATGCATTTGTCAGAGGGCAATGGCCAACAGTTAATGATGCTTTCAGTCATTTATGCAAATAAAAATCTCTACAATTGATTTCTCTCAATAAAGATTCTAACAGTATCATTTGTTGGTTTAGGAATTATACTCAGGTGTTAATTTCCTTATTTTATTTGTTTGAGTCTCTTGTTATTATTTCGGTTATAATTAAGTTATTTATTGAAACATTTATTACTTATTTCTTCTCATTTTCTTTCTATGCAAATTCTGACATTACCCTTTATTCATGCAAGCATCGATCGGCAGGGTATATACTGTACATGACAGTCTTGTTCATCCTTTTTTGACTCTTTGTTGTTTTAGTGTTCTTTCTAGAAACTAGGAACGACCAAGTGTTTTCGTCAAGAAAGATCATGGGATGTGACATCCAAAATGATGTAGAGAACATCCAAAATGATGTAGAGAACATCCAAAATGATGTCCAAAATGATGTAGAGAACATGCGCTTAAAACGAGAAGAGGATGCGGTGTTCTACCTAGACTCATGTTGGGGCTCTTCTTCCACCAATAATTAGATGGACGTCATCTATATGACTATAATTGTATCCGTGGATTGTAACAAAAAACAACAAAAATCAAAACAACAAGAAAAGGGATATGCTGGGCACCAGACTATCTGCTTCTTTTCTTTATTCTTTGTTATCTCCTACATATTTTTGTTTACGCAAGCTGCAGCCATGTAACCTTGCCATTCTCAATGCTTTCCTTTAAAAAAAAAAATAACTGCACATTTCTGTTATTTCGCACATAATTATTGATTTTATTTTTTATAACGGGAAGCTACACTAAAAAATAAATCATGCCAATCATTTGCAAATTCCTGATACTGCATTCTGTATTTTTATCCTAATTAAAATGTTTATTTCATACAAGGTACTGCTTTTCAGAGTGACTCTAATAACTGTTTCAACTTTCTTGCTTTAGTATTAAGCTCAGTTGACTTTGAACAATTTTTATGTTTTTCTGTGCATCCTCTTTAAGTTGTTTTAAAAGCAAATGTACTTTTGCAAGTTTCAGCTAACATAATGACTGAGAAAAATATTGCTGATAAGTTAAATCAATGACCCAATGGCAGGTTATTTGAAAGCAGTTGAAAAATTATAGTCCATGTAGATTATAACATTTTCATATTAGTTGAATATACCCCAGATGGTCATGACATGATAACCTGTAAAAATTGAATATATCTTTGTTAACTGTTAATCTGTAAATGTTCTACATTCACTTATTGTCACTGCCACAATTCCTTCTTTTGATAATAAGCCTCTAACTGTAACCTATATTTCTAGTGAATCTGGCTCTCCAGATAGCAACATTGATCTATTCTGATGAAGCACTTATCTGCTTCAGTGAGCACCACCATTCTAACTGTCTATGTCCACTTGCTCAAGCATAGTGTGTCTGTGAGATGTTGTGTTTCTGTGCCTAGTTTGAGGTAGTAGAGGCTGATGCTACAACAGATTCACATTCAAGTACACATGCCTAAAATATTACATCCTTTTATCAGCTTCAACTTTGTGGCCTGGTTGCAAAATTCTGTTAATTATCTATACTTGAAAGTATCACTTACTATACAGGCATACATTAAATGTTCCCATTAGTATTGTAATCTGTTTAAATAAGAACTTCAAGTGATTATAGTGTGTAATGCAGTTATACATGAAATTCAGATTTATGAATGAACAATGCCATGCAGGAATATCAATCTGCAAAGAAATGGTGAGTGGACTGTTGTTAGAATGACTTTTTCACTACATGTAAGTATAGATTACAAACCTTGCGGAGACTTTTGCCATATACTGAACAGGGCCATACTGATTACTCATTATCTTTTTAGTCTAAAGTAACCGCTCACTTTTGGAAAATAAAACATTACTGCAGTTGGTTTTTTTTTTGTTCAGATCATAAGGATGAAGTATTGACGAAACAAAAAAATGTGTCTTATTTAGTGTATTTTGGTCACATGTAGTAACATTTTTAAGCGTTTATTTATATAGACCGAATTTAAGTTAAAATTCAATCATGTAGAAAGTATTGTTTGAATATTGTATAAAATAGCTTCTATTAACTGCTGTTAGTATCTCTGTTGTAACCTTCGTCCCAATTTATAATCTTTTTTTTTTTTAGAAGCAGTTTTTGCAGTTGAAGACTTGCCTGCTTTCCAATTCATTATATATATTTGATTTACCACAGAATAATTTTGACTGTTATTTGGGCACCTTTAATCGCTTACTGGGTTAAACTTACATCCCCCAAAGAGTGCTTTTTAGTGCTTTGATTTTCTAACCATCTCATGCAGTGGTAAGAAGATGTAGTTATATATCCTCTGCTCTGTGAGAGTCTGTACTGTCTGCCTGGGCCTGATCATTTCATGTTTGATATAGACACAGAATTATTACTACACTTAATGTTGGTATATGTTGTGAGTTTTAACCCCCTACCAGCTCAATATTGTTGCACACTTTCCCTTGAAGATCAGTGTTGCATTGTTAAATATTTGCCATGTTAAATATTAATCATGCTTGTCTTAAATTCTACATTAATCACTGAATTGGAATTGGACATAAAAATTGATCTAATGTCTGAGCGTCCTAATAGCTTTACTAGAAAAGAAAACTTTCTTAATCAAATTGTCCTTTTTATTTGTATTTTGAAAGGTGAAAAATCACAGTTGCAATTTGTCACAAATAGTATTGAATAATATTTAATTAAATTGTTTTTTGTTTCTTTTTGAATTGGTTAATAACCACAAGAGAAATTGCCTAAGTTGCTGAAGTGAACAATTAATTTTACAAAATGTCGAAATTGCTTCAATAAGTAGGAGAACAATTCTGACCTTGTCCTTGAGATGTTTTCTTACTTGGAAGTAAAATATTTGAATAACTTAGCATGCAGACAAGTGTCTAGATATACTGCACTTGTAAAATTGCTTATTATGACCTACTGATTACAAACTGCAGTAATGATCATAAAGTTTATTGATCAGACTCTTTAATTAATCTTTAGAAAGAAGTAAAATTTGAATTAACACTAAACAAAGGCATAAAGTGTATTGAGATGTCATGGAGAATTCCTCACTGTAATACTTTGGATAAGTACAATATGACAAACTCACATTTAAAGGTGGTATCCAACTGTTTAGACCAACGTTTATTTTACAAGCAACCAATTAAATAACTGTCACTGATCTCGCAAAATGCTGTTTATTGATGTCCTACACATGTTTGAAAAGTTATCCATTACGACACAATGGTCCTTACAAAAAAAGTATTTCTCATTTGAGCCACGCTGCTCAGTTAGCTATTTTTAAAATAGGGAAAGCACATGACATGTACATACATTTAAGCTCATTTACATCATTAACTCTGACGTCAATGTTTATTTTTAGCAGGAATCCCCCATCGTTCTTATTTTTAAATCTAAAAAAGAATTAATATTCGAAGTTAACGAATTTTACTGCCCTAAAATTCAGATTTTGTTGAAAATTGTATAAGCTTACACTTAAGTATGATCTTTCTGCAGAAACTATTCACATATACCCCAGACAGAGGTCAGATATTGTTTCATTTATTTGACATAGGCAAACTGTTAAGATGAGAATGGAAAATAAGAAAAGGTCCTGTCAGAATTACCACAGATATTTAAATCTTAACTATCCCTAGACAAAGGCAAACAGTGTAAATGTAAAAGTGACAACAAAACAACAACACAGAGACGAGCCATAACACACAAAAGGAAAAACCAACAGTTACAGCCTTGGATCATACAGTTAACAAAAGAAATGACTGGAATGTTTAAACCTGGTTTGTGGAGAGCTGCAAATGCACATGTTCAGAAGTCACAAAAATCTACATACACATAAACTGGCTATTGGACAAATTGTTTGCTTCCTATTTAAATTATATTGAGATAAAGCATATGATAAATGATGTAAGCTATTATTAAACGTTTAGAAATAAATGGCATTTTAGCTGAAAATTGATTTGCAAAAGCTGCCAAAATTCATGGAATTTTGATAAATTTTTTGCTGAGTCTTGTGAGGTTTATCTCGGAAAGGCAATGTTTCAGATGTTTATGCAAACAACTTTGCAATAACACATCATGCGATTTATAGCAATTTGTAACTTCAAGGCTGCAATTTTATGTACATAGGTGATTATGTTTTCAAAATAAGTGTGAATAAAAAGCAACAATATGCATGTAAATAGAGGTATGGGCATTGATTATTGGGTCATATAAGTGAAGTGATGAATGTTTTCTTGCTCCAGTATCTTGAAGGGTACTTCATCATAGCAGGGAGAGGATGAAACATGATGCCATTAGTATATGCAGCATAACAAATTGTAAGCTCTCCAAAGGTTTACCATAAATTGATCAGACCTAGACAAAAAGTGTAGACACAGAACAGCCTACTGGAACTGTCTGATCAGAATCGATGTTTTATTTTTTTCTTAATCTTAAAGTTAGTCCAAAATTCTTGTTACTTTTGAGTAAAGATGTAAGTATATACATATGATGATTGGAGTGTCGATGAAGTCCACTGTATAGGTAGGTAACATTAAACTAGAGTGACTTCTTTCTGGACACTGCATGAACTAATAATTCTTTGACACTGTACTCATAATTCATTGACACTGTACTCGTAATTTGACATTGTACTCATAAATTGTCGAAACTCTACTCATCACACTGTACTCATCATTCTTTGACATTGTTCTCATAATTCTTTGCAAATATACATAAATTTGAAATGTATATTTTGTTTTAAAAATGTTTTTATTTTATTGTTACAGATATAATAATGGTCCTGTAAAATTTTGTAAGATCCAATAGATTTTGTTAGCTTGGTGATGTAGAATTCCAGTGGTTTTAAATTTCATTTGTTAAGACTGCAATAATAAGAAAAATAGCTGGCTATAAGTTAATTCAAATTTCCACTGTAAGTTTATGTCAGTTATTGACAGCACACTAAGAACAGAACTAAACCTGCTGCAAAGGACACAATCTTTTGATGAAACATCACTTATTGAATTTTACATCCAACAAATTAACTCTTAGCCTGCTTAGCATATATTTTCAGGCTGAAGCAGATAGTGTATAGATCCAGATCTTGAAGTTCCTTGCTGTCTGATCAGTATCTGCACTATTTGCTGCTGTGTCTCTGGCAATATATCTAGTTTTGTATGCATTTAGTTGTATGAGAAACAAAGTGTGTTGTGTAAGTTGTTGATAACATAAGAATCAAAGGGGTAACTGGCCAGTTGATATATCTGGCTCTATCACAGGGAGCCTTACATTGGAATCTAGAAAATATCAGCTTCACAGTTGGGAAACCGTCCCGAACAGAACATGTTAGTTGAGCATCTTTAGTTTACCAGTAAATCATACAAGTATATTAGGACTGAATAAAATAACTATTGTGTTTACAAACTTTAGACTTACAATAGCAGCTAGTTTTTATTCACATTTTGATTATTTTTTTAATGGCATCATACATTATTTTATGTGAATAAATTAAATGTAAAACAAAGAGACAATTATGAACTTAAATTTAACTGGATACTTGGATATTTTTTTACAGAGACAAAGAAGTTTAAAAAGTACATGACAAAATATATCAGACAATAGTTTTGTGGAATAGTGGTCTTGTTGTTTTATTGTCAGACAGGGAAATGAATTGACTTAACAATAAAGACATGGATTAACTTTGGATTTATAGCTGTTTTTACATGGGAAATATCTTTACCTGTACAAAAGTAAGTTCTTATTAATGCACCTATTTATTCACATGGTTTTGCTTCAGTTGTGTAATGCTGACAACGAATTTACTTTTTAAGTTGTTCAAGGCAATATATATTCTGCCAGGTGATTTCTTAACGTCAGAGAAATTTAATATCTTAGATGTAATTGTTTAATTTAAATTATGTTTACAAGATTTCGAGATTTAATTCTTGATGGATAAAAACAGTCCCATTTGTTAATGCATTGCTATATATAGGTGCTGCATTTTATCATATGACATCATGAGCTTGTTAATATTAAACTACATTACTTGGACCGTCTTATTTCAAACTACTCCCTAAATTGGTGTCTGGGTAGAATCACTGGTGCATGGCAGATTACCTGGAAGACCTTCCCACATGAAAGTCCTTGCCCCAACCAGGACTCAAATCCACTATGTGAGCTGTCTTGGGGGTTATCAGTTGGAGACTATCTGTTGACCATGAGCGCACCCAGTTTGTTAGTTAATATTGCATTGGTAGTACTTAGAAAGGTGCTGCAATCCTGGAATGAATTGACTGAGGTGGTGTTACTACAAGGTTCATCAGCTACAGTGACTGCCTCTCTGACTGGTGGTGGGATACATGTTTTAGTGGTCAGCTAGAGGTGCCAGAAGTACATGGGATTGGGCTTGATAAGTTTGTCAGTTGTTGATCAATGCTTGCTGTAGGAATTTTCTTGCAAGATTTTGGTGAGTATTTGGTTACGTCATTTTTTTATATGAAATTCATTGCAGTGACACAATTATGGTCAATATAGCCATGTTTAACATGTTTTGGCAAAGAAAAGACCTCTGACTTGTATCTGGGCAGAACCACAGGTGCACTATAGGTCAGATTAAAGACATCCTGTTAGTTGTTTTGTCTCGAATGGGAATTGAACCCACATAGTGAGAAACAGAGAGGAGTAACCCATCACCCACTCTGCATAGGTGCCAATTTTATTACATAATATATTGATTATTAGATAAGCTTCTCTGAAAAATTTATAGTTGTCGAAAGTGGGCTTATAGTCTTCAATTTATAATTAATACAAGGTAAACATGTCCTGAATACAGTCAATTGCTTATTTAGAATAATAGTCATTTATTAGTGATAGTAACAACAGAAACAGTTTATTAATTCTTAAAATATTGAAAATTTTATCTGACAAAGAAAATCTTTCTAGGTGGCTAATGGATGTGAAAATTATAAATGATTATAAGCAGTAAATAAAAATTATTTAATTATTTTATTAATTGAAGTTCTTTGTTGGTAATAAAAAAAGAACTTGCAACGCCTAATACAGTAATTTAATGACGATCTTGAAAACCTAATACAGTAACTTATTGACAATTGGTTGACTTTGCATTTTCTGAACAATTTTTATTGCAATTTTTTTTTATTTTTTTTTATCTCTATTTGTTGTTGCCTCTAGGTTGAAAGAATCCTCAAAAGCTCATATAGCTCAACAAGCTAGTACATTTCTGGACATTCTATAATTATCTACAGTCTGTGTATATGTTAGTCAAAAACAAAATGATGAAAAGCTCATTATTGGCTAAATTTTTTCAAATAAATATGAAGGGCCAATCCTATTGTTCTTGCTCAATTGTTTCATGAAGGGTGAGCATAATTCGCTTTAAATTTGTCTAATGAATAAATGCATTTCAACAAACCTTGAAAAGTCAACAGGACAGGAGTGACTTATATTGAGGATAAAAATTGTTCTGAAGCTGATTTTAGCATTTAATATATTTCAAGGATTTTCTGTTGTATTCACTGCAGAAAAGGTAATTATGAAGTTATTGTTTTTTCACAGGAGACTACTGGCTCAGCAATTTAAAGGCAATTCTTCCTGTCTCCAGGTTAAGAAAGGGAGATAAAGATCTAAATGTTTCCTGGATTTGATATAAAACAAAAGGCAGATTCACACATTTAAAATCCTGAGAGTATGCAAGAATACAGCAGCCTTTCCAGCGGTAACTCTGACACACTATGGCGCTGGACAATAACTGCTTAGGTTCTCTACATAGGAAGCTGAGATGTATAACTTAAGAATAGATGGTTTATCTGCCACAACATCAATGTGTGGCTGTTTATCCCAAATAGTTGTTTTTACCTGAAACTGTGACTTTATTTTTCTGAATTGATGAAGTGTTTGTAACAATTTATTTTCTTTAAATTGATATCTCAGCAGAAATAACCTGTCCATGAATTGGAACAAATTGACAAAAATATTGAAATGTTTAAATGCTAATCAGAAATAAAATGCCATTAAAATATATTCACAAATCTTTAAGTCTTAAAAAAAATTGAAAAAAGATACATCACAGGCTGTACAATCATTTTTATTAATATTCCAAGATAATGATCTATGTCTCCCAATAAGATAAAATCACTTTGTAGAAATACTGTATTCTTCTGCAAAAGCTTTCTTCACTGACAGTTTTTGGCCAGTGCAATCTAATACATGTGAACTTTTTCTGATGCCAAGTGGGAGATTTTCATTTGCAAAGTAGGAGATGTGTTATTTTTATGTTAACAAAGAATGAAATTACCTGTTTCCAAGTAGAGAGATTTCTGAAAATATTTAACACACCCCTCATTTCCAAATAATTTTCAACCTTAAAAATGGAAGTCTCCCTCCAAAAGTGGGAAAGTTCACATGTATGCAATCTATAATTCCACTGTGGGCTGTTTACTAGGCAATTATGCACAATTTATAGAACCATGTAAACAGAGCACTTTTTATGAATATATTGACTGCCAGAAGCAAGATCTAAATCAAATGATATAACTAATTTAAAGATTACTTCTTCGTCAGCTGGTAACTAAAAAATTGTCATCTAATAAAAAAAAAATTATGACACCATAATCTGTGTTTTATATACCGGTATTGTTGATGTGGAAAAAGATGTAAATGTTTCAAAATATTTGTTCTGTTATAACTGTTGTTATTTGTATGAACTAAAGTTAAAATAAATAGAAATGTATTAATCTCATTTAACTGCTTATGTCTCAATTATCTATTGTTAAAGAAGCATCATGTTTGATTTTCCCTTAGATTTTAAGTTTTTTAATATAAACTTAGGTCTCAACAGATTTAATAAATATTTGGTTTAAAAGGGATGACAGAATACAGATCAAGTTGGATGTTTTGGTTGCTATCCACTTAATATTAGTTGACAGATGTAATGCATATTTGGTTTTTAATTATAAATCCATACAAATTTGATATTTTGTCATTATTTTATATTGACCATTACTTGTCCTTTTCTTATGGCAATATTTGGTATACAATCAATAGTGTTTCAAAGAATGAATTTAAGGCCTATTTAGGATGTAAGCATAATTACATGTAAAATACAGATTAAGTTTGATATGGGTCTTTTTTTCAATAATAATTGACATAGTTATGGCCCTTTTGAGGTATTTTAAACCAAAATGTGGATGCATCCATGTGCTTTGGACAAATTACTTGTTTTAAATATAAGTCCTATGTTTTATTATGTTGATTTTGCATAGTTTTGTTGTTGGGTTTTAAGACCTTGGGGCATCCTTTAATTTCTGTAGATACAGTTTAATCATGGTAATCATAAAATGCAATGCCACTTGGTTACGGGCCGCCACCTAATGAATTTAGCATTAGGCCAACCAACAACATGCTTATTACTCTATGCTTATTACTCTATCAAACGTGCATCTATGGGCCCTGTGTAGTACTACTTTGAGATGTTTTTATCCAATGTTGTGTAAGTCCCTTAGGGAAGGCCATAAAAAACATCATAGTCTTATTCTTAAAGTTTTCTTCTGTAGAGTCAGATGGTGGTTTCTACCTTGAAGTCCCATTCACCTAGTAACCCAGACTTGAAATGTCGGAGACAAGCCTGCTAATAGTGTTCAAGAGCCCTTGGTTATGACTAAGCTTTATTGACACACTCTGCGTAAGTGCTCCATGCAGTGGGTCCAGAATTTCATTCATTTCACAGGAAAAGTGCAGTTTTGTTTGAAACGTTGCCATGATTTTATGACACTGTATATATATTAAAGATAACATTATGGAAGCTTTTTTGTTGCATTTGTCATAGCAGGGGTGGTCTCTATTGCAGTGATAGGTTCTTGATTTACTTAGATCCTGAAAAAAATAGAAATCACAATTTTACAAAAGTATTGTCATACAGATGTAGCATAGCATTAAAGGTCAAAGTCAGGTTATCTTATTCCAGGACATCTTTAAAGCTTAACTGAATGATGGAGAGAGCCAAATCAGTTTGCAACAAAGAAATCTATAAGTTATAAGGATCTTTTTCTTGATATTTTACTTAGACCACATATCCATCAAAGCCAATCCTTTCCACAGTAGAAAAAAAAAAACAGTTCAGAATATTTGGAGAGTAAGATATAAAGAAAGGTTGAGAAATGAGGTCCAGTAACCTTAGCTGACAAAGCCATTCTTTATTCTATCATCCACTCGGTGTTTTACCATTTATCATTTACTTGTCTTTGTTAATGACTCATTTGGGGGCTTTCAGTTCTTACAATTAACCATTTCAAAAATGCTATAATAAAAGAAAGCAACTATTGTAAATTTTCTGAACATGATTTGAATGCCCCCAAAGGCTGGCATATAGTAGTCGAACTGTCTGTCCATCTGTCAGTCTGTCTGTCTGTCTGATTTTTATGTCCACTCAATCATTACTGCATGGATTTTAAAATAACTTGGCAGATATGTCAAACTCATGAAGACGATGTGTCTCGCACAAGACTCAGGTCGGTTACTGGAAGGTCAAGGTCACACTTAAAGATCAAGGTAATAAACCTTGGTAGTGCACTGGTGGTAGTGTGCACTTAGTAACTCTGCCATTGCTTGAGGGATTTTGAAATAACCTGGCAGAAATGTCAAACACATGAAGACAGACAACTTGTCACTCACACAAGACCTAGGTCGGTTACTCAAAGGTCAAGGTCACACTTACAAGTCAAAGTCATAATCCCTAGTAGTGTACTGGTGTTTGTCTCCGCTCAGTAACTCTGTCATTCCTGGAGGGATTTTGAAATAACTTGGCAGAAATGTCAAACATATGAAGACACCATGTCGCACTCAAGACCCAGGTCAGTTACTCAAAGGTCAAGGTCAAACTTACAGGTCAAAGTCATAATCCCTCATTTGCACTACCAAGGATAATGACTTTTTATCTGATGTATTTTTTGCCTATAGAAAACAAATAATAGGAGATAAAAATTCAATATGATTATTTACATGAATCTAATGCTATTGTCTTTTTAATAACACAAATACATCCATGACATTACAAAATTTGCATTACTTGACATGACTTTGGGGGCATATGGGGGGGAAAAACTTCAAAACTTAAATACCAAAGGCATGACTATTTCCCCTATATGGCTGTATAGAAAAACTCTGGAAATCTTTCTTGTCAGAAAGAACATGAGCTTGAGCCTTGATATTTGGTATACATGTTTCTTGGTAGCCCTGTAGTGAGATTGTTAAAATGATTTAAAACCGGATTGTTAAAGTGATTTGTCAAAAAACATGGCTGCCAAGGGCATGGCCATTTTTCCTTTATGGCAATATAGGAGAACTTAGAAAATCTTCTTGTCAGAAATCACAAGACCTAGAGCTTTGATATTTGGTATTATTGTTCCTTGGGTGGCACTGTATCAAAATTGCTCAAAGAATTGTAATCTGTCGCAAAACATGGACACCAGGGGCATAATCATTTTCCCTATATAGCTATGTAGGAAACATTTTTGTCAGACACTACCAGAGCTGGAGCCTTGATATATGGTATTCCTATTCCTTTGGTGGTCCTGTACCTAGATTGTTTAATGGCCACTAATGCTAAATGTCTATAGCACTGAGGTGAGCCATATGGGGCCATCATGACCCTCCTGTTTTTAAATTTTTATCCAAAAGGCATGTCACTTTTAATACTGCTGAAATGTTATGTGTTTTTACTCATATTGTCAGCATTAATATAAACCATCTCATATGGGTTATATATATAATAAACACAGCTATTGAAAATGCCAAGACAATACTTAACTTTTGCTTTGATAATTGTTGATCCTGCATGTCACATTGTACCATAAATATCTACAAGTTACCAAAATAAACCTTCCAAAGATTGATTTAGCAGATATATGACAATCTCTTGGCTTTATAGCATTTGTGCACAGGCTGTATAATTGTATGATGGGATATTTTGTTGTCAGTCTTGTCATTTGCTTCCCTAGTTGTATGCTCCCATCAGTTATCATGCTAAGCATGAATTGATGAGGCCTATGTCAATAGTGAATATCCAGATCAGCCAGAATTCATGCTGGGAATTTTTGGACTTGTATCTGCACTTATTGATGTCCAGTCACTGGTTAAATGTCAACTTATTGCCTGTAGTTGTCGGCAAATATCTTAGATTTAGAATTCCCTTAGTTGTATGCTCCAATTAGTTATCATGCTAAGCGTGAATTGATGAGGCCTATGTCAATAGTGAATATCCAGATCAGCCAGAATTCATGCTTGGGAATTTTTTGGACTTGTATCTGCTCTTATTGATGTCCAGTTACTGGTTAAATGTCAACTTATCATTGCCTGTAGTTGTCGGCAAATATCTTAGATTTAGAATAGCATTGTAATAAATTCAGCATGAGAAAGTTTGATGCCATTCCACATACATTGTCCAGTGGCTAGTCACATTTTTTTAGAGCACTGGGGACATTGTTTCCAGGCCATAAGACAGATTACTCCTTGGAGCCATTTCCAGTCCCAGCTATTGTTCTCAAGATCCTCCATTCTGTTAAATAGTCTCCAAACTGAGCTTTATGATAATGATTGATAATATCTTCAAAAGTACTCCTGCATGCACTTTATATTGCATTGTAGTAATAACAAGAAAATTTGCAAAGAATTTGTCACATTCAGCATCAGGTGAATGCATGAATATTCACAGAGATAAACACAGCTGAATTTGTTGGAAACCATTGTTGCAGTTTTAAAGCACTTTGTTTATACTCTGATAATATTATACCCTGTTTATCATATTTCCATGGAATACACTGCTAACAGGTTTATAATTTAAGGCAAATACACATTTTTGCTTCCTAATGTTATTTGTACTAAGTCAAAGTGGGCATTTTTACTTACCGTAAGCACTTGTAGGTATTGTCAGTTTAGTATTATTTTGGTACACTTAAAGGTTGAATGTTTTCCAACTAATTTTGCAGCATTTTTTGTTTTTATTGTGTCTCTTTTCTTCACCATTCATCTTAACTATAATGTTTGTGTTGATGGACCTATTTATTTCTTATCCATGATGGGTCTTAAATGACCTGTGACTGTAAACATTTAGGTTGAGTTCCTGGTACGTTGTAATAATGTCAGCACCAAAGTAATAACATTTTCTGCAGCGACTGCTAATTTGTGTAGAGCCTAAATCTTAAGAATGCTACTTCATTTAATAATCTTTAAGAATTGTGTATTATTTGTTACCATCTGCCCAGCAAACTAAGAAAACATTGATCAGGCAGTGGAAAATAGAGTAGCCCAAGTCAGCTTGCTTCTGACCTGGATTTACACTATTTTGCTGCTGAGTGAAGAAAGATATGTCTAGTTACCGAATTTTAAGTATATGTTG
Source organism: Sinonovacula constricta (assembly GCA_007844125.1). Taxonomy (NCBI): domain Eukaryota; kingdom Metazoa; phylum Mollusca; class Bivalvia; order Cardiida; family Solecurtidae; genus Sinonovacula; species Sinonovacula constricta. The sequence continues at coordinate 25,158,162 of CM017559.1, read as the reverse complement.
TTGCAGTGTAGTTATGTATTAACATCTGTCCTGAAGATGTCACAATGTCCATATGATGTACTATTGTGAGGGGACATGGAATCACATTAGAACATTGGAGTCCACATTACAAATTACTGACATGACCATTCCTATATCCGCTATAAATATTCTGCTTAACAGCTGGTGAGGTGAACTGGGAAAAGAGATCTTAGAAGAAGACAGGCAGTCTGGAATTTGGTCTTGCACATGATTGTATCTTGGATTATGGCAAATAAAGTTCATGTGGGCAAAGAGGCCTTTGCCATCCTCTATACTACCACATAGTTGTTAGCAAATGATTAGACTTTATTCTGTGTATATAACAAGCAAATCTGTCAATAACAATAACAATATATAGCAGATAACTAAGACATTAGTCTGTGTGAATAACAAAAATATAGCAAACAAATTAGTCTTCAGTCTGTAAATAACAAGAATATAGCAAATAACTGAGACTGTATCCTGTGTCAATAACAATAACATTATATAGCAGATTACTTAGTCTTCAGTCTGTAAATAACAAGAATATAGCAAATAACTAAGACTGTAGTGTGTGTCAATATCAGTAACAATATATAGTAGATAACTAAGACATTAGTCTGTGTAAATAACAAGAATATAGCAAATAACTAAGTCTTCAGTCTGTAAATAACAAAATGTAGCAAATGACTTAGACTTTATTCTGTGTAAATAGCAAAATATAACAATTAACTGAGACTTTAGTCTGGCTAAATAACAAAATATAGCAGGTTGAGGTGGAAGACTGGCTCCATCTGTAGCAGATGGTTTATCAGTGTTACATCAGGGTGTTAGAGAGGTATACAACAATAAACTACTGACCCAAGCTCTTTACCTGGCAATCAAAATACTGGCCAGGTTTAAACACAGCATGCAAAGCTGATAATAATCACAATTTATCTCAAATGATTTCTGGTTTCATAATAAATACATTTGATAGCTTTCACTAGCTAATTGTATGTTGTTTTTTCCACATTTTCTCTCATTCTTTTTATTATTTCATGTCTTGGACAATCTGTGTTAATTGCAGAAAACCAAGTATTAAAACAATGGTATTGGCATACTAAAATGATAATTTGTTCAATTGATAAAAAACTGTTTTAGACAAAAAAATTAAACCAACTCTAAATCTTCTAAGCTAGAACTGACCAGGCCTGTCAAGATTCATTTTGACAAGCTCCCAATGGGTGCTGTTTGACCAGGATCTGCTCTGTTTGCTTCTTTGTCTTTGACAATATTTGTCCACACTCTTTCATAACTAGTGTTTGAAAGATTTAAATGAACCTTTACAGGTCTGCTAAGTACCAGGACTAGTTGTGCTTGCTGTTGGCACATCATGAACCGATTGATTACAACCTAGTTATAACTTTTTGTGAACCGGGTTTTCAACAAAAACCTTGGTTATTAGATTGGGGTATGGCGGGCAGGCAAGCGTACTTGTTGGATTGCGGTGTGAAACAGGGTTTCTGGTCAATAACTTCAGAGCGGATAAACCAATTTTGCTGAAACTTTGGATATAGCAACCTTGCATGAAGACCTAGCTTGGGATTGGATTTGGGGCCAGTCTGGTCAAGGTCACTGTTAGTAAAATAAAAAAAAAAGTTTCCAGTTAGTAATTTTAGTTTGAATGAACCAATCTTGCTGAAACTTTGGATAAAGCAAGCTTGCATGAAGGCTTAGCTTAGGATTGGATTTGGGGTCAGTCAGGTCAAGGTGAGTGTCAGTGTTACAAAAAACTACAACACAATCCTGCCAGTCATAAACACTCTGGTTATAAATTTGCCCCTGCTGTACTTACTTAGCATGGCATGTTGTGCATGTTGCACATGTTTCTTCCCTTACACCTGCATGCATGTTGTCTGAACTACTGCCTGTTGAGCCTACTACTAAAATTAATTGTTAAATCATTTAAAATCTAGTTTTGTGGCATGGCCACATTCCTTTTTTACTTAATAAACTGTGGCAAAGCAATATTTGAGAGCATAAATTACCTAAGATGATAATTATTGTTACTTTAAAAATCTGATTACATGTATTATGTATTACTGTATGCAGAATAACAGTAATGAAAATTTTAAGCAATTTTTGACAAATACATTCAATGTATCACACTTTGATTATATTTTGTATTCATTTCAATCTGTGTTACATGTACCTTTGTAGTGATGAAATTGTCAATCTGTAAGGGGACCTATAAACTATATGGCTGATAATCCAATTGGCCTCATGGCTGAAGGGTATAATAACATTGAGACAATCAAATTGTGAGGAAATTACCAGGCAATGTCTGAAAGGCACATAACAAACTATGTAGTCATTTTCTGAATTGGAAATTTTACAACAAGCATTTTAGCTTGTTAAGGTAAATTTTTTTGTATTAACAGTAACCATTCTGCTGTTAGCAAATGCTGCTCTGCTTCTGAACAGTAGTTATTATATTAAATATTTAATTACTTGTGAAATTGTTGAAATTATTTTAAAATTAGATTGTATTGCCAATCAACTGGCATTTATAGTTTATTAAATATGGCGACTAAACAAGTTGGAAATTTTTTAACAAGGCTGAGTCTGCATTCTTGTCATAAATTATGAATTTTTAAGCTAACTGTTTATGATAAACCCTTTTTAGGATAAAGCATGTTTTTATAAGATGAAACTCTACCTAAGGTACAAGAACTAGCTCTATTTAGTAAAGACAAATACTTATAGATACAATGTAAAAAAAGTAGGGAGTGGAATAAAGTCGCAAGGTAATCTTTACATTTGTGCATGTTCCTTCACACAGCTGTTGATTTTTTTTTCACAGGACTTTCTACACAATGTTAATTTTTTTTAACTTGTTAGGTACAATTAATGTCTCGGAAAAAAGTGCACATGCTAACCATACAGCTCCTAGCATGAATGAGTCAGGAATGTATCAAAAATTGTCTATCTTGTTTTGTTGAAATAAAAATATTAAACTGTTGATACATTTGCAAGTAATTGCAAACAAACATAAAAAAAAAGAAGAGATGAATCAGAAATAAAAAAGTACACTTAATAATGTCAATTATTTTAGAAATGTATAACATCATTTACTGTTATTAAAATGTTTACATTAACCATTTAAATATTTTTTTTTTTAACTCACCTAAGGTGAGCTTTTCTGATACCCTTTCGTCCGTCGTCTGTCGTCTGTGGTGCGGCGTCAACATTTCAGCTTTTGAATAAACTAAAGGCCACAGTTTTTATCCAATCTTTATCAAACTTGATCAGATTGTTTGCATAAATCTTGGATGAGTTTATTATTAGGTCACCTGGGGTCAAAAACTTGGACCAAATGGACCAAATTTTAGATAAAACTTGTGAACACACTAGAGACCACATGTTTAGCCCTATCTTCACTAAACATGGCAAGAATGCTTGCCTGCAAGAAATCTTGGGTGAGTTTGTAACAAGGTCATATGGGGTCAACAACTAGGTCACTAGGTCAAATTTTAGAAAACGTTATTACACTTAGAGGCCACATTGATGGCCCAGTCTTCACCAAACTTGGCCGGAAAGTTTGCATGCATGGCTTACACTTGTTTTGAAATGGGTCATGTGGATTCAGTAGATACTAGGTAAAATTCTAGAAAATGTTACCAGCCCAGGGGCCACACTAATGGTCCAGTCTTCACCAAAGATTTCTAAAGTATATAACTTTTAATTACTTGATGCCAGATATAAGCCTACTAAAAGCCTGTGTCCTTAGATGAGCGATTACTGGCCCTCTTGTTTTATTGGGAGGGGACACAAAACTCTTGCTTGTTGCTGTTTTGTTTCTTTATAATAAATCCTTTAGACTATAATGTTATCAATGGAAATACATCATTTTTTTTCAATTTGCACTTTTTTTTTAATAAATGTGTATTGGGATAAAATCTCACGATGGCATTTTTTGTGTTCTCTCAGATCATAATGCTGGGGTGAGGAAGTATAATCTTTTCCAAGCTTAGTGCAGTTCTCTCCCCATCAGGTTTATGCTAGAACAATAATACAATCTATGTATATTATCAAGGAGATATATGGTCTCGGCCTATATAGATAGAACATATCTATAAATAAACATGTCAGAAGGTAGGCAGAAGGTAGGCAGACAGTTGTTAGAAACTTAGAAACTGACCACAACCATCACCACTATCAATAACAGCAACAAGAAAAGGGCTGCCAAAAGCTACTTATGTGTTTGTTTACATGACTAGTGTATTAAAGTATGCAGTTTACCTCATTTTATACATAAATTTATAAGAAAAAAACAACAACTGATTAATAACTATTGAAATTAGATTTAAAGAAAAAAAAAAGGTTCAATTTACAGAATTTAATTTGACAGGTCATTCATTTCTTGTTGCTTGTTATAATCCTTGCTTAATTGACATACTTTTTTATTTTTCCTGGAAATTTCTCTTTTTTTACCCATATAAACATAATAAATAATTCTAAATATAAATCTATAAAAATATTTTTACATAAATATATAATCCTATCAGTTATCTTTTGGAACAATGGTATTGGAAATAGTATTCTTTAATGGAGATCTTTGTCATTTTTCAGCAAGCCTAACAATGGCATAGAATAAAGTAATGGTGCATATTATATGCTTCTTCTTGATTGGAGAGTTAAAATTTTGTCATATACAAGTATGGAGTGATTAAATGGTTAAGTGGGCAGGTTTTATTATGCTCCCCAAAGGGTGAGCATATACGAGGGTTGATCAGAAAGTTCGTAGAATGGTGCTATAACTTGACAACTAACAAGCGCAGACATTTAAATTTTTAATATGACATAACCCGATTAGTCATAAACAAAATCTGAAAAAATCATAACAATATCATAACAAATATAAAATCTATATAAGAAATTGCAAATACAATAAACTCGACCCGGAGCACTCCGGGGTTACATAATCGACGTCGAAATCGACGTCGCGTCGACGTCTCACAACCGCAACAAGCGCAAATGTCATAGGATTTACTACAACTTTTCAATAAAGTCACCCTGACACTGTATACATCTCTGATGCCTGTGAATCCATGCAGAGAACACGTTCCGGTACCAAGTCTCGTTGAAGTCGGCGATAATCTCGTGCAACGCCTGTCGCAATTCCGGTAGGCCGCTGTAACTGTTACCTCGCAATCTGGACTTCACCTGCAGAGACAATTGCATAACAGTCGTTTTACCACGTACCTGAGATATCAATAGTTTATATTGACGATTGGCTTGAAAAGTTTAAATACATATTTTTATATTAATTTTATAGAATGAATCAAAAATATTATTTCTGCTATTATCTCGTATTGAAATTTAATGTTATTTTTTATTTTTTTTTATATTAACTGTGGTGTTTAGTTTGCAGTAAATGTATTGTCATTTCTGAAACATTTTTAAAATTATAATTTCAACATTTTCTAGTATGGATGTGTTTTAAGTACCTCAGGAAAAATGGAGAAATCCATTGGGGCGAGGTCAGGACTATACACTACATCTCTAATAGTGCGCCGACGGGCTTCTTCAATGAACGTCTTCATGACGCCACTAACGTCGGCGTAATAACGGATGGTCTCCCTGAGCGTGCATCATTGCTTATGTTTGATCTGCCATCCTTGAAGCGTTTAAAACCACTTGAAAACAGTAGCTTTCTTCATATCTTTGGTGTGTTGAGCCCTCTGCATAGTATTATACGTTTCTGTGGCTGAATATCATAAATTGAAGCAAAATTTTACTGCCGCTCGCGATTCTTCATTTTCTGGAAGTACCATAATGGACGTTGTGTGTGAACGATGCGCGTCACTCAAATGTACATTGAATGCGTTGTATACATCGCATGACGTCAGAATCAACGTGAAAAAAAATAGTTGACGTCACGTCAATAGCAGACAATATTTCGCGGAATTTCGCAAAAAAAAAAGGGTCAAAGTCGTGCCAGGTGATACTTACATTGCTTTAAAATTTGGCGTGCTCCGGGGTAACGTTGGATGGTGATTATAAATATTCATAAAAATGAAACTAACAGTTCGATTTTAAAAATTTCTGGTTAAAATATTTAAAATAAATGGAAAAATATTTGTTAAAAATTTAAAGCGCCTATAACGTCATATATAGAAGTTATAGGACCATTCTACGAACTTTCTGATCAACCCTCGTATATCTGCCACTTTGCTCATCCATCCTTCCCATCCCATTTGTTAGTCAATCCTTCATTATTTTGTCTGGAGATAACACTAAAAGAGTTATCAACATGAGACTTAATGGGTAGATAGATTTAATGAGGAGAAGTGCAGTGTACAAGAACCATTACTCTTTTTTTCATAGTTTAGGAGATATTGCCCTTTGTTATTTTTAATGCTTAAATTATGTCTGAAGAATAATGCATAAACTGTAAGAGTTGTCAACATGAAACTTTATAGGTAGATCTCAATGAGGAGAGGTGCAGAGTACAAGAACCATAACTCTCTTTTGCATTGTTTAGGAGTTTTTTCCCATTGTTATTTTTCCTACCTTAATTTTATTGGAAGTATTAAATTAAAACTTTAAAGAGGGATAAAAAAAAAGAAGAAAGAAAGACCTTTTGGAAGTAGTGTTTATTCTGGGAGCATCAATTGGTTCTGCTGATTCTGTTGTATTATTTTTGCTTTGGTGATGTCGAATTAGCTGAGGTAGCTGGCTTAAGGTTCTGGAACTGTAATGGTGACCTTCCACAATCCTTATAATGATACTGTTTCTTGAATCTGTACTCTAAAACACATCGTATGGTGATTTTTTAAGGAAGTTTACCGTTTGTAACTCAAGTTATATGCATTTTTATAAAGTGACATTTGATTTTCAAAAACATCGTAAATTGTGCTGGGACAAAAAAATGAAAAAGTACTATTTTTTTCAAATTCTACAGTTCTATTTTCAAATTTTAAACAATTTTCCTAAAGACAATCATGTCATGATAAATCAGAACAATAAGATTACACTTTGGACAAATACTTATAAAAATACAGAACTTTGCATACATGTACACCCAAGCAAAAATCCGAGTTTTTGGGTGTGTTTAAAAAATAACTCTATCTATAAAAGCAAATATCTCAAGTTTGAAGCTAGTTAGGCACATACAACTAGTTTAAAAATTTTCTGCAATATGAACTGCCTATAATATAAGATTTTAAAGGCATTTTACCGTTCCTAATAAAATTTATAAGAATTTGTACCAAAGGTTACTATCATGAAACTGCAAGAGAATTTATAGCGAAAAATAACGTCAAAATGGCCAATTACAGATTATTCTTCTATACCGGTATACAAAAAATCACCTACAGTTGGTATTGAAGATGGAAATATGTATGTAAAACTCTGCATTATCACATGAAAACCTTCTCTTTACTGATTTTGGCTGGCTTGAGGGAAATATTTGAAATTAACCACTTTACACGTTTTTCGTAAAAAATTCCGACAGTGTAGGAATAACTGAGTCAAGCACTCTTTTGGTATTAGTGACACTTGGTTGTCTCTCACAGTTTTGACCCCTGAACACATTTAAAAACCCATCCTGGCCATCCTGAGAAAATATCAGACGAAGATGAGCGACGATCACGCTGTTGAGCTCCTGGTTCCGCTATTTTGGAGAAATGGGTAACCCTATGACGTCATGGAAAATCCCTATCACGTGGTGAAAATTTACTAAAAATAGCAATTACGAAACTTGCCGACGAATGATATTCAAATAAAACCGGATCATACCGAGTGCCGATGTTTACCGAAGTTAGTTACAGTTCCAGAACCTTAAGACTGTATCAGATCATTATTGACAAAACAATTCACTTATTAACAATTAAAAAAAAAAAAATACACGATATGAATTCACCAAATCAGTAGCACTGTAACTTATAAATTACATGACTGTAACATGGATTTTAACATTATTATGATTCTTTGATTTGAAAACATTACAGAGGAGGACATTAGAAGGAAACTGAGAGCATTGTAGAAATCAAATTGTTTCTTTTCCCTTTTATTTCATTGGACCTGCTAAAGTGACTTCATTTTTTCCCCTTCTCTAGACTTTTCTTATTAAACCCAGCTTTTACTGGCAAGAGACCAGTTTTCATAAAATATTGTCTCAAATCTTGATACAAGAAGGGCAAAAAATGCAATGCAGCACACAGTATGTAATTAGTAGTAAATTAAATCTAAACATTATTTGTAATATCAAACTTAGGGTCATATTGGCGATATCCAGCTAACTATTGGTGGAGAAAGATCCCTGACAAATGTCTGGGTAGAACCACTGCTGTACTTCAGGTCAGCTGGAACAACTCCCCACATGAAAGTTCTTGGCTCGACCCTTAATTAATGTGGTGGTCTAATTGGTCAAATCTCTTTTTTATGAATATAGAACCAAACCAGAAATACCTTGTATGAAAGACACTGAACATCTGTCCAAGCTACTAGATTCTCTGTGATCTTACTGACTCCCGTAATGTGCCTGTTGTGATAAGAATACAATGTAAGTATGGCTATGATGAATTATGATGAGAGGGACTGATCAAACAATGGTTGTGTCACTAATCACCTGTGCCATGTATTGAGGATCACTTCACACATCTTTGTACACAGTTTGTTCTGTACTTCCTGCAGTCAACAGGTGTTCGACCAAAGCTTTCATATATACCACCCATGGTGTGGATCTTGTTTTAGAACTTCATGCATGCTTTGGTTATGTATGTTACATCTTTAATGTATTAAAAGGTTGTTTGAAACTTGTTACTTTTGAAATAAACAAAAGCTTTGCAGTCATATTGTAGCAATAATACATGTATGCATTATAGGCATACATTTTGGACTGCTATTATTTCAAATTAAAATTTAGTTTACAAACATTTATGAATAGTAATTTTATATTGCTAAAATATTATATTTTAGGCAGCCTGCTAAGGTAAACAGATGTAGTAACAAAGATCAAACCTTGGTATGAGGTCTGTGTTTAAAGCCCCATGCATGCTGATTTATTTAAGTGTTATTCATTGTACTTTGTAGCTTTGTAACTCTAGCTATGTTGATTATTCAATGCAATTGATGAATAACTATCTATCTATTTATACTGCTGTACGCCCCTTTCGGGTATTACTAGCAGGTGTAACATAAGTTATTAATGTAAGGAATTGTTAAGAGAAATGTAAACAAGGAATGGAATTTGCTTTAATTAGTAAGCGTGTAAGTCAAAACAATTTTAATAATAACCTCTACAGAAGACATTTTATTATTTTTATTTGATCTTTTAATGCCGCCTTTGAGGGTTGTTCAAGTCATGGACACATAGCTTGCTGACATTCTATTAACTTGACTGACAACCAGTTACATTCACAGTGCATCATTAAGCATTTAGAGACCAATTACAGAATTACACTTCACTGTAGACTGATGAGATCTGTGATTCTCTGCTTTCTATTGATAAATGTATGGGTCCTTTTGAAGCTGGTGTTGGTGCTTGACATTGTGGGGTAATATTTGTTTATTAATTTATAAGACAGTAAATGTTCAATATATGCTGCAAGGTCATCCTATTTTTTTTAAGTTGTTTTTGTTCTTAGATCTTTTCAGATGCTTTTCTGACTTTAGTGAAATATGGAAAATTTAAAAGTGATTAATTCATTGACATTAAAAGCAGAAAATAATAGTAATAGTAGTAGTAATAATAATAATAAAAAATATTATTATTATTATTATTATTATTATTATTATTATCATCATTATCATTATAAATGGCTAGCTAGCAATATGTTAAGGCACCTTTGTTTTTGTTTTTTATGAAAGCAAGTGACTAAGAATTAGTACAAGTTGTTTATGAAAGGAAGCATGGTTGTGGTTATTTGCCATTAGATAGTCATATTCCCATTAGTTATTCTTGAAATAGAGTGTGTTACTGAAGATGGTGCCAATGATAATAACTCGCTGTCTGCATGTTCTGGTGTAAGAAATATGTAAGTACAAATGGATTACAAAAGTGCTATGACCACACAATTGTTAGATTATAACCTGATGTAGAGCTACCACAGCTACTGCAAATACGTCATTAACCATAAAGACCATGATAGATAATAATTGGATGCCAGGTCGATTTGGCAAAGGTATCTGTCAGATGCTTGCAAGGGCAAAAATCTGGTTATTCCATTGGCAAATGTCTACAAGCAGGAAGCTTTTAAACTACTTCTGAGCACCGTGTCACAACATTTGTCAGCACAATAAGACCGAATGTTTGTAGGCGGGAAACTTTTAAACTTCTGAGTTCCATGTCTACAACATTTGTCAGCACAGTAAGACCAAATGTTTGTAGGCGGGAAACTTTTAAACTTCTGAGTTCCATGTCTACAACATTTGTCAGCACAGTAAGACCAAATGTTTGTAGGCGGGAAACTTTTAAACTTCTGAGTTCCATGTCTACAACATTTGTCAGCACAGTAAGACCAAATGTTTGTAGGCGGGAAACTTTCAAACTACTTCTGAGCTCCATGTCTACAACATTTGTCAGCACAATAAGACCAAATGTTTGTAGGCGGGAAACTTTTAAACTTCTGAGTTCCATGTCTACAACATTTGTCAGCACAATAAGACCAAATGTTTGTAGGCGGGAAACTTTCAAACTACTTCTGAGCTCCATGTCTACAACATTTGTCAGCACAATAAGACCAAATGTTTGTAGGCGGGAAACTTTTAAACTACTTCTGAGCTCCATGTCTACAACATTGATCAGCACAGTAAGACCAAATGTTTGTAGGCAGGAAGCTTTTAAACTTCTGAGCACCATGTCACAACATTTGTCAGCACAATAAGACCAAATGTTTGTAGGCGGGAAGCTTTTAAACTACTTCTGAGCTCCATGTCTACAACATTTGTCAGCACAATAAGACCAAATGCTTGTAGACGGGAAACTTTTAAACTACTTCTGAGCTTCATGTCTACAACATTTGTCAGCACAATAAGACCAAATGTTTGTAGGCGGGAAACTTTCAAACTACTTCTGAGCTCCATGTCTACAACATTTGTCAGCACAATAAGACCAAATGTTTGTAGGCGGGAAACTTTTAAACTTCTGAGTTCCATGTCTACAACATTTGTCAGCACAATAAGACCAAATGTTTGTAGGCGGGAAACTTTCAAACTACTTCTGAGCTCCATGTCTACAACATTTGTCAGCACAATAAGACCAAATGTTTGTAGGCGGGAAACTTTTAAACTACTTCTGAGCTCCATGTCTACAACATTGGTCAGCACAGTAAGACCAAATGTTTGTAGGCAGGAAGCTTTTAAACTTCTGAGCACCATGTCACAACATTTGTCAGCACAATAAGACCAAATGTTTGTAGGCGGGAAGCTTTTAAACTACTTCTGAGCTCCATGTCTACAACATTTGTCAGCACAATAAGACCAAATGTTTGTAGGCGGGAAGCTTTTAAACTACTTCTGAGCTTCATGTCTACAACATTTGTCAGCACAATAAGACCAAATGTTTGTAGGCGGGAAGCTTTTAAACTACTTCTGAGCTCCATGTCTTCAACATTTGTCAGCACAATAAGACCAAATGTTTGTAGACGGGAAGCTTTTAAACTTCTGAGCTCCATGTCTACAACATTTGTCAGCACAATAAGACCAAATGTTTGTAGACGGGAAGCTTTTAAACTTCTGAGCTCCATGTCTACAACATTTGTCAGCACAATAAGACCAAATGTTTGTAGGCGGGAAGCTTTTAAACTACTTCTGAGCTTCATGTCTACAACATTTGTCAGCACAATAAGACCAAATGTTTGTAGGCGGGAAGCTTTTAAACTACTTCTGAGCTCCATGTCTTCAACATTTGTCAGCACAATAAGACTAAATGTTTGTAGACGGGAAGCTTTTAAACTTCTGAGCTCCATGTCTACAACATTTGTCAGCACAATAAGACCAAATGTTTGTAGGCGGGAAGCTTTTAAACTACTTCTGAGCTTCATGTCTACAACATTTGTCAGCACAGTAAGACCAAATGCTTGTAGGTGGGAATTTAAAACTACTTCTGAGCTCCATGTCTACAACATTTGTCAGCACAGTAAGACCAAATGTTTGTAGGCAGGAAGCTTTTAAACTTCTGAGCACTATGTCACAACATTTGTCAGCACAATAAGACCAAATGTTTGTAGGCGGGAAGCTTTTAAACTACTTCTGAGCTCCATGCTTTCAACATTTGCCAGCACAATAAGACCAAATGTTTGTAGGCGGGAAGCTTTTAAACTTCTGAGCTCCATGTCTACAACATTTGTCAGCACAATAAGACCAAATGTTTGTAGGCGGGAAGCTTTTAAACTACTTCTGAGCTCCATGTCTTCAACATTTGTCAGCACAATAAGACCAAATGTTTGTAGGCGGGAAGCTTTTAAACTACTTCTGAGCTCCATGTCTACAACATTTGTCAGCACAATAAGACCAAATGTTTGTAGGCCGGTAACTTTTAAACTACATATGAGCTCCATGTCTACAACATTTGTCAGCACAATAAGACCAAATGTTTGTAGGCCGGTAACTTTTAAACTACATATGAGCTCCATGTCTACAACATTTGTCAGCACAGTAAGACCAAATGTTTGTAGGCGGGAATTTAAAACTACTTCTGAGCTCCATGTCTACAACATTAATTGTCAGCGGAATAAGATGAAATGTTTGTAGGTGGGAAACTTTCAAACTACTTCTGAGCTTAATGTCTACAACATTTGTCAGCAGGATACCGTATTTTGCGGAATATAGCCCGCAACTTTTTTTCTCAAGATGGCAGTCTTCGGGGAATACCCAGTATGGTATGTTGTTTGCATTTCTGTTTTAACACATATCACGCCGATAATTACGCTGCACAGTTACATCAATCAATCATCTGTAATTGTCACTTTTGTTGGTAACATAAACTTAACAAACAATATTTTACATTCTTTCTAATGCCACTGCACGGCAATTAATTTTTTGCACGTATCAGCCTATCGTGCCCTGATTTTTCCAATTAAACACTTAATGCTTTAACATCAAAATAACCACTCCTAACGTATTGCACCATCTCATTGTCTATAAATAGCTCTCACTTCCCCGACATAAGGTCAGCTTTTGTGTAACAGCCGAAAGCGAGAAGGATTATCGATCGATATATGCATTGTAGTGTTAGGTAACACTGTGTAGATCACGCTGACTTGGTGTGATACAGTTGACACGTGTTTGACCTGGGAATATGGCTTCTTTACACATAAGTTATCAGCACAAAGGGTGCGGGGAATATTCCGCTGCGGGTTATATATTAACAAAATTTAAAAAATCATTAAAAAAGGGCCATGCGGGGTTTATTCCAAGGGGGGTTGTATTCCGCAAAGCAAGGTACTTTATTGACTATCATTTTTTGTGAACCTATACATGTCATTAAGAAACATCCTTATTATTATTTTGCAAATTGTTTTCTGTAACATTTTTCAAACTGCTTGTTTATCACCTTCTTTTGATCTTGTTTCTTTTGTTCTTCTGTTCCTTTATACATGTAACCTTAATCTGGTTTATATCTAATCTCTTCCTTTCCCATCTTTCTTTCCGATATGTCAATACAACCAAATGTTTGTAGGCAGGAAGCTTTTAAACAACTTCTGAGCCCCATGTCTAAAACATTTGTCAGTAGAAAAAGACCAATTTGTTCGTAGGATGTTTGTCGTCAGATGTTTGTCGTTAAGTGTCCCAGCACATATTGTTTGAATTTTATGAAAGTGTTAAGGTCACTGTTTCTACAAATAGATTTTTTTCTGTTTGCTTAAGTAACAGCTTTAAGGATTGACATATGATGACTGAGTTAAGTAGATACACACTTATAGAAGAGGATTATTAGGTGTTTAGGAGTTTATTTATGTTCAGGTAAATAGGGTCATGGTTATTGTTACAAAAAATATTTTCTCCTACTCAATTCCTTCCTTACACAACTCCTACTGTTATTTTCAGATATTGTGAAGGTGTCTGAAATACCATGTAGGACTGTAAAGATTTTCATCTTTAGCTCCAGTTTAAAAAAAAGTGGCACTATTGTCATGATCTCTTTGGCTGTTTTTGGCGAAAAACTTTTTGTTAAGGTCCATTTCTCAAAAACCATCAAAGATACTCACTTCAAACATGAACTATTTGTTTACTATCAAAATGGAACACCTTTTAAAAAAGCATGTAACAACTAAAGTAATTTTGGCTAAGTTATGTATGCCCCTTTTTTCAAGTTGAATTGGGGCACCTGTGGCATAGTGGTAGAGTTGCCAGCATGTAACTCCTCTGATTGCTTAGCCTTTCACTGTGTGGGTTTGAGTCTCGTTCGGGGAGAAGGGAGTAAAAGACTTTATGTGGGAAGGTCTTCCAGTTGACCTGCGCTGCGTTGGTGGTTCTACCTGGACATTTATCTGGGGTCTTTCTCCACCATACTAGCTGGACATCACTTTAATAATAAATAATGGATCTCTGCAATGTATTTCAATAACACCAATAACATGAAGTTAAAATGTTTATTATATCTTGCGAATTGTGAAATGCCTACTGGCATGTCAGTAGGGTCGCTGTTATCAAAATAAGTTTTACCGGTTTGTGGGTCAGATAATGGAGAACTTTGCATCATTAGGCATGTTCTTGTTCTGTTTATTATTAATAGAGCAGTTAATAGTTGACTTTCAACAACTTTAACTTCTTTCAAATGACATAATGTGTTCAATATTTTATTGTCTATGCAATGATACCTATCAGTGGAATGATGATTAGCTGGAATAGCCAACACAAATAACAATGTGGGTATGATAATCTACCAAGAGTACGCAGCATTAGAGAATACACTTTATATAACCTAAAATATCTTTTTGAAGAACCTTGTGCTTGATCTACCATCTTGATACCAATTTTAGATCAGTCACTATGAGGGTCTTTTACAAAAACTGGCTTGAGATTAACTGCTCATGATAACAATATGGTTTATCACAGCATAGTATCTTCATTGATATTTAACTTTTGTTACTGTCTTAAAGGATGTATCTGAAAGTTTTCATACATTTTACATATGTTACAATGTCTGTAAATAAGAACAATTGGAATTCCTGCTAAAAATAGCCATTGATGTCACAGTTAATGATGTGGATAAACTAGAACTGTGCAGCATGTCTCAGATTGGAAATATTACATATTACATGTGTGTAATGAAGATTGTGGTGTTTTGATTCACTTTTCCAACAGGTGTAGGACACCAATAAACAGCATTTTATGAGATCTGTTCAGATAACAATGGTTTACTAAGATGTATCAAAAAATATTTTTGGTCCAATCAGGTGGGTTACCACCTTTAAGCATTTCCAACATATTACCTTTTACTACTTGTTTATTTGCCTTTCACAAATTACAAATGTATTCATAAAGAAAGGCAAGCATTTTTGTTGTTGTTTTATATTGAGCCATTAAATGGCATCAGAAGACATCATTCTTATGCTAATGTGCATATAAACCAGGATTCAATACTTGCAATTCATTACCTCTTAACCTGCACAAATTGAGCAGATTGGCAAATAGTTAAGTTTCAGATCATAACTGTTTATTGTAGAGTAGTAATATCTCTTAATCATACATCTTTTTTTCAATACATGTTTTACCATCACATTAAGTTTTGAGTAAATAATCATGAATGTTATACTAATAGCAGTTATTAACTGTTACTGTTTTATTAAAGGTTTAGGCAAAAGAATGACTAATATCTATGTGGGATAAATGTTAAAAATATAAGGTTCTTGTAGTTTAGCCTACCAGACAAAGGATGGGATGTAATAAAAATACAATTTTACTGACAGACAGTTACCCAGACCCACTTATGTTAATGCTGCCTGGGATGATAAGACGGGAGAGGTAGTTAATAATGACTGAAATAGTTTATCTGATGATAAGATGCTGATATCATATTGAAGACTTTCCGAGTCGAGAAGTCTCTTATTTTGTATTATTGTGAAATCATGGTTCTGAAGTGTTTGCTATATCACCTAAACTCCTTCAGGCTTTTATGTTATTGTTTTATAATGATACATATTTAACATTTTCTATGAATACAAAAAAAAAGATGCAATATTTTGTTTATGTTATCTTAATACAGTTGTTAGCTTTTGATATTTGACTTTTCTTTCCCTCGAACTTTTGATTATAAATGTGCATTTTGCTGCACGAGTTAAATGAAAGCACTGAAAGTACTGGGGTATTCATTGTTTTGGAAAAGTAGTCAAACTGTTTTATATAGTTTTGTGTAAGACAAACCATTTCTTCTTATTTGTACAGCTCTTCATCAATTAGTGGAAATGACAAGCAGAAGATTGAAGGTCTAGGACCAAGACAGGAGGACATATAAGTGTGAACATTTGATGATTTTTACTGCTGCTTAAGTTTTAACTGTTTGACTCTATTTTGTTTCACGCCCTATAATTGAAATATTTAGGACTTTAGTCTTCTCTGGCTAGGAATAGTTGAATTTTAAGTCAGCTGCATTTCCCTGACCAGTAACTTATGCAGTGAATACAAAAGAATACTTGCAGGGCTTTTTTTCACTGCCAGGGGAAGGGACCCTGCCCAATATTTTAAGGGAAAAGAGGATGATTGGGAATAAAAAACCTGATGTAAAGTTTCTTTTTGGGGAAAACTGCATGATTTTTTGAGGGGAAGTTGCTTGTAAACAGCTCCTGCTAAAGAAGGAACAAAAAACCTGACTTGCATTATGTAAATTTTGTTCTTTTCTCATCTCTTTCCAGAAACTGCAACAGCATGTAAAAAATCTGAAGGACTTAACAAAGAGCAGAAGCACAGAAGGGTTATAAAAGACGAGACTGTTCAGAGTGCAAAGAGACAGCAGTCATCATGCCGTACACAGTGAGAACCAGTTACTCCAATGGCTATGTGATTGAGGAAGTGGAGAATGGCACAGATCCATGTGACAGCTGGTTGCTGTTACCTGCAGAGAACCTTTGGGACCCTGTCCTTCGTGGCTTCCTCTACGTCCTCGCCATCGCCTATTTGTTCATTGGCATTGCAATCGCCTCCGATATCTTTATGGGTGCTATTGAGGTGATCACCAGCAAGAAGAGGAAAATTGTCAAATGGGACAAGCAAAGGAATGAAAAAGTGGAGTTTGATGTGCTAGTCTGGAATGAAACTGTGGCCAACCTCACTCTCATGGCCCTTGGCAGTAGTGCCCCAGAAATCTTGCTTGCTACTGTGGAGCAAGTCTCAGTTTTGGGCACAAACAAAGAAAGTGAAGATTCTTTAGGTACTTTTACGATTATTGGAAGTGCTGCTTTCAATCTACTTATAATAACAGCCATTTGTGTAGTTACAGTCAATGATTCAACAAAATATATTCGAGAGTATGGAGTGTTTCTTATAACAAGTGTTTGGTCACTGTGGGCTTATATCTGGATGTTGCTAGTAGTAAAGTACATCACCCCGGGGCAGATTGACGCCTGGGAGGCGTGGTTAACCCTGGGCTTCATGCCAATGTTTGTGTTTAATGCCTACTGTCAGGATAACAGCTGGTGGTGCAAGAAACCCAAGGTGGACCAGGGAGAGGAGCCTCATGAAGATGATGTAAGTAAAACTCTGACAAAGCATTTTTAGACAATGTAAGAGTTTTTCGGAAAGTTTGCATTTCCGTATGTTTTATTTGCTTTTTGTTACATTGCACCAACACAGTTGTAGTCATATTGGCGATGTCTATTAACGGAGAAGACCCCACCTCTACCAACATAGTTGGACATTGCTATAACAACAATTATTTTATGTTGCGATATATTTCAAAAAAACAACAAAAAAGTCACATATTATACATATGCTTTGAATTAAAGGCTTTAATCAAATCACATCATTCCTCTTTCACTTTTTCTACAGAATGTAGTAAATTTTAGAGAAATAGGAGCCATTAAATGCCCATGCTGCAAGTCAGTAATTGACCAAACCTATTAGCACTCTGTAAAATCTCTAAAATAGAAACAAAAACTTGATGTGTTTTATTTTTCAAATAGTTATGTCCCAATTTGCCCTGGTCAGGACTTTCTCAGGTTAGTTTCTAGCTTCTTGTGCTAGGGGCATGGTTAACTTGATTTATTATGTAAATGACCATCTGTGCTTTTAACAGATGGGAATTTACATTCTAAATTAAATATTTCATTGAATTATTGAACTTGCTCAGCAATCTTAACCTTTAGCTTGCTTAGAACATATTTATACAGCTTTGGCAAAAAGTGTATATTCAGATCAGCCAGCTCCCTATTAGAAGTTCTCTGATAAGGATCTACCTTACTTGCTGCTGACTGCATGGCAACATGTCCAGGCACTTCAGCATGTCAAGGTATGAAGATAACTAATAATTAGCATGGGTTATTAACAAATGTAGCAAGCAAAGGATTAATGGCTAACTGCAAATAGCTCTTCATATTTTTGATGTTGCTGACAATTTATTTTTTGACATCACAGATGAGTCTTAAAAGACATTGTTGCCTAAAACAGGACTTACATTGTCTGTTGGCAAGATTTCTTTTACTTTAAAGATAGTCTTTTAGGTGGAAGCAAAATAATTCTATCGTTAGTTGCTATGCTTTGATGTTGTTAATTCTGTTTTTAGATTAATGATTCCTAAATGTAAAAATTTTATCGAATGCAATTTAATTTGGTTTTGGGATTGAGCTTCTCCGGGAATTGTGTGAACTGCTTCATCCATATAATTCAGAGAAGTGGTGAGGGCTTGACACCTTGTTTGTGCTTTCCTCATAGATTGATTAACGAAAACAAACTTCACTAAAACTTTGTCCAATCTGCTAAAAATGGCTTTAAGGAAATTCCACATTGCCCTTTATTGTCTGTAGACTTGACAAAGTGCTAGCATTGGCTCAAGTGCTAATGTGTTGTTTTAAAAATGAGTTGTTTGTATCACGTTAAGTGTAAAACACCATTTTACTGTATTAAGGTAAATATAAATTTGTTTCCCAAGGTGTTAGTTAATATTTTGTTCTTTTTTTTTACACTGAATTATCCAAACTGGATTTTTTTTATTTTAATTATTTTGTTGGTGAGAGAAAAATCTTTTTATCATTTAACAAAAATTAAGAATAAATTATGCTGCTGCAATTTTTAATTCTGATTTTATTATTCACTATCAGGACAATCATATTTGCTGAATGCCTTAAGATTTAATTTTAGGTTTATATTTGCTCACATATATATGATACAACATACATGTTAATGCAAGTATGGTATGTAATATTTTAAAAGCATTTTGATAAACCGCTGAAATCTTTGAGTACCTATATGCTTATACATAACATGTATGCTTACATATATATTTGCATGTACATGTATCTTTGTTTAAAGTTGGTCTAACTTTATAATGTGTTGGATGTTTTTGTAGACAAACTACGATATGTATCCTTAGCTATTTCAATTGAAATTTTTACAATGATAAAACATCAATCTAAAACAGGAAGGAAGTGTTTAGCTAGTAAAAGAAGTATTAGTGGGGATCAATGTGCTATTGCACTCAGTAATCTTACATGAATAGATATTTAGAAGAATTTGTGAATTATGAATAGCAAAGTTTGAAGATTAGGCCATATAAAAGACCTTTTATAGAAATAATAGATTTTACTCTAGAGGTTACAGTTTTGATTTAGTCTGAACTAAACTTGGACAGAATGTTTAATTAAAATTTTATGAGCTTGTAACTGTGTCACATGGGGTTAAAGTAGGTCGCTAAGTGAAATCCAGAAAAACAACAACATTGTGAACACCATAAAGACCACATTTTCTACACAATCTTTACCAAACATGGCCACAGGTTTACATGACATCATGGTTGAGTATATAACTACAAAGTACATTTCTAGGTCAAATTCCTTTAGCAGCTTTGTAACACCCTTATTTTTTTCAGCCTGACCTTCACAGAACTAGATTATAATCTCTGTATAGAAATTTTGATTTGTGCAAGGATTTGCTAAAATAACTTGCACTAATTTGCTAAATTAACTTGTGCTTAATGGATACCAAAGACATGATTATGCACACTAAGTCTTGTAATATGATTTAAAAGCACAGTGGCAGCCAGGATCCTCAGGTGAGTGTTTCAGAGCCATCATGACCCTCTTATGATTGAGGGTTATAGAAGTATGTAAGCATTAGAGAAGTTAAATGAAAAATTGTATATTGTATTTATCTTTTTAGGACAAGATTTACAAGCTAGTTGTTTTTTGTCATTTTTGATCCAGACAGAAAGTGGCTTTACATCAAAAAGTGCACTTTATAGTGGAGGAATAATTCAGGAAATTTAATAATAATGATTGTAAGTTGTACTGATATATATATAGATATTTTTTTGTATCATAAGGCATATGGCCCATCAATACACATACAAGTAAAACATGACATCTGAAAAAGTTCAGTTGTGTTAGTAGCAAAAGTGGCAATAACACTTATCAGTAACATCAGTATAATATAACATATGATACATTTAAGATTTAAGTAAAAAGCTACTACTGGTTGCACAAAATACACTTAACATGACCTTTACATATTCAGTAACAAATATATTGATTGTTTGCATGAATATAAAACAAAATAATATTTGATCTTGCTGAATCGGTTGATTAACATCTCTCAGGCTTTTGAACTGTTATCTTACTTGAAGGCAATTGATCTGCCTTATGCAAATGGTGTATAGCAATCTGATCAGATGCAATATTTATTTCTAAGTCACTTGCAATATGTCCTGTAATATTTCATGTTATTGTAGCAGTGTTTGTGCCAGCCGTGAATGTTTTATATTTGACTGTCAAGATAGAAGTAAAAAAATAATGCCATGTATAAATGTATTGATTGACATGTTTTACACACTTTTTTTATTATTATTAATCATTTAGAGTTATTATTTGGAAGATAAAACACTGTTTCTACTCTATAAGTCTGCAGAAAAGCAAGCACTGATACCATGGCAAGCTTTCAGGACAGATTATGTTAGCACAATTACAAGCAAGACCATCTGTGAAATGTTAGGGAGTTTTAACCCTTTGCTTGCTATACCTGTTAAAAACTCAGGCTATTTTTTCTTATTACATCAGTTTGCAAGAGTATATTTACCAAGACCAAGTTGTGCAATCAGTCGAGCATTGGGTCCGGGTACAATTGGGAGGCCTGGATTTTAAATCCATGCTGCGACATACATATGAAACCAGTAAAAATTTAAGTGGTCTAGTGTCCTTGCTTGCTTGTTGAAAAGACAACATGTGAGCCCAGAGTGGGACATCATTCATTAGATTACATGTCATCATTTAATTCATGAAATTGTACCAGCCGCAAAAGCTCAGGTGGTAGAGTGTTGGCCTGCGGATCGGGAGGTCGTGTGTTCAAACCCTGGCCAGGTCAAACCAAAGACTTTAAAGTTGGTAGAAGTGGCTTCCCTCTTAACGCTTGGGGCTAAGGGGACAGCATTATGTCTGACTCGTCGGTGTCAGTATAATGGACCGGCTGGGTTCAGTCCCTGGGCACCTCATAAGTGCCCCTGTGCTGTAATGATAGAAATGTTGCTGCACAGTATTGGCAAAAAATGTCGACAAATCCCAATTCCAATTCATGAAAGCCTTTTTTTTTTTCTTTGTTGCTCTTTGTCTGATAACAAATCTAAAAAGTGGTTAATTTACTGCTCTGAAGTACAAGTTAAAAATATTGATTAAATTATCACTGCATCCTGAAATTAAGGCTGTAAAATCAGCAGCTATTTACACTTGCAACTCATAGAAATGGCTGAAGTGTTCTGAATGTAATACAACAGCTACATCCATTATTATAGATTTGTTAGTTTGTTTTAGCTTTGTGATTTGAGGTGTAATAAATGGCAGAAATGATTGATCTTAGCACCCTAGTTGGTCCTATTGTTGACTGACGGTTCCATAGTAGTAGCTGCTGGGCTTTCTCAAATTGCACAGTGGCTAAAATTATCTCAGTGGTCATGGCAGTTTACATTTAGTTGCAAGTGTTTACCTTTGCTTAGAGCTAGGGTCAATTGTAATATATATTTAATATATGTTTTTATACACATAGGACCTTGTAATGTTTTTTTTATTTGAGCAACTTTTGTTGAGTCTCATTAAACTCTATTCTGCTTCTGAAAGAAATTAATTGCATCAGAAATGGAGTAAATGCACAATTGTAGTTGTTACATGTAG
The DNA here is from genome assembly GCA_007844125.1 of Sinonovacula constricta. Classification (NCBI taxonomy): domain Eukaryota; kingdom Metazoa; phylum Mollusca; class Bivalvia; order Cardiida; family Solecurtidae; genus Sinonovacula; species Sinonovacula constricta. The sequence continues at coordinate 25,135,864 of CM017559.1, read as the reverse complement.
CTTAAAAAAATCAGCAAATAAACACAAAAATCAACAATAAAAAACAACAATCAAAACAAACAAAAAGCTATAAAAACTTAAAAGCTGCTATTTCATTTGTATGCAGTATAAAGGATTTGCTAAATTAGAAGACTGGGTTAACAGTTACAGTTATTTTTCAATAAATCAATTCTGCCTTTTGCTGCTGATTGCTCTAACCTAATTGTAATTCATGGGACTTGAGCATTACATGTTTATCATTTACTTGAATAAATTGAACAATTCATTTAGTTATTAGGGTGAACTGTATTTATGTCTATCAATGACATTTGCATACTTATTGATACTTATATGCACATGATTGTCTACTGGTTATCACACTATCAGGGTTTGACATTAACGGTCATTCAATTGCCTGGGACAACCCAAAACCGGCCGCGGGCAATGTGTTTTTGCTGCAGGTTGTCTGATTGGGCAACCAGAAAACCTGCTCAATTTTTTATCTTTTAAACAAATGCTTGCCTCATATTATTCGTATAATCGGTGTTTGTTTTCCACATTGCTTCTGCACTGTGAAAAATGAATAAAGAAATGTGCATATAAAATAGTCTGGTACACCACTCTATTTCCATTTTTCTTGGCTCACAGTTACCAACATTCATAAGCTAATGCAACTAGTAAATGTTTGTTTGTTGTAATCAACATATTTGTTTCAAATTTATCCTCTTGCACAATTGATGATATGTAGCTCAATTAATGCAATGAAAAAAATTACATTCAGATTAGTTTAAACAATTTAATATTAAACTTAATAAGTAAAAATGTGAATTCAAAATTGAGGTATTGCCTTGTATCGGTTTTTATCTGTTTACATTTGAAATGAAAGCTGGAAAATGTCTGGTTTAAGTTTGGTTTCAAAACTAAATCAAGTACAAGTAAGGAAAAGATGATAAATCTTAAGCAAAAAATCTGACTCTAAAACATTATGGGCACCAAAGAAAAAGTATGAATTGAAAAGAAAACATGCAGTTTGTCACTTTGTTACATATGTTCATACTTGACTATCTGTAAGAATAAACAACTATTGTTTGCATTAATATTAACCAGAGATTTTATATAATCATTTCTCATTTCTCAACTCTTGACTCTAAGTTTAGTTACTCATAGCTAATTTAATTTTGATTTTGCTCAAAAATGGTACCATATCTAGGAAGTTGGACAGATAAAACAGCATGTAGGAAAACAAGAATAAACATTATATTAGTATTTTTTAACAAGCCCATATTCCACTATCTTTTTGTTGTTTTTTCTTCTTGTTTTTTTTTTACATTTAGACATTGTGACTTGAAGAATATATTGTGTTGGCTCTACCATGATAACATGTAATGATCTTCTGTTCCTACATGTATATCAACACTATTCTTACTGTCCCACCTATGTTGATTTTTTTATAACTAATTATGACTGACCAATGAGTAACATTCATCTAGGACATATCAGACTTTTTAAAACTTAATAATAGGAGGAATGAATCAAGAATGTTTTTTGTACAGTGTTTCATAAAGTTCACCAGCCAATATTGCAAATAATTAAAAATCTTCTTCACCATTGTGACATAAGCAAAACATGTTGCTTTTAGTGTAGAGGCTGTTTTAAGTCTCAGCATTCCTAATTATTATAATTTACTTTAAAGTGTTTTCCACAATGGCTGATTCTGTATTTCCAAAGGATTGTTTCCCTTTTATATAAGATTTTCATCAATTCTATTCTCAAACTTCACACAATCTTATATAGACTAAGGCTATTTAGACTATTACTAACATTGCATGGAAACAAAAAGGAGTGTTAAATAATGAGAGTTGAACTAGTTGTCACTTACAATTATTTACACTGACAACACTCATATACTGTATGTGATCAATGAAGGGTTATGACAGAGAGAAATAAGAATACCATATGAAAATTGATTATATCCCTCTATGCCATACAATAAAGTGTTTGTTCTTAGTTTGCTTCTTGGAGCTCCATTGTGGTTATTGAATTATTGAAGTCGCTTTGTCTTTCTTTATAAGAATATAAGACAGGAATTCAATATTTGTCTTAACAAGGTCAAACATGTGGAGAAAAAAGAGAACATTAATTTTTCTTGACATACATTTGTTAAATCCTAGTGTAGAAGAAAGGGTATTATAAATGGTAATAGGACATGAAAGAGAAAAAACATCAGATAAGAATCAGATCAATAAATATAGCACATTGTGTTATTAGTAATTATTTCTTGTAATTTAATCTTTTAATAAAAGAACAACTCTGTACATAGAATTTTTATTATTATTATCATTATTGTTATTATTATTATTATTTTTTTTTTTTCTTCATAATTATTATTATATCTTTATCGAGGTTGAACACCATGTTTGTATTATCAAGATTAAGCACTTCTGACCGTGACTGATGTACCTGGTAAGGCTTCTGTTTGAGTTTAAGCTTTCATGTTATATTGTCAGGGAATTTGGGCCACAGAATTATTTTGGAACATGTGGAAAAAAGTTCAAACATTTTACGTCTATATTTAGCACCAAGACTAAAACATGTCACATTTTCCTGTAAATTTGCACTTATAGTCAGAAAGGAAGCCAGTCAAGCTTATGTTTGCTTAATTGCTTAAATGGTAGGTGAGGTCCCAAAATAAAAAGCTTGAAAGTTATTGCAAGACTAGTGAAGCAAATAATAAAATCCATTCAAGATGAATAGAAATTTAATGATTATTTTATAAGCATCAGTAATGTCAAATAAATGAATTTTAAACGTTTGGTTTGGTAGTTCATTTAAACAATTTTTATCATATTGGCAAGTGTCCAACTATTATTGGCAATGGAGACACCTGACATATCTCTGGGAAGAATGTCTGGCACACTGTAGATCAGCTGGAAGACCTCCCTACACAAAAGTTCATGCCCAAACCAGGGCTTGAACCTTCGTAGTAAGATGCTTGAGAGTTTCTAGTAATTTACTTCCACTGCTCAGCCATGGGCACCAATACAAAGTTTTAAATCTTTGCATAAAATATTTTCTATGCATGGCAGATCAAACAAAACATATTTAAGAAACAATGCACACTGTGTTACTGTATGAACTGCTGCTAAAGTGCTTCCTGATAATTGCCAGTGCTTTCTAGAAGGAAGAAAGGCTGATAATGTCTGATCACATGCCAGGTTTCCAGAAATTGCATGCAAGGATTCTGGAGTTGTCTCCCTTGACCTGACAGAGCTTATGGTGACAGTAATAGACATTACTTTTGTTGTCCCTTGTTGGGATTAACACTATTTGCTTCATGCTGATCAGTTCACGCTCAACAGGCAAATGAAGTTAACTGGATTCAGAAGCTGCTGTAACAGATTGCACTCTTTAATAAGTAATGGCTAAATTTGACAATTTTTGTGTAGAAATCGTAAAAGATGTATAAAAAAAAAACTTACAAGTTTCAGTACAATTTTCTCAATTTTTAATTTTTAATGGCTGAGTGATTTGTAAAAAAAAAATCATATTTATTTGGTTGATATTAGGACTTACTGAATGATTGTATTAAATGGTGTTAAATAGATTTTCTTTCATTTTATTCTTCCTTTTAATTAACTTGTTCTTATAAAATAATTGTTTATAACTTGGTAGCAACTGTAAAAGTGATGTAAAACAATAAGAGCAAGCAAGTTTTTTTAAAAACAACAACAACATAATACACATGTCTCTGCTCTAACTTTGAACAGCGAAAAAGACATGATATCACAAAAGATTTCTGATTTAATACACATTAAAGTCATACGTAAATATAAAACAAAACCTGCCTGGATGTAACATTAACAAAAATAGGAATATATTAAGAGAGAGACATAAAAATTTATTAAATAATTAGTTGGTACCAATTGTATATATATGGATCACATTGTATATATATTGCAATTTGTGTAGGAAAGCAGCTGAGGAACCAGCCTGAAAACAAGTCCCACTCTCTTTCAACAGAATTTCTAACTCACCGTAACTCAGATGTCATCCCCATAGTCACTGGACCAGGGTTTGACTGGAATTTAGTGACAAAATAGAGGGCTAAGGACTTGACAATTATAGAGCCTACAAATATAGAGGGCTAATGACTTGACACATATAGAGGGCTAAGGACTTGACAAATATAGAGGACACATATAAAGGGCTAAGGACTTAAGAAATATAGAGGGCCAAGGACTTGGCAAATATAGAGGTCTAAGGACTTGACATATATAGAGGGCTAAGGACTTAAGAAATATAGAGGGCTAAGGACTTGACAAATATAGAGGGCTGATGACTTGACACATGTAGAGGGCTAATGACTTGACACATATAGAGGGCTAATGACTTAACAAATATAGAGGACACATATAGAGGGCTAAGGACTTAACAAATATAGAGGGCCAAGGACTTGGCAAATATAGAGGTCTAAGGACTTGACAAATATAGAGGGCTAAGGACTTGACAAATATAGAGGACTAAGGACTTGACAAATATAGAGGGCTAAGGACTTGACAAATATAGAGGGCTAAGGACTTGACATATATAAAGGGCTAAGGACTTGACAAATATAGAGGGCTAAGGACTTGACAAATATAGAGGACTAAGGACTTGACAAAAAAGGTGGTATCCAACAATTAGCCTGTGTTGAATACAAGTAACAAAACTGGTCATAGTTTCTGCAATCACTCACGCTTTAGTCATAAAGATGATTTTTTTTATGTTCATTGTTTTCAAACCTATAAATAAGCATGATGGAGGATTTCTGCTAAATATAGATACCAACGTTGGAGCAGATAACCCAGATGATGCTAAAGTGTTATCTCAAAAGTAAGTGGCCACATGGTTTTATAAGTTTAAAAACAGTTATTTCTACCGAATGGCATACAGGAAATACATATTTGCAATGACAAGTGAGGATTTATGCTTGATTGTTCACACTGATCTAAGGCATTAATGAACATCATTTTGCAGGACCATTACAGGTAACAACGACTTATTTGATTATATGAGGAGAAAAAAGTTTGGTCCAACCAGGTGCCACCTTTAACAATAGAAAGCAGACTAATCTGTTACAGTGGAACATCTGTACAACAGCACGTCTTCAGCTGCAGGCGTTCATTCTGTACCTGTATCACAGACTGAAGCAGACAGTTCTTGCTGCATAACCCTAATCGGGATTGATTGAAACCTCAGGCAGTTGTTTTAGCACTTTTTCTCTCTATAAATGTTGCTTTGAGAAGTTTGCATGTAGAGGAGCCAAAAAGAAGTTAAACAAGTGAATCTAAATACCCTATTTGTCCACAATTTACCGGTTAGTCTTGTTTATGTGTTTGTATTTTAGTGGTACTCTTATGGTGATGTTAAATGATCATTGTCTTTAAAACCAAAACATTTTGTCTTTAAAATATAAAAAAGAACAAAAACAGGTTTTGATACTAATTTTTTAGCTCACCAGAGCACAATGTGCTCAAGGGGAGCTTTTGTGATATCACTTCATCCGTCGTCCTTCGTTTGTCGTCCGTTGTCAACATTTTAGCTTGTGAATACGCTATAGGCCACAGTTTTAATCCAATCTTCATTAAACTTGGTCAGAATGTTAGTCTGCATAAAATCTAGAATAAGTTCATTATTGGGTGACCTGGGGTCAAAAAGAAGGTCACAAGGTAAAATTTTAGGAAAAACTTGTGAACACACTAGAGGCCATATTTATTGGCCAACCTTCATCAAACTTGGTCAGAATGTTTGTCTACATGAAATCTTGGATGAATTCGTTATTGGGTCACGTGGCGTAAAAAAAGTAAGCCACTAGGTCAAATCTTAGAAAAAGCTTGTGAACACACTAGAGGCCACATTTATAGGCCAAATCTCATCAAACTTGATCAGAATATTTGTCTGCATAAAATCTTGGATGAATTCATTATTGGGTCACCTGGGGTCAAAAAGTAGGTCATGAGGTCAAATATTAGGAAAAACTTGTGAACACACTAGAGGCCATATTTAAAGGCAAATCTTCATCAAACTTGGTCAGAATATTTGTCTACATGAAATCTTGGATTAGTTTGTTATTGGGTCACGTGGGGTCCAAAAATAAGTCACTTGGTCAAATTTTAGAAAAGGCTTGTGAACACACTAGAGACCACATTTATAGCCCAATCTTCAAAAAACTTAGTCAGAATGTTTGTCTTCATGAAATCTTGGATGAGTTTGTAACTTGGTTACGTGGGGTCAAAAAGTAGGTCACTAGGTCAAATCTTAGGAAAAGCTTGTGAACTCACTAGAGGCCACATTTATAGGCCAAACTTCACCAAACTTGATCAGAATGTTTGTCTGCATGAAATTTGGGATGAGTTCATTATTGGGTCTCGTGGGTCAAAAAGTAGGTCACTAGGTCAATTTTTAGAAAAAGTTTGTGACACACTAGAGGCCCCATTTATAGCCTAATCTTCACCAAACTTGATCAGCATGATTGCCTGCATGAAATCTTGGATGAGTTCATAACTGGGTCACGTGGGGTCAATAAGTACGTCAGTAGGTCAAATATTAGAAAAAACTTGAGAACACACCATAGACCACATTTATAGCCCAATCTTCACCAAACTTGATCAGTAAGTTTGTCTGCATGAAATCTTGGATGAGTTCATTTTTGGTCACATGAGGTCAAAAAGTATGTCACAAGATCAAATCTTAGCAAAATCTTGTGAACACTCTAGAGGCCCCATTTATGGCCCAATCTTCACCAAACTTGGCCAGCATGTTTGCCAGTATGAAATCTTACATATGTTTTGAGGGGAGTCATGTGGATTCAGTAGGTTACTTGGTAAAATTCTAGAAAATGTTATCAGCCCAGTGGCCACACTAATGTTCCAGTCTTCACCAAAGATTTCTAAAGTAAATAACTCATAATTACTTGATGCCAGATTTGAGCCTACTAAAAGCCTGTGTCATCAGGTGAGCAATTCAGGACTATCATGGCCCTCTTGTTTATATTGTTAAACACATAAGAAATATTTTTAGTTGTATGTTACTAGAAATAGAAGAAGAGCATTAATTATTGTTTTTTGTAACCGCTAAATACTGAGAGATGGCCCAATCTAACAATTCAGCTATATTTCTGACTACAGCATGGCAAAATGTAATTTTCGGTATTACCATTATATGATAAGAAATGAAAGGCCTCGAGAATCAATCAGTCTAAACGATACTGTAAAGGAACAAAATCATAAAATGTTTATATTAATGTTTTGATGCAAATGTGATTATAAAATGCAAAACTAAATGAACAAAATATTTATAAATAAACCATTCTCTAGAACAGGCAAGAATACAGCATCCATATCCCACTGAAACACTGAAGCAGCCTATTTGTAGTAAAGGCGGTCAACTGGTCTTGGTTCTGATCCATTTACCTTCTGCATATGTCCATTTTATTGATAGCAGAGTTGTATAGTTAAGACGTGACAGTTCCTTTAACACAAAAATTTTTCAGCAATTATTAGAGGAAAAAATCCTCAAACCAGTGCTTGGATAGATCTACAGGCACATTCCTACATGAAAATTCTGGTATGGCTGGGATTCCCTGTTATGTAGTAAAGGAACATAAAAGTCAGAAGAAGGCACCCCTTCTCACTGATTGCCTCTTTTATTTTAGGAAAATGATATATATTGTCTCTAAGAAAGTAAACTGTCAAACTGTTTTAAATGATTTATAATCTGAGAATCATCAAAGTTAAACAAACCTGCAACAGTACCAACCTGAAAAGCTGAGATTGAGAGTGTGAGCAATATGGAACCAGCATTTACTCTTTGCATTTTCGATTCTTTCTGAGACCAGAGTTGGTCTATTAACATACCACAATCCAGTGCACATTATATTGTCTCTCAATTATAGACAATCATTGGAAATGGGCCATATATCAAATCTACCTTTAAGTGCACCATATGAACAATAAATTCCTTTTTGTTTCTGGTCAACTTGTATCACTTATGGGATTTGTAGACTTTACCTCTCAAATCTGCTCCACAGCTAGAAATGATATAGTGGTACTATTTTGTATCTATTATCTATACTTTAATTTCCTACAGATATTTAGGTATATAATGCATATGTTTAGTTTCCATAATTATAGCAACGTGTTTACATGATGACAAATTACCACATTTTAGATCTACATGTAGAATTACATACATTTTAGCAAACTTGTACATTATTATTAATTTTTCATTGTGTGTAAAATTAAAAACCATATTATGTTGGATTATTAAATAAACAACACTTCATGTGGGTGGATACATCGCAAAATCAAAAGAAACTTGCCAAAAACAGTGCAGTGATCATTTTACCTTCTTTTTCTTAAAGAGTCCACAGGATGCACATTTTCTAAAATAATGGGTCCCATATAAGGTATAGTTTATTGTTGTATTATAACCTTATCTACCAAATAAATAGCCATTGTTGGTGAAACTTACGAGATTACTTAGTGTGAGACTGTGAATCATCAGTATTATTGTTGTTTACATTGGGTTTCTTGTCACTAACTTTGTTGAAAGGTGCTGTCAGTGTTTGTTGTCTGCCATTTAACTGCAGGCAATTTACTTTCCACTTTTGGAGGCCTTGCAAAATTATCTTACTGACAGTTTGTTTATGGACAGATGACAACAACATAATGCAAGTTTATAATGAGGATTTCAGATTATTTATTGTGAGAGTCTAAATTTCATACATCCATAAGAATGCACTTATTTGTCTTCCTTGAGTCTACGATAGAAAATATGCCTCAGGGACGCAAGACTCTCTAATTAGTGGGAGCTTGTAGTTCTAGGATTACACCATTTGTTTAGATCCTAATGATGCATTCTTAGCATGTTAAGGATAATGTCAACATGGTATTTGTTTTATTCATAAGCAATTAATACAATGTTACTATTCTGGAAAAAGCAGCCAACCTAACAGAGTTCAATTTTTCCTATCTCTACAAGAAATCGTTCCACATATTTTCATTATAGGGTCCAAAACAAAAGAGTGTTAGACAGTTTAAATCCTGTAGCAGTACAAAATCATCAAATGTTCATACTAGTATGTCCAGCCTGTTTAAATGTGACTTAAGGATGCAGCAGAAAATTAACTACTTCATATTCATAAACCACAATCTAGAGCATGTAGAAAATACAGCATCCCTTTGAAGAATGGTACATGTTATGTAATAAGCACAGGGCGTTAGAGATCACCTCTCCCAGTGTTGGTCCTCAACCCTTAATCTTCTGCTTTAATCATATGTCACTACATTGAATGCATATATCTGTAAGTTCAAGACTTAAGTTTATCTAATACAAAGACCGTGTATGACAGCTTATTTGTATCCACTCCATTGTCTCAAAATGTGATTAATTTTTCGAACATAGTGAATACCTTAGTGCTTGCAGTGCTTTCAATAAAATGAAAGTTTTGACCACCAGCTCATAATTTTTTTTATAACATACAATTATAAGCTCTTTCATCTTGATTTGGCAGTATACTCAACAATTAAATTACCTTTAAGTCAAAGTGTGTATTTTTTTCCCTATTTAATCTACAATCCTTATTGTGTTACAAGCATACTTGTGTTGTACTTTATTAGTTTCTAATCAAGGAGAATGTAATACTACAAATTTTATATGTAAAAAGTCCAATGTTCCAAAATCCTCAATTTATTGTTGAATATTGTACGACTTAAAATCCCCATTCTGTTATTTGGCATCCATAATATATATGTAAATAGAAATAGAAAAACAGTCTCTTGTGACTGATGTTAGAATGTTTTAAAAAAAACAATCTAGTTAATATAAAAATGTTGAATAGTACCATCAAAATGAAAATGACAAAAGTTTTGAAGCCAAGAAAGTAACATGTAAGAAGAAACCTTTACACCATGTCCCTGAATGGCTGAGCCAGCCAACTTTCATGGATGTACTTCAGTTTTCAAGTTTTAGTACTGTGTGCATCTTCCAGGTGCTTTTAAAAGCTCATTATTGTGTGCCTTATCAGAAATTGTACAGAATAATCAGTTTAAGCAGCAGGGCTACATCTCTGTGATTCAATAAACAAACAATGTAAACTGAGTGCAGAACAGTGGCGCATTGTCTGGATAATGACAGTGGAGGCAAGGGACACAGGAAGCTGAGGGGTTAATTCCACCTGACTGGAGTTAATGTGTTCACATTACAGACAATTGCTTTGTATATATATGTACAAGGAAGGAGAGAGAGAGAGAGAGAGGAAAGAGAGAGGAGAGAAAGAAAGAGAATATATACGTTCTATCGATAGAGAGGGAGAGAGTGGGGGGAGGGGAGGGAGAGAGAACAGAGCTGAGAGGTTGGATCGGATGTTTCACTGGAGAGACCGCGATCCTCTCTATCTAAGTCCACTCTCTAACTCGCTCCTCCGTCTCGCCTCTGCTATCTCGTTTTTTTTCTTTTCTTTCTCTCTCGTCTCTCGACCTATTTTGTGTAAGGAAGGAGATATGCTGTTTTCTAATCACTTCCCGTTCTTGACACTTTCAAGAAAAAGAATCGTCATTAGACCAGTAAGATAGGTTCTAATACGAGGTAACATTATATTTATATAACCAATGGTTTCTATAATTATCCTTTGCTGATTTAAAGGTGGTATCCGACAGTTTGCCTATATCAAATACATGTAACAATATTGAACCATTGTTTTATATCAAATACATGTGACAATATCGAACCACTGTTTTGGGGAATTTGGGCATACTTTTTTATATAAACCCAAACTTTAGCCTTGATAAATACAATTTTGAACACTAACTGAATTGTTAGAACTAATTGTGAAAAAGATCACTCTGATTGTGTATTCTTTCCAACTGTATAAAAATTTTAAAAGTGGGCTTTGCTTAAAATAGATATCTACATCAGAGCCTATTACCTGGATAACTATATAACATGACTTTATAAGTTAGTGGTCACATGGTTTTCTCAGTTTAAATATAGCTATCTCTGCAGCATGGCTTGGATCGGAAATACCTGTTTGCAACGACAAGTGGTGATTGATGCTTAACTGTTCACACAAATCTAGGACATCAATGAACAGCATTTTGAAGCCCTTTTCAGGTAATAATGACTTATTTGGTTATTTGCAAAAAGATATTATTTCACAAACTGTCAGATACCACCTTTAAGTAAAAAACAAAGGTGGTAAATTAAATACAATATAATATATTTATAAAAAAAACAACCCAAAAGAACAAGATATATGAATCTATTTTAGACATTGTAGCTGAAGGGTTTACATTGTATTTTATATGGAATATAATCATTTAGGATGATGTTTTTCTAACCATCTGTAAAAACTAGACACAATTAAAAGGTAATCAGGACTATAAGACAGGCACAAAAAGAAAGATTGCAGATGTCACAGCCAGCAGCAAAGAATCTGTTTAAAAGTCCATCATCACAAATTTGTTTGAATCATCTTAATGTATATATAATTATATAAATATAGCTTTATTATGTTCATCAAATTATTTTGTGGTAGTAGTTAAGATCTTAGACATATTTTTTATGTTATCCAAAGTGGATTCAATATATATTGCTGTCTTATTTGTCATCCATCTTTCCTGTTTTTCCATCTTCCATAGTTTTGTCTAGAGCAATCTCTTTAACGGACTTGTGACTTCATTTTGTCTTTCTTTGCCTGCACATTTTAATTCCATCTGCCATAGTTTGTCAGAGCATATCTCTTAATCCATTTGTCATAGGAACAGCAACCTTGGAAGTTGGATATAGTATACCTTGATGAGAGAAGACTCACCAGAACACAACTCATTTTTAACATCATATATTTTTTTTTGCCCATCAATTCATATGAATTCCTTGTCCAGAAATTAGCTTGATAACTTATGAATGGATTCCTTTTAATCTTTATATATATCTGTAGTTACTTGAAGTAAGAAGTTCAATGCACAAGAACTTAAATTCTACTTAAATTATTTTAGTCATAGAAATTAGGTTTGAAATTTTGCAAGTAAGTCGGGCTAGTAACTAAGCAATTTTCACTAGCCGGAAAGAAAATTCATAAACCTGAATTAAATTCTGTTTTAATTTTACAAGTAAGCCAAAACAAAAAACTAAGATAAATACGAAGAAAAGCACCATTTAAGTATCAATCGCCTGGTAACTTCTTGTTGTTTTTTTCCTGGATTCTGCACCAAAAACATGTTTCAGTTAAATTACTCTGCCATTTTGTTCTGTGGCCCAGCGGATTTTAATTTGGTATAGAACATAATATACCATGCGGGCACCAGAATACCATGTGGTTCCTGCACAGTAAAATATTATCGGTTAAGTGCGCATTACATGTTTATGAAACAAGCGACAGCTTGCCGAATGAAATAAGCAGCTCAAAAGTTTTCAATTTAAAAATGAAAGTGCAATCTTTGATTCTTTGAAGCCCATTGGGCTGGTAAAATGGGAAATTTTACCAGCCCGAGAGAAAGTCTACTAGTTTTTTGCTGTTGTGTTAACGCTAATTTCGATCACTGTTATTTTATTAGTATTTGCCCTTATTTTGTTTCTCGTCCAGAAAACAACAACAGTAAAAGCTTAAAAACTATGGGATACATTCAATTAAATCAATTAAAACTTGGTATATGGGTACTTGATAATGGGTAAAAATTTAGTGAACAAGAACCACAACTATTTTTACCTAAATTCTTTGACTTAAGTAATCTCCCATAGTGTTTTTTTAATATGCAAAACCATTTATCCATCTTGCTTTTCTGGCAGTGAGCTTGATAACTGTAACTGCATGGTTTCTTAGAGCTGTGTATATAGGTAGTACCTGATAATTAGTACCTATACATTAAAGAGCCTAACTCTGCCTATTTTTATTCTTGAGTTATTTTCCTTATTTATATGTTCTGCGGAACTATTCACCCCTTTTGTCTGTCCATAGAATTGCTTGATAACTATCACATGGATTTACTTGATATATATAGGTTCTGGATGATCATACAAGTGCAATCCTCAAGAACTGTAATTTTACTTACCTTGATTATTTTAGATATATCTCCCTATTTATTATTTTCTTGTCCAAAGAAAATTTTAAAATTTTTAGATGAATTTACTTCAAACTTGATATATAGAAGCCTGATGAGTAAAATTGCAGAGCCCAAGAATAACTCTACCTGCAGTATATTTTAAGATAAAATTTCTATATAGCCTAATCCTCAAGCTTTATGTTCAGTTCCCTTTGCATGTTGTTGTTAACAGATTACTAAGACTTTAACTTGGTTATTAAAATGTTGCATGATAAGAATTAATAGCCCTACATTTTAGTGAAGCATACAAAGAGCTCTATTGTGGCTCTATTAATTGCTGCCTTACATTATGCAGTGTGGCCTGTAAACTGTACATTAATTTACCTGATCTGGTCCTTGGTATTTCTTTGATATCACTACGACCCAGCAGTATATATATATGGCTGAATAATATTCATTAACTTTTCCTAGGGTAGGGTAATTAAAAGTATAGTATTTAAAAACTAGGTGGTGTTTATAGAAGTCAAACATGCACACTGTCTTAATGATATTTAAATTCTGGGCAAGGAAAACATTGAGTCCATGGTCAATGAATGCTCCATTAACCAATATATTTGTGTAGAGCGGCCTCTTAAATGAGACTTTAAGTCACAATTACCATTCATTCTGTGCTTTTTTTTAAAGACATAAGAATTATATGGTCACTGCCGTTGTTGTCTTTAATCTTTTATTTTAAGGAATTGTTAAATTAAATGGATGAAAGTTAAATGGTGGGCCTGGAAAACTACATTTGTAATTTAACAAAAATGGCATTATTAAAATGTAAAGAAAAAAAAGGGCAGCAAATGATGTAAACCAAATGTGAATTCTATTTATTTATAATTCTTACCATTTTTACACTATTCACTTTAACATTAATTTAACCTAGCAGTCAAAGTCTTAGATAAAATAGTAAATTTTGTGGACTAGACTGACCTGTATTGGCTTGTAGCATTTCAAGAGTTGCCATTCATTACCAAACTTTTCAGGTAACCAGTGCAAACAAGAGTCATGCAACAATACAAAGTGCTGATTGGTTCTGTTGGGGTTATGACTGGAAAAAAAGGAAAACACTTAGGATGTTTTTGGATCAAACTGAATAGTTATATTTACAATTGATTCTGCTTATTTGCATACATAACTTCCCATAGAAATTTATGCAATTAACCAGAATATGCGCTAAACAGAAAATCAATGTAGGAGTACCATTTCAATGAGTGTATTTTGTTTTCAGTTGCTGCAAATTTTATTTATTAGTATGAACTCTCAGCCTCAGCGTTTCCTTAGAAAACCATCAGTCATATATCTATTTATAATTTTCATTATAAGATAATTACTGAGCTCATAATCATTTACCTCCAAACCCAGTTAAAAAAAAATGATTCTTTTTCTAAAGGGCTGTCATTTTGTTTTAATGACAGCAAAAAAAAAAAAGCCACATTTTTTATGCAAAGTGCTCCTTTCAGATGTTACTTTTTAATGAATCCAATGTGAAATATATCTTCATTTACTATAATTTAAACATTTTTGGGTCTTTTTGATTTCATTAACAGATGCATTTATGTAAAAAAAAATATGCATTAGTACTACACTATTTTGTCATGAGCTATTAAGACTACAGGAGTTATCAATAATGTTATTCACTGTTGACACTTGTAAACCTTTGCAAAAACCTGTGAAATTCATCTGGAAGATGGAATAGAAATCATGCTGTTGGCAGTAGACCGTAACAGTGTAAGCCTAACAGGCTGCTGATCATGCAGTTGACCCAGATTAGCGATCTGGTTTGCTGACCCCCCTAAAAGAAGTGTGAAAATTGCCCCAGAGATTAACTAATTAGTGAGCTTCAGCAGGTAGCAAGTGAGCAGCATTGGATTATGCTTATAACCGAAACTGGGCTAACACATTATACATATAACCATTAATTTGTTACAAAGTTTAAGGAGAAAAAGGTTTTGTGATTGAATAATTTATTTGATTGAACAGAATATGCATGTAACCATTATTCAATTAACTGGAATCAGCTTTATTTCATGATGCTCAGTCTGTAAACCTTTAAAGCTAAGGCCTCAGATGCAAACACAAGACTGGCTTTGTATTTTTTCTTTATATTGTGTAAAAGCAATGTGTGTATTGAAGCAGAAAAAAAAACTTGCATGAATTGCCTAAAACTCAAAATGATTTAGATAATATCACATTATTACCAAGCCAGCCTGCTATATAGTTGTTGTTTATCTTTTCACTTACTTTGGTAGTGAGAGTGGTCATAAGTCACAGATGACCGAAGAAAACTCGAATAAGTGTAAACAGTTCTTTCATAGAACTGTCAGGTATTATAACCAAAGTAGTGTCTAGGGGCCTAATTCCATTAGATCAAAAGTAAGTTATGTGGTAATATTGACCAAACCCAGCTATTTGTTACCTCATATCCTATCAGTCACAAGTTGGTCCTGTTTTGGGCAAATCGTGTAGAGCAATATCGCTTGCTCACGGCTGCTCGTGGTTTGCACTGTTTACAACCAAACTCGAACAAAATATCCAGGCAATTTTTGATGTGAGACAATGACTAGAATAAGTATGCATTATTAACAAAATGTAGCATGAATAGGATTGTGCTGAAAATGTTGGGAGATTTATTACCCATACTGAAACTACTATAAAATTGTCCAGACTCTGGACAAAAAAGAAGAAATATTGCAAGAGTCATAACTTATGTGACTGTCATACATTGTATCCTTGAACATTATGATAATGAGTTCAGTGATTGCCATTTGTTTCTTGTTGCAGACAAAATAATTGAATTAAAGCTGTTCAGCTGTAGTATCATAAATATGACTGTTGTAAATGCTGAGAAATCTAAGTAAACAGGAAGCTGAAGGCCTAACAATTTAAGGCAACTCCTATCTCCTGCTTGACAAATAGGTGCAAATTTTATTGGAAAATACATCTATCAATTTAAAAATAAACCATCCTTCAGAGTTTGCAAGAACACAGCTTCCAGACTCCCCCAGTGATGTAACCAACATAGGTGATAGTAAAAAGCACTCCCACAATAAAATAGGTCAACCCGTCTTGATTCTTGACCTCGAACTCTCTGCTTATGTCCGCTTTATTAAAAGCGGATAAGTAATGAGAATGTGTGAAGGTTCATTTAAAACAATAGTTAGGTACAACAGTTTATCTTTTGTCATGGTTGTCATTGACTCATAATGTGACTATTTTTTTGAAGCAGTGAAGGCCATAGTACTTTCATAAAACAGTCATTATCGTAAGTATTCTTAAAACTTTTCCCTATTTCCTGAAATTGATTACGATGATGAAAGAAACATTCATAAACATGCAATTTTTATATTTTACAAATAACAATAGTTAACTATGTTCATTATTCCTATCATTATTAAACAGTTATGTGTGGAAAAAAGGTGTTTCATGTAAGTTTATGTAATATAAAAACTGGTTCTTTATAACTGGATAGTGGGAATACTGAATTTTTGCTTGTAATAATTTTTAGACTGATAATTCTTCTTGTTATGTTTGGAATGAGAAATATGCAGTTTGAACTATTTTACTATTACCATTTATGTAAATTTACATAACATAATATTACATAACAATTATAATATATTTTAAAAGCTATAAAATTACTCCCTTTAGTGATAATCATTTATTCAAGTCAAGTCATTATACTAATCACCCATCAAGACATTTTATAGCCTACCATTATGTAACAAGTGCTATAATGACTAGGCTTCATTTAGACAGTTTATTGCTCCTGTGCTGGACCATTATGCATATGAGGAAGTTAAGGTTCGGTCATTGAGTAGCCAGGGGACAAAATGACCGAGCATGACTTAAATCATACCAACCACTGGTCACATGACTGGTCAGGTTGATAGTCCACAGAGCAGTGACCAGGTTGTTCTTGGTCTTCTTAGCACAAAATTTATGCTTTAAGCCTTGACAAATAGTGTAGCTCTAGATCAGCACACCCCTACCACCCCTTCTTGGGAGCAATTACATGGTTGCTTGTTGCAATCATGCACTGGTACAATCACTAACATGGGCTAATAAAAAAAATGCAAGAAGTTATAGGTTTTCTTGTATTAACAAAGAATTATAAGTACATTGACCAGAGACAAATGACTGCTAATAAAATATTGGCCAACTATAGCACATCAACCATTGGGTGTAAAAATGATGAAACTTTTACAATATCTTGTATTGTTTTTACAGTTTTTGGTATTCAACACCAACCAATTACTGAAATCCCAATAAGAAAATGTGTACATTTTAATATAAGTAATTACTATGTTTTTGTTTCAGGAATTTTTTAATATTTGAGTATATATACCGACATTAATAATCCTATTTGTGTGTGTGTTATATTTATAGGTTTATCATTTATACTCAGTAGTCTTAATGCCTTAAATATATCTAACCAGCAGTTTATTTACATGTATGATTAACAGTACTTAGTGTTCATAAGTCTTGATACCAAAGGTATATTACATAATTAAAACCTTTCTGTGCAAGCATATCTTTTTCTCTGTTAAACTAAAATGGTTATATGCTTGCTGGTACTATATAGAAACGATCTATTGTTGCATGAGCTTTAATTACATTATGCTTAAAGTACTGATTTTCAACTTTGCTATTGTTCTAAGTGACCAGAGCATAACAATAGGCAGTGTATAGCCCACTATTACCAATTGTTAGATAGTCATTTAATTTTTTAACTACTGTGCTTTGATAATACACTGAAAAAAGATATGGGCTAAAGGTAACTGTTATGTTGGTAGCCAAGTTATGATGTGAGTCTGGCGTACTGGCTGATCTAGATCATTGGCCTAGTGGAGCTCCCGCAGGTAATGCGGAATTATTACACTGGACTTTAAGTTACTTCAAGATTTCCTAAGGGCATCATAAGGAAGACAAGTTTTCACATTGGAGATATTTAAAGGACAGGCTAATTGATGTATTAAGATTTGGACAGTTGTTAATTAGCAATTAAGAGGAAAAGTTGGATCTTTCGCTAATAAAAAGTTAGTTTGGTTTCATGTTGATAGTGTTGGTAAAACATTCAACAGTTTTTTTTGTTGAGTCTTCAATATGTGTAGTTAAATGATAGGTGTTCTGTGTTGTTTATAAACAGAGTTGGAAGATCTTGTCAATAATTACAGGTGTAAGTGGTGGTTTGTAAACTCTAAATAGCTGTTTCAAGAAGAGCAGAACATGTGAGGAGCGTAAGGGGGGGTTCAGTGATCGGCTTCTGGAGTAACTGAAAGGTTGCTGCAGTGTGTGTAAACTGATGATAGGTATTAATTGTTTGGGAAATACACAAGACAAGTCTGTGGAATTGTTTGTTCTAGGTGCACTATTGGGTATATTAGCTTAAACAACCTGATACAAAAAAGCTGAGGCAAACGAAATATTCCTCTGAGATAAGTTAGAAATATTGAGTCTCAGTGGTAGTAAAAGAAGCAGAAACATACTGATGTAGTACAACAGTGTTAAGGAAATTTACCTTCATCATGCAGATAAATGGTTGAGCCTTAAGTCTGTGAGAGATGCTTGTTTTATAGGCATGTCACTACTATTTTCATTGAATGGTTTCTCCAAGATACAAGTTATTATAGTAACTTCACTTTCTGTACATGGATTTTGGCAGTTAAGACACAGACTACAGTAGGATTGCAGAAAAAAAGTGTGGGGAAGAAATAAAAGGAAACACATTTTGGTAATACTTTACAGATTTTGATATTAGAAAACTATTTTGAAAGATTAAATTAAATGTGAAATAATATGCTGGAACAGTGTCATAATAAACAGGAACATTAAGTTACCTTTTGCGCAAGAGCCTTGCCCTTATTTGATTGCATGGTTATTGTTAATGGCTGGAGCTTTAAGTATCATAGTGGTATAAACAGGTACAAGATAGTGATTCATAAAGCAACTTTTCGGAATGTATAGAGAGAAATAGTAATATAATAGAGAGAGGCATAAAACAGTAAGTGTCCAATTAGTTCTTATTCTATAAAAAGCATAGAACACTTACTATAAATGCCATAATAGTTTTAAAAAGAAATGTATAGAATAGAAAGTGCTAGCTAGCATAGTTCATAAAAGAGGTGCATATATTGAAAAGCAAGTGTTAAAAAATCATATAGAAAAATGTTAACCAGAAGGTCTCAAAATTATTATTGTTAATAATAGTGAAGCATAAAACAGAAAGGTTTAAAATAGTTTATAATGAGGAAAGATGGAATGCTTAGCATTACAAAGTTAAAAAAAAAGATCATACAGAAGAAAGTGTCAAGAATGTTTATAGAAGCTTGAAGCTATCAGATCAAGATCTATATTTCTTTTATGTGACTGGCAGCAATAGCTCAAGTGGTAGAGTGTCGGCTTGCAGATCTTGAGGTCGTGGGTTCAAACCCCGGCCAGGTCAAACCTGCCGGGGGTTGGTAGTACTGGCTTCCCTCCTAACGCTCGGGGCTGAGGGGACAGCATTACTCCTTATTCTTTGGTGTCAGTATAATGGACCGGCCGGGTTCATTACCGGGGCACCTCGGAAGTGCCCCTGTGCTATAATGATAGAAATGTTGCTGCAAGTATTGGCAAAAATTCGTCTAAATCCCATTTGTTTTATTGCCTAGTCTCTATCAAACTTGTTGCATACATGTCCATCTAAAAGTTAAGACTAGGATTTAGAATTGGAGTAAGTCAGGTAGTGGTAATGGTGCACAAGACTGGCTTAAAATATTTATAATGTCATGTTGGAGTTTCCTAGGCTAGACCTTCTGGTAGAAGTAGAACACCAGGCTACAGCAGGCTACGGCGGACTCCTGTCAGTCCAGCATCAACTGGACCTTTATCTGGCTTCATGCTAGTTATGATCATCTCACAGACACTGTCTTGTAGGGTAACAAGGAAGCAAGTAGATGGAAACAGGTTTAATTAATCAGTTCTGCTCTTTTCCTGAAGTATGCCAGGTGTTCTTCTATCTGTATAGAACATTGTCAAAAGTGAAGCTTATTTAAAAAGGGGTTCATTCATTGATGTTTTTTGTTTCAGTTCGATAATTGTGTTCTCTTTTTTTGTTAAAATGTTTTAGTTCGATAATTGTGTTATCTTTTTCTGTTAAAATTTAAGTCTGCCTCTCTGTAGTTGGACTGTTTACAGCTGTGTTTTTCTGTGCATAGGGTGATTATGAGAGGCCAATGTGTATGACAGGTGGCTAGTTAGTGAAATTAACACATTGCGGTAGCATGTATAGTATGTCTCTGCCACATGTATGACCAGTTGGTTATTGGATTTTCAGGGCTTCAAAAACAGACCATTTGACTGAAAGCACTTTTTATTTCTGGAATAATTTGATGTTGACATGACTAACTGGGCTCTGAGAGAAATTTCATTTTATAACAAAAATTGAAATTCATTAGCTTTAAAATAAGTTCAGAAGTGCATATTATAGATTTTATTCACATATGGATTAAGTTTACTTGTTTATATTCTCCATGTAAAATTCTGGTACAACTGTGAGTTTTTTGTTTGTTTTCATTAATGATAGCTTTGAAAAATGTGTAACCTTTAATTTTTTAGATAACTGACTATATTAATGACTAAAAGACAATAATCATGAAGATAAGTCACTATCAAAATTTCTCCCGTGGCTTTGTGGTGGAGTTTGTTGAAGAGGGACAAGAGCCGTGCTCCAGTTGGCTCCTGCTTCCAGCAGAAAACCTCTGGCATGAAGGCATTAGAGGGACATTGTATCTTGTCTGTATGTTATACTTCTTCATTGGTATTGCTATAGCCTCAGATATTTTTATGAACACAATTGAAAGCTTAACAAGCAAAGAGAGAGAGGTGACAAAATGGGATGCTACGAAAAATGAATTGATACGATTTAGAGTCAGAATCTGGAATGAGACGGTGGCCAACCTAACACTTATGGCACTGGGCAGCAGTGCCCCTGAAATCCTCCTTGCCATCATTGAAAGTGTGACAAAACTTGGCAGTTCAACTGAAAGTGAAGATTCTCTAGGTACATTTACTATCATAGGAAGCGCAGCTTTCAATTTGTTAATGATCACAGCCGTTTGTGTTGTATCAACAGAAAATAATGAATCGAAAAGCATTCGAGAATTTGGTGTGTTCTTGATGACAGCAACCTGGTCAATGTGGGCATATATATGGATGTTGCTAGCTACACACTATATCACGCCCAACGTGATTGACCCCTGGGAGGCATGGCTAACTCTCGGCTTTATGCCACTCTTTGTTGGAATGTCCTACTTCCAGGACCAAGGCTGGGGTCTTAGCTGTTGCAAACGGAATAATGCTATCGATGATGACCAGGTATGTAAATTGTAAACAAAGGAATAAAAATTGTTAAATTGTTATTATTTTATAATTGCAAATTGCATTAAGATCAGACTCATATCATCTTCTTAAATGTGGTCTTTATACACAGTTTCAGAGGTTATGATATTGATAGTTTATAGTGAGATTTTCCAATAGAAAAGTACAGCATTAATTTAAGTCCTACTCATTGTATTCTTTTTTTATACAAATTCAGAACATCAGATAAAAACTTAAATGTGAATAGTGTACCAAACCCAAAGATAATACCTGTAGATTTACTTATTTCAACATTTTGTGGTGCAAAAATTGATTGTATGTGAAAATTCATTTATAGCAAAATCACAAATTGTAGTTATATTAACTATAGTATTGCTGCTGTCAGCATTCTTTCTTTGTGAGATAATTAACTATTCCAAAGGGGTGTTGTGTATGTTTTAATGCAGTTTATATTACCTAGCTTCAAGAGTATTTCCAAGTACATAACTTTTCTTCAAAACATACTTATGCATAAATAATGAAATCATCATCATTCGTATAGTTTTGCTGTTAGTATAGATTATGAAAATTGAATTGCAATTATGTATAGTTGCTTTACATCGGGAAGAATTTTTAAGATATATTTCCTTATAAACCACAATATTAAACTGTGTGAAATACATATCTGCACCGCTATTGATTAAATAAATATGCTGTGGTTAGGGGCTTGCACAGTGTTTTAAATATTTGCAATTTTAAGCATTAATTAACTGCTCTTTAACTTCAGATGTGTCATGCAGGATTTTAGAGCAAAACAGAACATTGTTTCTATCAGACATGTACATATACATACTGTAATCTTTTTGTTAAAACAAAGAATCATACATGTTGAGTCTAAATGATTTACCGGACCTGGTAGCGCAATCGGTAGAGCGTCGGCTCCAGGTACGGGAGGCCCCGGGTTCGATCCCGGGCCGCGACATACCAAAGTCGTTAAAAATGGTAGTAGTATAGCTCCCTTGCTAACGCTCAAGCAAATATAAGGGTAGTTCCACGACTGGTTGGCCCAGTGCCAGGATAGTGTGACTGGTTGTGGTATCATGCCAGGTGTTCACAGCATGCTAAACACAGTGAAGGCAGCACTATAACTGCTTCAATTGGACACCGTCTCCAGATAACTGAAATACTGTTGGTGGGACGATAAACCCAAATAAACAAAAAATTTAAATGATTAACAAAACTTTCATTACTTAAAATGCAGTGAGAATGAACATAAGTTATGTACATGTAAAAATTACACATAAATTTAAACAGGTAAATTTATTGATCTAATAAAACAAACAGTAACATTGTAATAATTATTGTTGCTTTTTCTATAACTTTGATATGGAAACAGCATTCTTAAAAGCTGTAATGTTTTAGAAACAAAGTACTTTTTTTTGTTTGTTATTAATATCCAATATGGAATATAAACCTCTTGTACATGTATGTTTGTAAGCTTCCAACATTTAAATTCATACATCAAATTTCTAATTCAATTTCCAAGGCAATTTACGTTAAACATCAGATCTGTGTTAAAGAAGCAACTGGAAAACAATGGTACCACAGGTGACTTCACAGGAACATCACTGAAATAGCTAAAATACCTAAGAATTACCTACTGTAAACTTTCATTTGTTTTCAACGTAAAAAATTGTTAACTTGGTTACACAGATAATTTAATTATAGTCCATAGAAGCTTGCTGAATGTTTATTTTCTAGCTTGCTTTTCAGAATGTATAAGGCATCAGCAAATAGTGTAGATCCATATCAGCCAGTTCCTAGCATCTTATTAGGCACTACACTATTTGCTGCTTAGCCATTGTTTAGTTGTATATTAACCTTTACATATAACCCATAGAATTTAGCATGGCTAATTAAAAAAACAAAGCATGATACTGGTTAAATGATTTTTACTGTATTTTTTAGCTTGGATATTCAGAATTATAGTAATATGTATTACTAAGGAGAGCTATTCCTGGTCACCTGATCATTAGTGTTGCTGGCTTTGGAGTTTCTGCCAGCAAGTCTTACTTTCAAGGTTTTATCGCAGTACCTGGAACAATTGTTAAGTTACCTTATATGTTTTTGAATTTACCATATCTACTGATAAAAACAATGTTTATACAGTAGTTCCAAGTTGGATTGTGTGAGAAGTATGTGGTACTTGAATAGATGCGATTGCAGTCCTGTGACACCTTTGTTTTACATTACTTTTTTTATTATTTAGTAAACGGACAACAAGGGCACCTGTGGCATAGTGGTAGAGTCGCCGATTTGTAACTCCTCTGACTGCTTATTTGTAACTCCTCTGACTGCTTATTTGTAACTCCTCTGACTGCTTATTTGTAACTCCTCTGACTGCTTAGCCTCTCACCCCGTTCGGGGCGAAGGACTTAATGTGAGGTCTACCAGCTGACTTGCAGTGCGCTGGTGGTTCTACCCAGACATGTTTCTGGGGTCTTCCTCCACCAAAAAGCTGGACGTAACTATAATGATCATGAATGGTTGCTGCAATGTATGTCAAAAACAAAACAAAAACAAACAAATACAAATAGAAAGCAGACAAGTAAAATTTGGATTCATGATCATGAAACCACACCCAGTCACATTATCCTGGCACCGAGTCAACCATTCATAGAACTAACATTTTCTTAAGCATCTGCAAGGCTGCTAAAACTTTTTGGGGAATTCACAACCAGAGATTAAAACCTGGCCTTCTCATACCAAATTGCGCAAGTAAAGAAGATTGAAATCCATGCATTATGAGTGATGTAAATGAATTCAGAAATATATACAAGGAGACAAGATCTAATTTGTTAGATCTTATAAAAAAAATTAAACTGCTGCTTTTGCCACCTTACATTAAAATTAATCTAATTTTCTGACAGATTTTCCAGCATTACAGAAAAAGCAACCTTAAAAACAATATAAGAACAAAACCTCTTATTTCAGTTTTGTTTTGTCAACTTTGTAGCCATTATTGGATCATATTCCCAATAGACAGTCATATAATCTTACACATTTAAATAGACATATGCCCATTTGGGACAAAATATTATTTCAGTCCTTATGTATATCCAAATAATGAGATTTTAAATAAAATATTTACAAACACTCAACTATTCAACATTATTTAAAAGAAAATAAAAAATAAAAATTGTGTGTGAATTTTCCCCATGTTCTTATTGTGTCATCTTCAATTGTACAGAAAATATACCTGCTTAGGGCAATTCTAGATGTCTAGATGTTGTTATTTTTTTATATATATACATAGACATAAGTTATTGTGACTGTTTAACTGCGTAAAAAGATTGTATATAAGAATTCAACATAGTGAACATCTTATCATTCTTTTGTGATAATTACCAAAAATACCTTTTGATTTAAAAAAAACCCACAACATACTTTGCTGAAATGTCAGTTATATAGTTTGAGCAGTTGAAAATATTTGTCAACAATATGTATACACCTGCGAAACATCATTGCAGTTTGACAAACATTTTTTAAATTTTTTTTATTTCCATTCACAACATGTAAAGAACAGACATACAAGTTTTCAAACATCTAATCATCAAAAGTTATACAAGTTCTATTATATTATCTACATATGTGTATACTTTAAGTCTGAGAAATTTATAACACATTAATAATTTGCCTGAATAAGAATCAGAGTTTTACCCTTTTTACCTTTATCTAACAAAAGACCTTAGATTAAAAATATTTGATACATATATCAAAAGTTCTTTGAGACCAGTTCTAGAAAATGTGTGCTTCTTTATATTCGCATTTTTTTAAAAAGTTTGTAGCTATATAGTTTTATCAAAATTTAAATAATAATAAAAGTACAGAATATCAAACCTGTAGAGTTGCATTTGGATATTGTTTGATTCTTCTGAATGACTCAAAGTTCTTTTGTTTAAACAGGACAATACTGTATTCTTTACATGTAATTATAAGTGACTGCTAAGTAAGTATAGCTGGAAAGATTATTAAAAGAATGCAACTGTGTAAAATATTTTAAGCAGAAACATAAAAACTTAAACATTCAAATGCCAGAACTGTCCAGCTCAGGGTGATATTTTACCAGCTTTTGGCAAAATAAAAGCAAAAAAAGCAAAATAATTTAATAAGCAAAAACAAAAAGCAAAATAAATAAAAAATTCAATGTAAAGAACTTAACAAAAGTGTAGTGAGTGTTGTAGGACATAGCTTTTTTTTTTTACAAAAACTTAAACAAAACTGAGCTACACTAATATAGTGATGAAAACGGTCTATACTTACAAGTTGAGGTCTGTAGAAAAGAATTGTAAAGTTATAAACAAAATACTTGGATATTACAGATTATACTTAGATCAAGACCAAAATTGGTGTTATCGGTAAAATGGGTAGATTATATGTTATTCTGTGTCATAATTTCATAAATTAAACTAATTACTGGTCTCCAATTTTATCATTTGTTTTCTGGTTCATATTTTTATAAGCAATGTATTAATCAGCTTTGTATTGATTTATTATATATCCTTTAAGTACTCCATCATTGGGATATTGGCTTTTTTCTTTAGTCTTAAATATATAATATTTAGCTAGTGTGAATATCAAGTTGATAACATTGTGGAAATATCTGTTTCCAAAAATAAATTCTGTCTTTGACATTTGAATATTTAAGATAGGACAATGAGTATTAATAAAAGTAATTAATTCATGCCAAAAGGTCTTCACAATGTTACATTTATAGAAGAGGTAAAAGATTGTTTCTTCTTCTTGATGGCAGTTTGACAAACATAATCACTAGAAAGCATAACAAATCTGATGGTTTGACCAAATTCAGGCTTAGTAGGTTATAATTCCAGTTCATTGAATGCATGTGCCAAGTATTGCTCTGCAACTGGGGAATTCCTGTTTGTAATTCTAGATACAATTGGGCCAAGAGTCAACATCATAAGCCACAAATTCAGCCTGTACATCGATCATCTTATCCTCAAAATTACACTGATCATAACAACAAACAGGGTGTTAAGCAAATATTTGCGAACTATATTTCCCTTAGTTACCATACTTAAACACATGATTCTTGTGTATTAAATTGATTGTTTTATTGTTGCATTTCTTCCTAATGAATATTTATTAAATATATTGCTATTTACTCTTCTTGTTTTGACAGACACTATGGCTGTTCCCCTGGAATGGTGGTTGGCCCTGTGTTAAACTGTTATGTGATTAAATATAGCAGCAATGTTGTGTTGTGTGGTAATAAAGAGATGGTAGCATAAATATAGCAGCATTGTTGAGTTACATGGTATCAATGAGAAGGCAACAATCTGGAAGAGACAAAATAAAATCTTATGTGCATAATATTAGATCCTTTTAACTGTCACCTTTGCTGTTGATAACTTAACAATCCACCATCCTTTAACAAGACAACTATAATGTTAATAGTCTGCTGAACAATGTCATTTTTATGGATCCTTATAAATATTAGAATTTTCCACCTTAATTTTGTACAGTTTTCACATGAGAAGCAGTGATTTTTCATCCCAATTAAAAAACAACCACTTGACATCAGTCAGTCTGTCATGGGAAACTACATTATTCATTTGAGAATTTTTCTGTTTTATTGGAGTCCCAGCCTGGAAGATTAGTGAAGTTGCAAAAAATGAGAAAGAACTGTGCAAGGGGAGTATTTAGACATTATTATTGGACTGCTTGGAACATTTATGTCACTTGGGCCCATAAAATTTGTTGTTGTCATTATTCCATGCATGTCAAGGAAAGGAAGGGAAACTGGGAATGTGAATCCTGAAAATTTGGCTCAACATGTATCAATTTCAAAGTCAGCTCTTGTATCTCTATGTACATAATTGTATGTATAAGCTAAGTGCTGTGTAATTACGAGAGAATAAATGTAAGCATAGGGTTAGCTAAGACTAGTAGAGCATTTGCCCTCTTAGCTAAGGGTACCTGAACTCGAGTCCCAAACTGGCTGAACATTTTTATATGCCCATCGAAGGTGAATCGTATTTTGGGATCACCAATGGCGATTGTTATGCTCGGAGCATAACTCCAACACTATCGAACCTATTGACTTGAAACTTCATAGGTGGATAGATCTCATTGAGACGGAGTACAGTGCACAAGAACCATCACTCTGCACTTTATGATTTTCAAGTTATTGCCGTTGGTTTAATTTTCTTTTCTAGAGCATAACTTCAACATTAAAAAAGTTATTGTCTTGGAACATGATACATAGATAAGTCTTATTGAGACAGAGTGCAATGCACAGGAACTGTAACTTTGTACTTCATGATTTTGGAGTTATTCCCCTTAGTCCAATTTTTTGTACTTGATGTTTGTACTCCTACATTAGCAAAAGCTATTGACTTGAAACTTTAAAGGTAGATAGATGGTATTGAAATGGTGTGTATTGCAAAAGAACTGTCACTCTGCTCTTCTTATTTTTTGAGTAATGCCTCTTTCTATACAAATGCCATTTATTCTCTTTGGCCTTTAAAAATAATTTCCCTCAATACAACATATCCACATTTAAAAATCTGATTTTATTCAAGACATTAACTTATTGGCTGCATTTTTTTTTTACACATGATATTTCAAAGTGCACCTTTCAGATTTTTTAAATGAATTGAAAAAAAAGAAATCTACATGTTCGATGATGGAAACCTTTAAGGCTGCTGGTCAATCAGTTGACACAGATTAGCGACTGTATGCTAATCCACTGGACAAGGTATGAAAGAGTGTCCAGAGATAAACATATCAGCAAGTTTTATTAAGCAGGCGCGCAGCAGTTGATTATGATTATTACAAAACATAATGTGCTCAAGGGGAGCTTTTGTGATACGGCTTCATCCGGCGTCCGTCGTTTGTCGTCAACATTTTACCTTGTGAACACACTAGAGGCCCCAATTTTTATTCAATCTTCATCAAACTTGGTCAGAATGTTTGTCTGCATGAAATCTTGGATGAGTTCATTATTGCGTCACCTGGGGTAAAAAAGTAGGTCACGAGGTCAAATTTAAGGAACAACTTGTGAACACACTAGAGACCACACACTAGAGACCACATTTAGAGCCCAATCTTCACCAAACTTGGTCAGAATGTTTGTCTGCATGAAATCTTGGATGAGTTCATAACTGGGTCATGTGGGGTCAAAAACTAGGTCACTAGGTCAAATCTTAGAAAAAGCTTGTAAACACACTAGAGGCCCTATTTTTAGCCCAATCTTCACCAAACTTAATCAGAATGTTTGTCTGCATGAAATCTTTGATGTGTTCGTTATTGGGTCATGTGGGGTCAAAAAGTAGGTCACTAGGTTACATTTTAGAAAAACCTTGTGAAAACACTTAAAAGGCTACATTGATGGCCCAGTCTTCACCAAACTTGACCAGCATGTTTGCCAGTATGAAATCTTACATATGTTTTGAAGTAAATCATGTGGAATCAGTAGGTTACTTGGTAAAATTCTAGAAAATGTCATCAACCCAGTGGCCACACTTATGGTCCAATCTTCACCAACTTGATGCCAGATTTGAGCCTACTTAAAGCCCGTGTCATCAGGTGAGCGATTAAGGGCCATCATGGCCCTCTTGTTTATATTTTATTTTGTTTCTGAAATACATTCATGATCATGACACACATCTGGGTAGAACCACCGGTGCACCACAAGTCAGCTAGAAAACATTCTCACAATAAATCCTTCGCCCTGAATGAAACTCGAACTCACGTGGTGAGACCCACACCAAAACCGCAAGCTTAAATAAGCTTGCGACAAGTTTGCGACAAGATTGCGGTAAGATTGCAACCAAGCGTGTTGCAATCTTATTTAAGCTTGCGGTAAGATTGCGATAAGAAAGCCGCAATCTTAAAAGTAAGCTTGCAAGTTTGCGATAGGAACCATTACGATCTTGATTGCTCGCTTGATTGCTCGCTTGCAAGCTTGCGCGATCATGCCAAGCGAGCGGTTTGGCTCGCTTAGAAGCTCGCTTGCACGCTTGGCAAGCTTGCAAGTTTGCGATAGGAACCATTACGATCTTAATTGCTCGCTTGCAAGCTTGCGCGATCATGTCAAGCGAGCGGTTTGGCTCGCTCAGAAGCTCGCTTGCAAGGTTGCGATAGGAACCTTTACGAGCTTGATTGCTCGCTTGCAAGCATGCGCAATCATGCCAAGCGAGCGGTTTGACTCGCTTGCTCACTTATCCCATGCGTGCGGTTTGGCACGCTTGCAAGCTTGCGCTATCATCCCAAGCTTGCAGGATTGTTCACTTAATAGCTTGATCATCCCAAGCTTGTGGGTTGTTTTTTTCTTGGCTTGATCAAATTCGTTGAGTGGATAAGGTTGTGGATAGATTGACATAAATAAAATCACTAGATAACATTTGTGGTTTTCACCTAAAAATCTGATACAACAAAAAATTTACAGGGAAAATAACACAACAGAAAGATATCACTAGATAACATTTGTGGTTTCACCTAAAAATCTGATACAACAAAAAATTTATAGGGAAAATAACACAACAGAAAGATACTAAATATATTCCACTTTAATTAAAGACAATGGCAAAAAACACAAAGAACAAGTGGTCATTTATTAAAGGAAACAAATAAAAGATGCTTATCAATTAATTTATATTCTTAACCCATATCTCGCTAAGCACTTATTATTAATATGAGAAAGCATGACAAGCCATTTTCGGGAGTCTAGCAAATAGGATTTTAACTGATTAAATCAAACTTAAGTATCTATTTATCATTAAGAATAAAATACATACAATGCACTCAAGAAATAGTACCACAGGTATTGTGTTCAAAAACAGTTCATAGTCAGTTCTT
Organism: Sinonovacula constricta; assembly: GCA_007844125.1. Classification (NCBI taxonomy): domain Eukaryota; kingdom Metazoa; phylum Mollusca; class Bivalvia; order Cardiida; family Solecurtidae; genus Sinonovacula; species Sinonovacula constricta. Next base: position 25,105,541 of record CM017559.1, on the reverse strand, counting down.
GTTGATTTCTCAGATGACAACTCCAGTTCTGCTTGAGAGGATCTTGCATCCTTCCTCTCACCTGCACAGCAAATGTATTTTTTCGCCAATTACATCTGAAAAAGAAAAAAAAATCCAACATTATGCATTATTTAAATTTATTTTTTGATTACCTGATTTTTTTATTTAGCAATGTTAGACCTATTTAGTATGTGAGGGTCTTGTGTTATTTGCACCACACAGGCACCTTATGATTTTTCTGTCAAATTATGATACAGAATAAGTGTTCAAAGATTGAAAGAAATAGATTGGAAATTTTACCAAAAAACGGAAATAAACAAAAAACAAATTTAGATGCTGACACAAACTTTTACAGCTCTGGTCATGATGCAAACTTGCCTATTCTTTAAAACAGCAATTTGAAAACAGCAGCAAATAACAGGAGCTATAGGCAAAAGCACCCCCATATTTTCTATGTTTAAAGCCTGAGCTGAGAAATGCTGAACTATCAAGTACAGCTTAACGAAATACTATCTTGGTTACTTTATAAGCATTAATATGCACAAAGGGGTAAAAGTAAAACACCAGACCTGGTAGCGCAATCAGTAGAGTGCTGGCTCCTGGTACTAGAGGCATCGGGTTCAGTCTGGGCTGCAACATACCAAAGTCATGTTAAATGGTAGTGTTATTGCTCCCTGGCTAATACTCAAGCAAATAGACAGGTAATTCTATGACTGGTCAGTCAGGTGTCAGGATAATGTGACTGGGTGTATCATGCCAGGTGTTCATGGCATGCTATAATCAGTAAAGACAGCTCTATATTGATTTCGATTGAGCACTGTCTTCAAATAAATTAAATATTGTTGGTGGTTTGATTGTTTATTGGGTTCATTGTGCCACCAACAGTAGTATTTCAGTTATCTGGAGACGGTGTTCACTTGAAGCCGATATAGTGCTGCCTTCACTGTGTATAGTATGCCGTGAACAACTGACATGATACCACACGCAGTCACATTATCCTGACACCAGGCCAACCATAAACACACAGATAAAGCCAGTAAAATCAAAATGTAAGTTATTACAGCAAGATTTTTTTTTATTAATGTAAGTGAATACAGAGAACAAAGGAAATTGAAATTTAAAATATACTAATTAATTTTAATATTATAATATTGCAATCAAAACAGACTTGCTGACTTGAAGCTCCTCAGCCCTTCACCGCGTGGGTTCGAGTCCTGGTAGGGGTGAGAACTTTCATTTAGGGAGGTTTTCCTCCACCAATAATTACCTGGACGTCACCAATATGGCCATAAATGTGTCAGTGCGATGTAACAATAAACATTTACAAAATCAAAACAACATGCTTTCCCAACAATGACAACTTCATGTACAAACAGCTGTGCCATTCAATTAATGATTAACACTGTAAATGCTAAAAAATAGCAAATGCATTAATACAATAACTGGTACAAATGGTCAAAATGCTGCATAGTTATCTTTGTACCTTTTCAACTTTTGTCTGTCATCCATGCGTTGCTCTTCACTGACTTCCTTATTGACATCAGTCTGCAATTCCGATTCTTTTTTGTTCACTTGCATCTGGCTGTTTCAAACTATTACAGAAAATAAAATACTTTACATGAGTGGCAATACCATACAAGCAAACACAGTTTATGATGTGCTCAACCATCATGTACAAGTTATCTTGGATATCTATTACAGGTGACCTAAATTTATTTTTTAACACAACAATGTAATCAACAACAAAAATATTGTGTTGCCACTTGAAACCGTTTTATGTGCCTTTATTCCTATAGTATAAAATGTATCCTTGTGTAAACTCAGAAATATCCGGTAACTGGATATTACCGTTAATCGGGTCACTCTAAAAAAAACAATATTACAAAAATGTCTTACGTTCGAACTTGTCAGAACCTTATCAACTCTAACTGTAGCATAAATTAAATATACAGTAGATAACAAATGTTTATGGAAAAGTCAACGGTTTCAGAAAACGTTTGTGATAAGAAAAAACTAAAGTGAAATGTCGGAACTGAAAAAAAAATGGCGAAAATATTTGACACGTTAATTTTGCATTCTAACCAGTTAATGTACTAAACTCACTACGTTAAGAAAACCTGATTTAAAATATGTTGCTTCTTATACTTGTTTAAGTAGATCAATGTCTCACCTCTGCTTAGCAGTCCAGTGAAGGAAAGTCGATTTCTTCATCTTTTTCATCACATTTTTTGCATCTCGTTGAAAATTGGCGCGGCCGGAAGTGTAGACTGTGCTGTTGTAAATCGGGACCCCTCGGCGATTTCTTCAGTTATTTTCCGAAAGTTACGATTGACTTTTACTGAATCACCGTAAAAGCGACTTTCAAACTTGTATTATTAAATGGTGTTTATTCACATTCCCAATAAAGTGAGAGTGGTTTTAACATGATACTCTACTGTCTGTTCTGTAATTTTTTTTGTCCTACTAGATATTAGACTGTAGATCTGCTTGACCAGGTTTTCGAAAGACAACAACAACAAAAAAAAGTTATAAAAAAACTGACTTCTTTGGAATTGGATCATTTTTTTACTGAGCTATTATTACCAAATGTTTTGTAGCTGTCTTAAATGATAACATAGTTAAATATTGCTTTTGTGATCAGTCAGGTCAAGGTCACTGTAACTTAATTAGCAGTTTGCTTTCCATGTCTAGGCAGGATATATATTGATATCAGATGTAGATATTGATATCAAATTTGGTAGTTAGCTTGTTTATGGGATACCCAAGTTTGGAATTGTTTTTGTTGTCCATTAGTTTGATGGACTGAGTCACTGTTACTAATTAAATTTTATTTTGTTCCTGTTCATTATCTTCTTTTTTGAGGATTGATCAAGTTAAGTAGGTAACTAGCTATCTCATGGGAAGAATTAATATGTTTAGAATTGCTTAAGGGATCAATTGTCGTCAAGACAAGTTATAAAATATATTTTTGGATTTTCTATAAATAACTCAAGACAGGAGTAAAGTAGTGTTACCAAATTACTTTCTAGGGAGAGTAAGTCTGGGACTGTATTGTATATGGTTGTGTGATCTCTGTTTAATAATAAATAATGACAAAATAAAGTTTAAAAAATTGGCAATTAGTACAATGTATTTGGAGCTATTTTATGTCACATTCAGCCGAGCTTTTCTCATAACCAACTGTCCATCTAGCTGCATCAACAGTTTGCTCGTAATCACTTTAAAGGCTACCGTTTTGATCCTATCTTAACCAACGCTGGTCAGAATGTCATTAAATGTTTGTCTGTATAAAATCTTGGATGAGTTAATAAATAGGTCACATGATCAAAAAGTAGGTGACTTAGTCAAATCTATAAAAACCTTGAGAACAAGACTTTTTGGGGGCCTAATCTTCACAGAACTTGACCATGTTTCATGTCTCTTTCAATGTTATTTATTTAAAGAAATACAAAATAAATTTCTTAATGTCTTGGAATAATTTTATGCTTGCAAGACCACAACCTATCTGCAATCCTTATGTTAATTAATTTTAAGCTTGCAAGACCGCAAGCTTATCGCAATCTTTAATGGAATAGAAGATTACAAGCTTGCAAGGCTGCAAGCTTCTCGCAATCTTAATGGTATTTAAGATTGCGAGAAGTGTGCGAACAAAACCAAACCGCAACCTTAATTTCCAAGCAAGCGAGCGTGCTCGCATCCGCAACCATAGAATTTAAGAAATGCAATCCTATTAAGATTGCGGCAAGCTTGCGCAAACTTGTCGTAAACTTGTGACGAGCTTGTCGCAAGCGAGCGTTTTGGTGTGGGGAGGCTAAGCAGTCAGAGAAGTTGTAAATAGGTGACTACCACTACACCATGGGAGCCTCTAATATTTTATTTGAAAAACAACAACAAACAAAACACAACAAAATCATGTGTATAACAATTATGCAGTGAACCTCATGTTCTCAATAAAGAGGGATTTTATAAGAAAGAATTAAGAAAGAAAGGAAAAGCAGGAAGAAAAGTGAATGTATGCTTCACCCTTGAGACTATCCTATTATAGTCTCATGCAGTCTCAAAGTAACATATACATAATATGCTAAAAGGGGCTTTTTAACTGCATCAGCTTAACTTTGAGGTAATTATTAATTGATAAATGGTGGTCTTATAGTCTCTCAAGAGCTTGCAATGCTATTATATGATCATAATAGTTCCTTTTCCTTATAATGGTTCCTGTTGTTTTCCATGACAACCTTTAATATGATGCGATAATATGGAACTTGTTGGAGTACTCAAAGCAGTTTGTGCTAAATAGTTCTTAAACTTGCTTTAACATTGTGTTTGTAAGAACTGTGTTTAACAAACTTCAAATCTGATATAATGACAAAGATTCTAAATGCTAAATAGAACTAATTGTTCACTTGACCTTGTAGCACCTAACTCTTACCATGCTACATCTTGTTACCCCCGCACCTCCATGCTAAAGTCTTAGTTTATTAGCTTACATGTGTAGTATATTTTACAAGGTTAACATACCTATTAGTAGACAAGCAGTAAAAAGGTTAGAGCCTGAGCATACAGCTCCCAGCCTAGATCTGGCTGATCAGGATCTACTCTTTTTGCCCAAGACTTATAAATACATGATAATGAGAGTTAAAAAGCAAATATAAGCATTTCCATGGTCTTATGGTTAATGTGATGGAGTCAGGATTGAGGGTCTTAGGTTCAAAGCCCATACCTGACACAAGTCCTTAAGCCAGACTGTTTACTACTTGCTTCAATAAGCTTATACCTGAGTACTGGTTCTACCCAGAAAGTGGGCTATAAGGACCACTTTAGAAATAAATGTTCTTTCTTGTGTTATCCTTGGAAATGGAATAAAATTGTAATAAAAATACATTGTGCCAAAAATAAATGGTGTTGGTCCTCACTTCTTAATGTTCCTGATGTTCTATTTGTATCTTTTGTTCTCTGGTACACTCACTGTTTAGACAGGCTGTAGAATGATTTACTACCTGGCACTCTACTGGACAGTGATCACAAAAACTTCTACCATCACTTACAGGTGTTCTGTGTATGTGTATAATGGGGTTTTATGCATGTTGTTGTTTATAGTACTCAAGGCCCTCCAGACTTTTACCTATGGCCCACTATGGCAAGGTGGCATTATGTTGATGGAAGCAAAATGGTTGGTTGTTTGTTGCTCTTTGTCTAAACTCAAAAAAATGTTCTAGAAGTTATTTTCTTGTAACTGCATACCGTAATTATAAGTTTGAATTTTCCTTTTTGTTGGATTTTTTTAGAGAGAAAGAAACTTTCTGTGACATGCTGAAAGGCTTGCAATACAACTTTCCTAGGAACACCCTTCTTTTTTTTAAACATCCTTTCAAACTTTTCTTTTTAAAGAAACAATAATGTAATTAATAACATTGATAATTAATACTCTTCAAACCTTTAATTTTATTTCATTTTTTTTTTTTTTGCTGAATAACCTTCCAAGAAGGTATTTTCATTTAAAATTGAAGCATTACTAGTATTACACACAGATGCAGTACTGCTAATCTCTCATTTGTTATAAGTTTATATTCTGTATTTTTTAACCAAAGATGTTTCTTTTCAGGAAAATTCTTTCTTTAAAAAACAACAACAATGATTATATTTTATTTAAATTGCTGTCTGAAAACATTTTTTTCTTGGATATTTTATGATGTTTTCACTAAAAACCCTTTATCAGTAACCAAAATTTTCAAAAGGGTCAATGGCTTAGCTTCCTTGCAAGTATAAAATGGAAGTTCCTTAACTGGTTGGCTTTGTGGGAGAAAAATATGATTAAGGGCATGGTATACACAGTGAGGGCAGCGCTATATAGAAAGTGTTTACCCCCTAATGATCTTTAACCAAAGCAGTAATGATTTCCTTGTTGCAATAGTTTCTACTACTTGACATTGATGTCATTGCTGATAGACTACCCGGATATCATAGTCTAGTCTGTAGATGATTCTCTCCTTCTCACTGTATACACTTTCTTGATAGTCGTCCAACATATTCAGGATGGCTTGGTAGGTAGGATGATCAGCTACTACCACTTTATCTATAATAGATCATATCTCTGCCAAACAATTCATCCCAAAGGATCTAAATAAAAAAAAAATATGAAAATAAACAGGCATAAGAACATTTTCATCACTCATTGGTCATAGATCACAACACACAGAATTGGCTTAAGCAAAATTATTTTCATAGACAGATAGACAAAGTCATACTTTAAATGTTAATGAATTACCAAGATGTTTCCAGATTGCATCAGAGCTGCTTCAAGATAAGACTTACCCAAAACATTCAGCTAAAGAATGATACAAATTTCTGATGATTTTTTAAAGACTGCTTTTTTGTAAAGAGCTTTTATGTAATACATTTCAAGTTAAGAAGCTCATATGTCCAAGGGTGCTGATGGCTGAGTTGTGGAGTTGCTCCAACCCCTCTTACTGCTAGGCCCTTTACTGCAAGAAAATGAATCTCAGTTAGATTGTCAACTTTTACATGGGTAGTTCTTCCAGCTGTCATATGCATTTGGATTACCTCGGCTATTTAACATTCAGAAATAGGTGTCCGAGGTAATATGGGGTAAAAGTAGCCCTGACAACCAATCCCCAAAGGCCCTTATACACAATCTTTAGTCATAACATGTTGCTAAATGGCACAGGTACAGCAAAATATTGGAAACAAATGGTGGAAAGAGAAGAAGAGAGAGAGAGAACAATCACAAACTATGCAAAAGTTATACTACAACAAAAATTTGAAAATATACATCTACTCATCTGTAAACAAGGTAAAAACTGATACTATAAATGCAGTCTATATGATATGAACTAAGACAGTATATGCATGTAAAGATGTTTGATGCAAATAATTAAAATGCTATTTTTAGAAATGGTGCGGACCTTACAGTACTGGTTTATGTGTTGTAGCCCTGATTTGAGGTGAATACTTGCGTTAAATACGGTCGGATGTGGATAAATAATCCATAGATCCACTAATAATAGTTAGACTTATCTGTTATATGCATCTGTAGCTTTGCTGCTTGCCTCATGGGTTGCAGTATAGTAATCAGAGTCTTGGTGCGGGTATCTTAAATATGACATGCTGTATGTCCCTGCTTCTACCTGGTATTTGTCTATATAAGGTCTAATCCTACACAAGTTACAACCATGTATTACGTATTTAAGTATGTCTTGACTTAAATTATCTTAAAGGTTTTGTAAATATACAAAAACAGAATGGTACGTAGTGCATTGTATAACCTCCAAAACAGAAAATTGTCATATTTTCCAGCATAATAAACTACCCAACCAAATGTCAGATGTAAGGTTTCTGGGTGTACTTTTTGCGCCATGACACAGCATGCACACTGCGTCCATGGTGATTGCCTGGATACTAATTAGCTGTATTAGAATAGCCCATAGAACTTGGCATATCCTGAACATAGCAGATCTAATCTCCAGTCCTAAACATTGTTCACAACATGCCCCTGCAATAGATAATCAGAAGTCTTATCACAATCCCCTACTACGAGATTTACAACTCCTAATCAATTTTTTAGTAAAGCAAAAAGCTTAATCTATTGAAATTTGTAATATTCATAAAATTATCAGACTTCACAAACTTTACACAGAAAGAATGAGAGACAAGGTTTTTTTTCTAGATATTGTTTGTGAAAAATTGAATGTAACTTTTCTAAAGGTAACATTGCTTAACCTTTATGACATCAGCAGATTTTGAAAAAAGCAAATGAAAATACTGCAACAACATTTATTACCTTTTAGTAAGTTTCACAAATATTGGTCAACAGGAATGATATTTTCATTGAATCCATGCTCGTGAATCTAGATTAATCTTAATGATATAAGCATGTACTTTGACCTATTTCCTTCATGATGAGTACTAGTAAGTTTGATCTTAGAAGTAGGTAACCTTGATACAGGTATTTATATATTGTGTTAGGTTAGACATGTGTATTTTATATGAGATCGCTTTGTGCACATGTACATAGTGTGAAGCAACGTCATAGCTCCTCTGATCTTTTGTTTAATGTTAGCAGGTTTGTTTCTTATCAGATTGTCTGGTTCAAGTTTCCTGAACCTAATTCTGCTATAACAGTTAAACTAACTGTGGACCAATAACCTTTTGTCTGAAAGCCCATGGGCACTTTTAAACAAAACTGTGAACTGTGTAATTGAATTTTGTATCTATATTAAGATAGTGTGACAAAGCATTTAAGAACTGAAGCATTTGTACTTATATTTGGTTCTGATGTTAATAGTATATTGACATATATTTTTATTGATTTGGAGCTTGTCCCTTGTTCAAGTGGTGCAGTTGACAGTTTTGATTGTAAGGTGCTCAGTTCCACACCAACATTTGTTGTTCTCTCAAAGAATATTATTAAATGCATGACATTTTGCCTGCCTTTCATCTTCCTACATATAGTTATTGTTGGTTACTCTCACAGCTTCGAAAAAGAGTCTAATTATAAATTAACATCTTCTAATTTAACAAATAAAGTGTAGCTGAACTTAACAATTGTACATTTAAATAGTAAATACATTTAACAATATCTTACTCTTGTTTAGGGGAATTTCATGAGACCATCATTTCTGCACAAACTCAAACTTAAACTAAAATCTAAGAAACGATGATTTTAAATACTTTTTTATTTATAAGACAGTACTTATCATAAGACAAATCACAGTAAGTTTTTATGCTTCCCAAGTCTATAAATAAGGACCGACTGCAATATCTCAGGTGGTAGAGTGTCGGCTTACGGATAAGGAGGTCGTGAGTTCAAACTCCGGCCGGGTCAAACCAAAGACTTTAAAATTGGTAGTCGTGGCTTCCCTCCTAATGCTCGGGGCTGAGGGGACAGCATAACGCCTGACTTGTCGTGTCAGTATAATGGACCGGCGGGGTTCAGTCCCTTGGTACCTCATAAGGGCCTCTATAATGATAGAAATGTCGCTGCGCAGTATCAGCAAAAATGCCAGCAAATCCCATCCCATTCCTATAAATAAGCACAATAAGGATTGTTGCTAAATATAGATATGAACATCAGAGCAGATAACCAGGATCTTAAAAGTAAGTGGCCCCATGATTTTTCATAGTTTAAAAATAGCTTACTGTGCTGGTGGCCCAAATAGGACATACATGTAGTCATGTTTGGAGTGTTACAAAGCTATCTGTAATAAAACCAGCAGTATAAGAATGTTCCTGTCCTTGTCATTTAGAGGCCCTGATGAAAAAAGTTTGAGAACTGTTCTTGTATTTTTGTATTTTGGGTTTTACGGCACACCGACACTTTATAGGTCATACGGCGCCGAATACATTAAAGTTTAACGACATGAGGATATAATCAGGTTAAAACTAAAACACGTGAGCAGAAATAATAAAAATCTATCAGGTTGAACTGTTCTTGAACTTCTAGAACAGTTCTTGAAGTTCAAGACTTTCTTGAACATTTGTTCTTGAACCCAGAGAAGTTCTTGAAGCAAGATTCTTGAAAATTTCTAGTTCTAGAATGTGAGCTTAAAGTTAGTACTAAATGTCAGTTAATATTATTATGTTTAACTATTTTGGTGTTCATGTCATTCCTCAGTATTATGAAAAAACACACTACAATTTCCTTTATTAGCGACACACTTGGCTTTATTACCCTTTCACCTATGGTTGAAATTTAAGAAAAAAGGTACCTGTAAATAAGACTGTGCAGTTGACACTAATCCTGGCTATTTAAATATAGTAACTCATTTGTCTTTTTCTGTGCGGTACAGAAGTTAAAAAACAAAATGGCATTTTATTATTGGAATAATAGGCTGGTTTATGATACCACAGCCCTTGGTGTCAAAAGGATGTTATGGAGTACGGGTATGTAAACCAGTCAATAACAAAACATAGATTACTAAGAGCATTTGTCCTGGGTTAAGAAAAGTTTAGGTTTAATCTCTTAAACTTTTGACAGTTATTTTTTAAATTTATTACCTCATGCATAATGTTTATTTTGTATAATAGTCCATGCCGATTTCTTAGTTCTTTTGCTAATTGACAATTTTGTACTCTGGTTATAAGAAATTGACGGAGATTGTAAGTTTATCGAATAACATATGGTGAAGACAACAAAAAATAAAACCAATATTTCTGTGATTGTAGAAGTTCTTCAGTGCTGAAGTTGATTGATCCCTTCTCAAATATATTTGACCAGGTATGGAATCCTGCAGTACCTGTACTGATAGCACAGTGGAGGCAGTACCTAAACTGTTCCTCTGTCTGACTGGTGCACCATTAGGAACTTAAACTAACAAAATCAAACTAGGAAATTTATATGCAGAACTTTGTGAAGTGTTTTGTAGTAAAAATAACTGACATTTTTATACCCTAAACTTGTAATTATTAGTTTAAGACATAGTACACATAAGCATACCTTGTTTCTAGATGGTGTTAAATTCTATGCTCTTGTCAGACATAATTTTCAGAATTGTGAGAATGTTAGAGAAGAATTCTTCAGTCCCTGAGAGCCTAGTTGCAAAGGTGGTTTCAGTATATTGCCTAAAATTCTGATTGATTGACTAGACATACCCCATAGTTTGTATATTATGGTACCTTGTATACTGATGCTGCTCTGTACAAAGTATTTAGTCACAAATATGATAAGCTGATGTATTATTTTATACCTGTTTATAAACAGGGTTCCTATTATGAAATCAACACTATTTTTAGATATATATACTACATACAACAAAGTATGCAACAAAATTAATTACAGAAGAATGTTCAAAGCTTTTTGGCAGCAATGAAGTTTGCATTGTTATTTGTGCCAAATGTCCGTAACCAGTATTTTTTCATCCATCCTGCTCGTTTATTAAAAAATAGATTTGCATTATCCATAGCAAGCTCAGATTTTCTGTACAAATTTAGACAGAGAGTTAAATTAAATGCAGTTCAAACAAAAATGTAACAGAATTTCCAGATTTGTGACAGCTTGGTGGATTTGAATTCAAGAGTTGAGTATTATATGACTGTCTTAAAATTTTGACACTTCCATAATTTTTTTCATTGTGACTTTATCCTTTAGACTTTTTTAAAGCAATTTATTTATTGAGTCATGCAGGATTTAATTTGTTTAGATAATTTATTTTGTGTTCTTAAAAGTTATTTAAATCTATACAATGCACTTTAGAATTTTAATCTCCTCCTTGACAATTTGATGCCTGTTCAAGGCTGCTGCACAGTTAAAAACTATTCTCAGATTTATTGGAAATATTTAAAGCAGCATGAAACTAACTGTAACAACACGGAGAAATAAGTCTGTGAAGAACAAGAATTTTTGTGTTCAGACAAAAAAAAAAATTTTTTTTGTTTTCTTTTAAGGCTACTTCAGTTAGCTTAAAATAAATCAAAGCCATAAACTGAATGCAGTTGCACTGTGTGGTTTTGCATCTTACTCTAGTTGCAGCGACATCTTATCAGGTATAAAATTCAATCAAAGTTTATGCCTGCTAGAATATAAAATCTTCCGAATATCTCAATACACTAATGATTAGAATGATTTATTATTCTGAAGAATTCATAGATTTGTAATTGCAAGACAAGGCAGTTTATGTGAACTAGTAGTAGGACAGTGCTTACTTATAACAATATCTATTACTGAGAATACGCACTGTTCTTTTCTACATGCACTAGTGCGGAAATCCCTTGCCCGACTTGTCCACCACGGATAAATGTACGACCAGACAAGTGACTTTTAAAGCTCAACTTGTCTGTGAACAAGTAAACACTTCTATTTTTAAACGATATATATATATTTATGACATATTTTCAATCCATGATATCAAAATATTAAGAAAAAAAACACTAGTTTACAAAATTATTCTCGGATGTGAAGTATCCCGATGACATCATCCTGGAAATTACCTAGAGATCACGTGATGTGGTCGGGGACGCTCGGTTATAACAGAATATGCCTGTTCTAAGACTGTGTTGTAGCTTTCGTATTATATTTGTAATGTTTAACTGACTACTGCATGCATATAATACCTAATTTTTGCAGTAACTGATTCAGAAAAAAATATGGTCTTGTCTATCCCAAATACACAGAGCAAATTAAGCGCGCCATGTTGCTAATGGTCTTAAAATAGATCGGTTTGTCATCAGAGCAACTATACTTAGTATATTTTTTTAATATGTATAATTTCATTTGGAACACTTTCAACAATCTATAATTGCACTAGATATGTTAATCTAAATTTAAACCTACATGTGGATCAAGTAGAAATAAATAGTTAAATAAACATTTTATCTTTGAGTTCTTTAACTGGTTTGAATAATATTATGGCACAATAAATGTTATTTAAGGTAAAGGGTCAGTTTAAATACTTTTTTATTGGGACAAATGAACATTGATGGCAAACAAGTAAAAAATTTTGAGATTTCCACACCCCTGCTGCATGTATGGAGCCTTATATATGTACATATATATTCCTGGGGCCATATCTTTACTATTTTAGAATATTAGAATATACCTTTTGAAATGCATTTCTTCGCATTTGCTTACCATTAATAATAAAAGTTCCACAAACAAACAACCATGGAGCTATTGTCATACACAATACTCTCGTTAGCCTCAGTTATATAGTCTCGGTTAACCCTTTTGTTAAGGTTATTTCAGCCTTAAAGGTCACAGGTATCCAAAATTTTGGTCCATTTTGTTTCTTTCATGCATCTAAAATAAATTATTGTTACCTGGCAGATTCTGCAAAATACTATTTATTGGTGCCCTACATCCCTGTGATAAAGAAAATAACACCTTACTTGCCCTTGCACAAATGTATATCCTATCTGAGCCATGCTATATTTCATGATTACTGTCTTATAATTGAGGTAATTTATTGACAGACTTTACATAAACTAAACTGCATGTTTATGCAAGAATTCTGCTCAAATTCTTCTGAACAAGGTTAAGATGTTACCTGTTTCAGATAAAGGCAAACTGTCCAATACCACCTTTCAAGTAACTGTGGTTATGAGGTGATGTTTCAATATTTCTGATAAAATAAAAAATAGTAAGAGAAATGAAAAATGTGTGGCTTTAAATAAGGACTGGCACATTCTTCACATGCAGGTTGATGTATTTGTCAGACTGATAGACAAGTGATTATGCTAATCTCTGTATATACATAGGCTTAAACATGGACTGTAGCTTCTTTCATGGTCATGCTGTATGGGTATGTTTCCTTTAATCTTTCACGTGCTTTATTTCATTTCATATTAAGTTTTTGACATCTTCTAAAATTGAAACACAAGAAGGGGCCTATCCAGAGACTTAGCAGTCAGCTCCCAGCAGAAAGCAGGCAGATCAGGATTTAAACTATTTGACTAAGCATAATCAATATACGATTAGCAGGCTAAGAGTTATAAGTATGCTATCATAGAAGAATGCTTATTAGCACCTGTTGGTATAAATTCGTTGAGTTCTAAGTAGTGCCAGTTATAGCGAATGTCCTTATTATGGTCATTTTTAGCGCTATTGTTTAAGGATACGTTAATAAATTGGCAGGGTGGTGTAGGACTTGTTACACACTGTATAAGCTTGTCAGAAAGCCCTTTAAGATGACAAGTGTAGTTGTAACATGTTGGTTTTGAAGTCACTGAAGGTTAAAGAACAATTCTTTTGCTGTAAGAGTGTCAATGTCAACAGAGTTCAGTCTCTGTAACAGCATGAAAGTATTACCTGAATCAATTTTGCTTTGCTCAAAGATATGAAAAAATAAATTAGTACTTAATCAGAAAGTAGAACTTACAATGAAGAACATTGTAGTTTCAAGAAGTTACAAATAGTTACATGTATTAGGCGTTACAGATTTATACTATTCAACTTTGTAGCACTTAATATGAAATGCACCGATTTGGCAACTTTAAAAGACATATTTTAAGCAGACTTTATTCTCACCTGTTAGCAGTGCTGAGCAAGGGATTTTAAGATAGTTATTAGTTCAGTTTTCAGTAAATGAGTTTAAATAAAAATATTTAACTTATTAAATGAAGTTGTTAATACATTTTGATAATATGCAGCCAAAATGGTGCAGGGAGTTATGTTCATGTGAAAACCAAATGTTTTAACATATTTTCAGCTCACTTTATGTCTAAAATACTTACCAGATGTCTGATGTTCTTGTTTGTCAGATCATTTTTGTTTAAAACAAAAATTGAGTACCCTTGGATGCTTTTTACTTCAATGCTTTTCTTGTTTATAATGGACTTTATGCAAATCAGGTGACCTGTAAATTGTAGTACAGCCTTACAATAGATATGAAATGAAGATCTAGCTTTGCTTATGTTAGTAATTTATGTAAGTGTATCACTATAGTTGTGGATTAATTGTGACTTATTTTCTGGTATTTGTGCAGTTTGTATTATAAAAATGTTCCAAAACAACAACAACAAAACATTTATAGCATGATATAGGATGTGTCTGACTAAAACAACTCTTGTTCAGGGTTCTTATTTGACATGATATTTGACCCCCAAAAATGCATTCTGGTGTCTATAAATTCTTTTTTTCGTCAAAGTATCTGTCAATGTCTCAATGAGTTTCAACATAAAAGGGTTAAATTTCAACATTTTTAGTTATATTTCATTTTTTATTGTATTTAATAGTAATAGTTTTCTGTCCTTTTTGGCATAGGATACCTCTTGTGCATTGGAAAATTTGCTACATATTGCAAACAAACAAATGGCAGGACTGCAGTATTTTTCATGCTGGTTCCAATCTGCTCTAATGGGTTCAGTCTGTTGTATTTGTTCTTTAATTTGTAGTTATTAACGCTGCTGCAAATATGCAGTCTTACCTTATAGTGTATAATTTTTTAGCTCTTTGTGATGCTTTATCTTGTAAATTGCATTGAACTGTGATTTAAATAAAATAATTAAAAAAGAAAATTGTAAATTGCTGGTTAGATTTTGACATCTAACAAAACCAAACTGTTTACTGCATGTATTTGTTCACAGAAATGCACAATGAATACACAGCACTATTGACAGTATCAGTATAATATTGATTTTGGCATTTTGCTGTTAACACAACACAAAGACGTCTGTAGCTCTCATATTTATGATTTTAGTTCACAGTCTGTTTAGCACCATTGACAAACACAGCTAAATAAAAGGTGGGCGAATAAAGGCTATTTTTGTACCTTCATGCTTGACATTGAAGTGAAGTTGTTCAGTAAGCCTGTCTTTAGATAGAAACTAGTAATTTTGATTGTTGGCTACAAGCCAAAACTTCTTGATTAGGCACACAGAAAATGGCATGAGAAATTTGCTATTTATTTCCTTGCTCGTAAAGCATATCATTGGAGATGATGCTGCCAGTATGTAAACTGGCTGGAAATGACAGCACTTGAATTATGATGTAAGCTTGCAAATAGCCTCAATGGCAAACTGGTTGTTATGTGATACGATTGAACTTCAGCTAGTAACATATCAAGTTACTGGTCTGATTGGAATAATAAACTTCTTCTTCTAAGAGGCCTTCGAGCTACAACAGTGAAAGGATGAGTCCAAATAATCATTGTAAACAATTTGTTTATGATCTTACAGCAGTATAGATAGTTTCCACATCAGTGGAGATCCCTTATCTTGGCAGCCAATTTTGATGGCTACTTCAAGGGATTTTCAGCTGAATTTTATAGAAGCATATCTTTATTTTCTTCTCATTTTTTCATTTGTGGTCCAAAAATTAAAAGATATATATACCATTGGAAAGCTCTTGAAATTCATATTTTTAGAATACAATATTTTTAAAATTGATCAATGAACAAAGAATTAATACAAAGAATTAAATAAAATTTTTGCCTCAACTCTCAAACAAAATGAACAGTGTATCATTTTTGGGTTGTTGTTTTTTTTTACTTTTAAAAGTAGCAAAATATAATTTTGATATTTATAATACTTCATAAAAGCTGTTAAATTTGGTATGACCTTCAGTAAAAGAGACTGAAAAAAAACAACACAGTGGTGAGTTTAATACAGCACATATTTCAAGATTTTGGCCTGCATTAGCTTCTGCCTTCAAAGATGACTGCCTTAAACTGTCTTATCAGTGCCTATGACATCACATGGAAACTATCTATTTCAAGAACTATATTTTTATCATGTCAATCATCTTTTTATTGACCCTTGTGCTAAAGTATTACTATAATGCAAAACAATTAGTTCAGTTTGTTTCCTTATTTAAATTATGTAGGTAATAAAATTAAGCATTGAAGGTCAAGCTACTTATTAATGATTACTATCTAGAAATACAGTCAAACTTGTATTAAGCAGCCAGTCAAGGGACAGCCTAAAATTGGCTGCTTAAGACAAGTTGGCTACTTAATACAAAATATGACCAATGATTGCCTATTTCTGTGGGCATGTATGTTTACCGAAAGTGTTAAAGAGTAGATCTTCCGCAAAGCACTGTTTCAATAGATTTTTAATACAACATTACTGCTTTCAGCATTTCAATATACGATCCAGAATATCCGAAGTGTCTCATTAAATCAAAGAAAATATTGCTCCACTATTAGTTACTAAGTTTGGTCACTTACAGTACAAAGCATGCATACTATTTTAAATTATTCACACCAAATTTAAACTGAGTGTACCAGAATCTTCCTCAAATTGTAGTGCCACAAATCGCCGAATTGTGCACATATATTTAGACAGCCAGATTGTATTTATCTTCTTTAATTTGTTGAAATCCTGAAAGATTTATTAAATGACTTAATATACTAAAACATAAAATGAAGGATGTTACAATTTTTAATAAAGATTTTTTTTAATAATGCTTCATTTTAAAAATGCTTCACTTAAAAATTGCAGTAAATTAACTTACACGTTTCATAATTGGTCAAGTATTCAAACAATGAATTTTGGTATTTATTCTCAAATTAATTGTTTTTTCTTTGCAAGGAATTTAACTTTACTTAAAATAAATTATTTTTAACTTATAATTACTATAAGTCTTCAGCAGTTAAATTGCTTATTTTATCATTAAAATACTCACAATTTCCTTGAATTTTTAACCAGATTTTCAACAAAAATCATGGCTATTAGATTGGGATATGGCAAGCGGGCGTCATCAAACAGTGGGTTTCCGGTCAACAACTTCATTTTGGAAAAATCAAGCTTGCTGAAACTTTGGATATAGCAAGCTTGTATGAAGACCTAGCTTGGAATTGGATTTGGGGCCATTCAGGTCAAGGTTACTGTTACTAAAAATAGAGAAACAGTTTCTGGTCAATAACTTCAGTTCCAATAAAGCAATCTTGCTGAAACTTTGGATGTAGCAAGCTTGCATGAAGACCTATCCTGGGATTGGTTTTTGGGGCCAGTCAGGTCAAGGCAAAGGCCAAAGTTACTGAAAAAGTTTCAGTTAAAATGTTTCCGCTTAACAATTTGTGTTAAATTGTCAAATCGTTGAAAACTTGGGTTTCGTGGCATGGCCACGTATCTTGTTTCTTATAAATTAAGTTTCCACTTAATTGCTGACAGTGTTTCATATATCTTCAAAATATGCCTATTATGTTCAAGATTTTTACCAATAGATATTTGAAATATCGTAAAATCACACCTTGCATCTTTTATTATTTTTCTTTCAAATCACTTCTAACTTTTAGCCAGAAATAATCTAAGGCAGATAGTGTGTATTGAGACAAACTAGCAGGGAGCTGTCTGATCAGGATGTACACTTTTTGCATCTAAGTCCTGTCAGAATGTCTTCATGTCCACTTATGAAGTAGTGATTGCAAACATTTAAGAAAAGTGTTTGGGTTGATAAAAATAAAGGAGATAATATAATAATTGCTAGAGTTTTCTAGCAACTTTATGCATTAATTATGGTTTTGAAGAAAAAAAGTTAAACTGTTGTCCCAAACCTTATTGGTATCGACGTTGATTAATCTCCATGTGTAGGTCCTCTTCTGAACAGAAAAATTATTGAAGGTATTCACTTTAAACTTAACATATACTTGTTCACTTTCATAAGCTAAATCTGTGTCATTAGGGATGGTAACCATAAAATTAACTTTTGCACAGTTTTGCCCCTTTTTCAGAGATTTCGGTGATTTTGTGTTGGTTAACATTTTTACTTATGTTAGTAAGCTAACATTATACCATAGCTAACATTATACCATTCAGAACTGAGAAAATTGCAGCATGCTGCCAACTGACAGCTCTTGTTTGAACTTTCATTTATGGTCGCCTCATTTTGTGTTTGCAGCACATGCGTATCCTGAACCAGCGTGGTAGGGCAGGATCGTTCACAGGCCACGTACTGCCCGGCAAGGAGCTGAGAGTCCTGGAGGCAGAGAAACACAAGCATGACCAGGAGCATGCAACTAGACTCAGGTTAGTGAGCCAATTGCATCAAACCTGTTGGCATTGGATTTTGTTCCCTCTCAAAACGTTAATAGTTTTGCTACTTGTAAAATATTTTTGCAAGGCTCAATACTGGCTATGATTATATCTTGACATAAACCCTGGTTTTATATATTTTTGTTTCATATTGCTTAGTTTTTCATAATATTTTTCTTTGCTATGTCTTTAATAGGTTTGGTTGCAAGGTTAAAAAGTCACTTATATGATGCCCTTGTTGTATTTGGGGTTTGATTTTATGTTTTTTGTAGAACTAGTTTCACTAGGAAATGGTCTAGCACTCAATATTATTAGCTCCAGTTTTAGAAGAAGTATATTTTCATTACCATCTCCAGTTTTAGAAGAAGTATATTTTCATTACCATCTCCAGTTTTAGAAGAAGTATATTTTCATGATCCTCTCAGCAGTGGCAATCTTGGTTAACACTTTTGTTAAATCTTTAATGATCTGGCTCCAAGTTTGGGAGGCCTCCGGTTCAATCCCGGGCCTTGACATACCAAAGTCGGCAGTATAACTCCCTTGCTAACATTTAAGCAAATGTAAGTGTAGTTCCATGACTGGTTGGCCCAGTGTTAGGATAATGTGACTGGTTGTCATATCATGGTGTTCATGGCATGCTATACACAGTAAAACAGCACTATATCTGCCTCAAATGGATGCCATCTCCAGATAAATGAAATACTGTTGTTGGATTGATAAATGCAAAAAACATATTACTTTGAAGCTTATTTTTTTAATACCGGAATTATCTTTATACTATCTGGCACTGAGAAAAGTGGATCATGCTGTCTATAGAAAGCTCTTGTTTTTGTTGTTTGCCATAAATTCACCATACCCTTACATATAGACTGTATTATTTTTTTTATTGTAAAACCTGCATATTAATACTGATAACATCATAAACTAGTTTAGCTTGACATTTAACATTGAGTGTTTTTTTCTTTATGACAAGATCATTTACACAAATTCGTCTGATATCACTATTGCTGTCTGCACTGGATATTGGTATGTGTGGTTTATTAAATCATTATTATGTTATTATGTACCTACATAGAAAAAGTAGTTAACAACATCTGCCAAGAGCCAAGGAAGTTGTGGGTTTTTTCCATCTAAAATGATCTCCCCATGTCACTGATGTACCTTGTGAGATTCATTTTTTGTCATCTCTAGATAAGAGAGGTTGGTTTTTGTTACTTACCTAATGTGTTCTTTATTTAATAACAGTTACTTAGTAGATGATTAGAATGAGTACCAGCAATATAAGATCTTGTTAAGAAATTATGGGATATATTGTTTAACATAGTCAGCAGTATGCACTGTTATAAGAGGTGATAAAATTGTGTTGCAGGATGTTGTGCAGAGTGTTTGTTTGTATGTACATGTTATACAAGTAAAGACTTTTGTTGAGGTCAATATATAGTTTTAAGGACCAGTGTTGTGTGTGATATTGATAAGGACCTAATCCAAGGTCATTATAACGATATCAGGTCCACAAAACTGTGTATTGACTAAAACTTAAGTACTAGCTTGCTGTATAATATATCCCATTTATTTTTAGTCGGGACAATAGCAATGCGCACATATTAAGCAATTGTTAACATTCTTAAAAAAATTTTCCTATCACATCTTAAATGTTGACATAATTTTAATTAATAGAAAAGTGTTAGGAGATATTTACCAATATAACAAAAGAATATATACATGTATTAGCCTTTTAATAAAAACAAAATAGGAACTGCTTAATGTTAAATATGTTACTGTGACATCATGCTTTTGTTATGCATAGTGCGTGTGATAATGTTCTGTGATAATGTTCTGGGAGACAATATCACTTTTTTGAAGTCATTATCACTTTTTATTGACTAGCATATGAACCATGTTCAGCAAAAATGCTTAAAATTAATAGAGTATCACATTTAAGATAGATGTCTTATTTACATGCAAAATGTCCACCAACCCTGATTGGTTAGCTAAACAAATAATAAAAGTACACATTTATAAGCTTAAGTACGGTACATTCCATTGAGGTTGAAACCAATATATTATTATTATTATTATCACTTTATAGTGAATAATGCATCAATTGCAACATATCAAATCAGTGATAGTATTTTAAAAGATATTCTGGGTTTATTTATTTGCAAACATTGTTTTCAACAGCATCTAATCATGAAGATTTTTCAGACATGATAATTATCTGAAAGAACCTATCATTTGTGAGAATTCACAGGTGCATAAGTTGTTGTTTTTGTATAAAAATAAAGTATGCTGCAAGATGTTTTCATCAGACTGTATGGATATTATTTCTGTAGTATTGATTAGCCCGTATCCTAACAAGCATAAAATGATTGGGTATAGACAAATAGTGCAGATCCAGTTAATACAGCTCCCAGTGGCAGATGTACCATTGGCAAATACACTTTTTGAAGCTTGATCAAATAGTTTTAATGCCATAAGAATTTAGCAAATAAAATAATTTTTGTTCTTAATGTGATTTTGGTCAGCCTGATAAGAATGCTCCAATTGCACAACAGGATGTTATGTATATTTCAGGCTAATAAGTCTTTTTTTAGCAGTCCCACTTGTCCAGCATATCGAGGTTACCTCTTTGTGTTAATTCAGTTATATTCAGATCACCAACTCCCTATTTGGTGTTGACCTGTCATTCTATGTCATTTAGTCTCTGCACAAAAATTAACCCACAAAGATTATAGGCATTGTGCAAGACGTAAATATTTATTTTGTTCTAAAACAATGGTTTTATGGGTCTTCTTGGCCTGATCCCAATGGAGATAGCATCTGGCCTTTGGGAGGTCAATCAACTGCTTTGTAAAAAACCCATTTAATAGTTGCAAATTACACACCTATGTATTATATTCATTTAGCCTTTTGTCTTCAGCAAATTCACAAAATACACAACCAGTCAAATAAATCAACGTAATTCAATGTTGAATCTGTTAGATTTGTTTCTTTTCTTTTGTAATGTGGTAATATATCTTTAGAAGTGACACTCGATAAATTTTTAATATAGCTTTTTCTACATGTCATAAATTGGTCATTGACTGCAAATGTCCATAGAGTTAAAACTAAAGTTAACTAACTCATAAAGCATTTTACATGGCTTAGTGGTTTGTATTAACAGACAGGGTCATGTTGCCTTGACCAAGTTAACATTTGGTGCCCTTGGATGATTGACATTTTAACCCTCATCATGATGATTATTTTTATACCCCCACCACAAAATGTGTGTGGGGTTGGGTGGGGGGTGGAGAGGCTATAATGGATTCGCTTTGTCGGTCCATCCGTCCGTCTCCATTATGAGTCCGCTCTATAAATCCTATGCCAATTGAAGGATTTTCTTCAAACTTGGCTGAAATATTCACCTCAACAAGGGGATGTGCAGAACTCAAGTTGCCCATGTGTCAGCTCAAAGTCAAGGTCACAATTGAAGGTCCAAAATTGACTTAGAAATTATTCTTCTTTTTAGACTCCCCTTATGTATGGTCCAAACACTGCTCTTTAGCTTAAAAGCCCTGAACTATATATGTATTTATCTAAGTTTTGGTGGGGTTGGTCTGTCATTCTTTTACAAGTGTTAACCAGCATTTTGTTACTTTTCAAGTCATTTATGTTATTATTCAGTGATTGTGTCAAAGTTTGTTTTACATTATGCTGACCTCTAGCTATTTTCCAAGACCTCAGACGTCACCTCAGATGTCACACATCAGCCAGATCCAAATACCTCCTCACAAGGGAAGAATTAAGGTCCAGCTAATTATTTGTAGAGGATAGCCTCAGACTTAGGTCTGAGTAGAGCCACTGGCACACCCCAGGTTAGCCTGAAAACATCCCCACTGGAAAGTTTCTGCCCTGACCGGGATTTGAACCCACACAGTGATAGGCTGAGTAGTTACAAGTCGTCGACCCTAAGTGCCCTTGGAAAAGAACTTCTCACTATGACTGGGTTTTGAACACCCTCAGAGACTTACAACTGTGCATCTACCTCTACACAATGGTTGTTTCTATCATTGTTTGTAACATTAACACAAGGAAGCCATGTTTGTGTTTTTCAGTGTGTTAAGTTTGAACTCAGAACATGAGAAAAAGCTGCTGAAGGACAGGTAAGGTTCGGTGGTCACTTTAACAGGTCCCTCAGTATTTCTGCACAGGATCGGTGCATGTGTGTCCTTATCTACATTGTATCCAGAATAGCTCCAGATCAGCATAAGCTTGTGATTACTTTTTCTTTATTAAATGGAATATTGGGTAAACATCTTTGGTGCCACTAACTATTAAGAATTTAGTATAACCAAGAAATGGAATCGAAATCATCATCACAGGGGAAATAGCTATTTACTATCAGATAAATACATAATGGTTATAAACAAAATATTTCTGTATGAGAAATGTATTTTAATTAATATACCTTTTTCCTTTAAATGTCCTTTCATATGTAGAAGTTGTATGCACATCATTCATCATGTACGTTTTTTTCCCCATTTTTTTCTGTTATGAAACTGAAGGCCATATTAATGGTGGCTTTTTTTAATATAAAAAAGGTCCTTTCACTTTCCTATTTTGGTAGAAATATTAAACAAAGCATTTTACTTGTCATTTTTTAACCAATTTCTGTCTTCCTTTATTTAAAGATTTGTGTACTGTCTTATGTTGATATGGAGCTTAACTTCTCAATAAACATACCCCTGTACAGGTTCTTGAGCTATCTTGCTTGGATATTCCTGCCTGTAATATATACACATGTAAACTATCACAGTGCCTTCATTTAAATGGTAGCATGTTCTAGATCATTACTTACCAAACCCTGTGTAAATCCCCAGTGATAACAAACAATACTTGTATATAGGTTCTAGAGGTATGCTAAGAGCTTCCTGTTGCATATTAATCAAAACTATTGTACAGCTTAATGTGATCACATGCTTGTTTTAAAAATACTTGTTTCACTTTAATTGTAGCAGGTTCATTTCATGTTATTATAAGTATAAGATAGCATACACTAAGAAAAATTCTTGCTCTAAATTAACATTTTTACACTGTTAGATTCAGTTCACTTGAAGTCTTCTTTTTCAGTAAAAATTAAAAGGACAATGACTTATCTTATGTATTATATGTATAACATGTAAACTGAAATGCAAGAAATAAATTTAGAACTCATCAACATACATGGAGGTACATTTGGCACAACTGTAATGGCTAACGTTGACATTGACTTGAGTCTCAGTCAGGACCAAGAACTTCCATGTAGGCAGCTAACTTGCGGTGCTACTTAGACAAAATTATGTCTGTAGTCACCTTCCAACAGTATTAAGCTGGCATGACTGCAATAACTGTAATTGTGCTTGTTTAATGTATTCAAAAATGAAGAAAGTAACAGATATTAATACTACAAAGAGAAAGTAGTTTAACAATGGAAATACCAAAAATATATATTATTGTACTCACTCTTTTCCTTGCAGTAGGGAAGAAATGCAAGCAATTATTGAAATTTTAAGTATCAGATATACTGTACTTGTAGTACAGTTTATGTTAAGTTAGAACTTCAAATCTTAATTTACTACGAAAAAAGCTTTCCACAGATGCAAGTGACATTTTATGGAAAATCATCATACACAATTTATAAAAAATATAAACTCTTAGGCTGCTGTTTTAGGTTGCTTAGGCAAGTAGTATAGATAATGATCAGTCAGCTCCCACTTGAACAGTCTAATCAATATCTACACTATGTACTGCTGAATTTCTTGCATGTAGTCCAAGAAAACTCTCATAAAGCTATAAGAACATGACTACGAGTAAGTATAAGCTGACTTGTAACTCCTCTGACTGCTTAGCTTTCTCATCGAGCGGGTTCGATTCCTTTCGGTGTTATGGACTTAATGTGGGAAAGTCTTCTAGCTGTTCTGCAGTGCACAGGTGTTACTACCTAGACATTTGTCTGTAATCTTCCTACACCAAAATGGCTGCTCTTTGCTATAATGACCCTGATTGGTCACTGCAATGTATTTCTGAAACAAAACAAAACTTTGTCTAAGTTATGAGCAAACTTTAGTATGATTATGCTTTCTGTGTAGCATGAGTGTGGCAGTGCAGTGAATTCCCTATCACGTGGTTTACTTTCCCAACACTGCTGGCATCCAATGATTAGAATAAGTTTAATTTACCTGCACAACCTGGACAGAAATACAAACAAAAGTTTTAAATAATAACACATAATCAAGCAGTGATTCACATTTAAAAAAAAAATTCTACAAAAGATTGGCAAAATGTCCTTTGTATCATCATTTCACATGTTTAAATGTATGTTGATAGGAAACTAAACGATGTTTAATATAACAGTTGAAACCATTTGGTCCATTGGTAGTATATAGAGCTGATTATTTATTCAAAAGTTAATTTACTTCCTTTCCTTTTGGCCATAGTTTACATTGTATTGTGTTATATACTTTCTAATCTGAGGATCCAAGAGGCCACTTACCCAGTCCTTCAGGGAGCATCTTGTGTATGGCACTGCTGCAAATGGGATGGTTGGTTTTGGTAGTCTCACATAACATTGTCACAACAAACTGTCAATTGTTAAACCATTATGTTTTAATATACATTTGTATATTTATTACTATAAATAAATTATTTCCTTTGAAGATAACTTGAATGTCATCTTTTTAAGTAAAAGTTACAACTGAACCACATCACATCACTTTAAATAAGACTTTTGTGTTATATGTAGTATGTTATAACAACTTCTCTATTTATAAGCGCCCTTGTATTAAAACCATTTTACAATGTCGTATTATCAAATATATTAACCATGTACACATTTTGCTATGTATGTCCATTGCTTAGTATGCTTATACTACCTTTTACAAAAGCTTTTAATTTGTCTGTATCTTTTTATGGTTTATTTTTTTGTTTATTTGTTTGGTATATACATTGTAAAGAAAACATCTTATTTGTAATTAGGATAAGTTGCCCTTTTTGCTTGTCATATTAAGCTATATGTAATGAAATCTTGAACAACAGTTTAAACATCTAACAGTTAACACTAAACAAAAATCGCCACAATCATGATGTGTGCTGTATACACCTTACTGACACCTTGTTCACATTAAGAATTGGAATAAAGAGACATTGTACCAACTGTGACTGCCTGTTGATACCAAATATTTACATTGAAGCCTTTTGGCAATTTTTACCTTTGCAGTTTTTATATACCTGTACTTTTTTGACATATGATACACTTGACTTTGATTGTTGTAAAAACTTTGCCAAAGACTGCAGACTGGTGAAATATATATGCCAAACATTATTGTTTATTTGGTTACTCTAGAATTTGGACAGCATTTGTTCATTTAATCTTTAGGAGCATAAGAGTACATTGTTTTTCCATGTAATTTGTAGTTAAATGGGAAAAAATTAGGGATGTCAACGGATATTCGGATATCCGGATATCCGTTCGAATCATCAGATAACCGAATCGACTTTGGTATCCGGATATTCGCTTTAAAATGTAAAATTTTAAACATTTAATTAAATGTTTTGGCCATTTTGCTAAGTTATCTTTCTGCTGTCATGTCAGTGTGCATTCACGCATACGCAGGTGTAACGGATTATCGACAGGTGGTGACACGCAGTATCGTATATTTGGCTTCACAGTTTTAGAAATGTGCTAAAGCATGATAGTATGTATAATTACATGCTAATTAGCCGCCAACGTTTGAAGCTTCTACTAATCCATTTTGTTTAGCGAATACTATCTTTAATTTTGTTGATGAACTTCACAGTTTTAGAAATGTGCTAAAGCTTATGTAAAATAATTTGCCAATTAACAGCCATTGTTTGAAGCTATTACTTATCCATTTTGATTAAGGATTATTATCTTTAATTTCGTTTGTTCGGCTTTATTAAGAAGAGATAGAGCTACAATTATGTAGACAATTAACAGGTTTGTCTGCAAAGATCAGTTACTCGTTTAATTAAGTCCGTTTGAAGTGTATACAAGAATTGATGAATTTATTATGTTTTCATTCGATCACGGTGATCTTGACTTTTTTACATCCACTTCCTAAACAAATCATTAGTTATGCCTTCCAATCTTCAGTCCGATATTTGGCGACATTTTGTGAGGTCCGTAAACAAATCCAACACAAAATGTAATTACTGCAGCGTAGAGCTAGCGTATGGCGGCGGCACATCCAACCTCCGCAACGACTTGAAGAATAAGCGCCCACAAACACAAACATTACAGATATGCTTGTTTCATCATGTGCTTCTTTATTTTTGTTACATTTTCGTAAAGATTGTTAGCTGCTGTAAAAATTTGGTATTTATTAATTTACAACGTTTTCTAATAAATGTGCTTCGCATGTACGCATATTTTCTTTGATCAGATATATGTTTGATTTATTCATTTTAATGTGAATTAAAATTACCAAATGGTTTAATTATTTCCATTGAAATGACGATTTAATTATGTCAATGGAAACGTTAGTAACCCCGCACACATCCGACTGCAACAGTCGAATTAACTAATATTTACTTAGAATTAACTAAGATTTATATTCGGATATCCGGATATCCGTTCGGATTGTTCGACGGATATCCGGATACCAAATTTAGTATCTTTTGACATCCCTAGAAAAAATGGTGTAGTTTAACTATTTTTTTGCTAAATCTGATAATGTTCATTTGGAGAATAGGAGCATGAAAGAAGTTTATTTTGAAAGATGTCCTAAAAATTAAGTCAGAAATAAATTATTGACCTGTTTCCACCAGCCATGCAGCACATTTTGTAAGTTATGTACATGTAAATAGATGGTTGGCAGAGAGGAGCAGGAAAGGTATACTCTGTCATATTTATTATCCTCTCTGAAAATGGATTTATGTCTCTATGGATGATTATTGCATCTGCTTTTAAAGAAGATAAAGTCTGAGGATTTAATTTGTTTATAAGATATTGGTTTGTTGGCAAATGTATCTACAATGTATTCATACTTACAAATAAATATGTACAAGAATGTGTCAAACCAATGCTCTTAACGTTAAACCTCTACTTTACACTTTTTATGTTTGATACCTTTAAACAAGGAATGTTAATAAGACTAGAAGTGCCATTGAAGTAGTGTCTTAATACTGTGCAGTGTCTGTTTATCTTAAAATAAAGATCACTGAAATTTCCTTTGTATAAAGAACTAGCCTGTTTTGCAGATATTGAGTATTGAGTATATAAAAGAAATTAGAAAATTCAATTAGCCTTTAATGTACATTTTCAAAAAACAAAGCATGGCACTAAAATGAAAGCTATTCTTAATAAAACAATAGACCACTTAGAATTATAATTAGTTCTGTTTTAAATCTCATGACAAGACTCTAGGCTTATACATTTAAATGAATAAGAGTAAATTGTTAAATAAGTATTTTCAAAACAGATGTGACATTTATCTGTGTGAGTGTACTTTGTAAGCATAATGCCTCATTAAGAAATACTTTTTTATTGCATTAACTTATCACTTTATATTATTTCACTTAGTCAAGATTTGTGCATAAATCATAGCCATGGTTTAATATAGCATGATGATGCAATAAGACAAAGAACCTAAAACATTCATTGACATATACGTGTCTTCAGTCTGTTCATTTGATTAAAGGTTTCTGTCCATTTTGATATCAGCACAGATTTTGTCCCATAAAATTACCCAAAGGACATTAGACCCATTATAATTGTATGCAGTCATGCATTAACAAAAGTCTATGGCATAAATTGGAAGCTTTTGTTTTATGTCTTCCATCTGATTTGAGACCTGTCACAGTAGATAATGCTAACTACATTGTCATTGGTTATGGGAGTCAAATGTATCTGGTTACTGATGTCAAATGTATGAAAATAAAAGTGGAACAGGGTATTCTGGATTCCACTGAATCTGGACACTTGGCTCTTATGCATACATTATGAAATTTGTCCTACATATCACTTGGATGACTTGTTGTTTGTTCTGTTTACACATTCAGCCTTAAGTTATAAGAATATTTACTGTTAATTTTAAGGAGATATACTGTTACTTTCAATGTTTTACCATGCCATAAACATTTGATTGTATTGCTCATTGCTTTTAGTGAATTGATAAAAATTGTCCATTTTTAAATAAGACTCAGCAGGGAATAGTACAGCAAGATCCTGGTTGGACAGGATCCAGCAAGAATCTAACTGATCTAGATCTACACCATTTGAATTTGTTTGATCCATTGTTACCCATCAGGCTGAGAGATGATCGAGATTCTGTAATTGAATGCTTGATTAATAATGCCACTGACCTGAGGTCAATCTGCTCTAGGCTTCTATTGGACACTTGCCATCACTGCATTGTAATCTTGTGTATAAATAATTTGGTCAGTAAATAAGCAATTAATGAAATGCTACAACTAATAAATTGATCCAGAGGTTAATTGTCAGTACTATAAGGTTGGTATGGCTTGTTTTCTTGTAAAGCTTGCTTACTACAGGGTCTGAGTTTGTAGACTTAAAGTCTAAGTCTCAGACAATGCCAAGACCGTTCTTACCTACCTGAATCAAAGCTATGTACATCTTGAGCTCTTAAGACAGTACTTTCCTACCTGGATCAATGCTATGTACATCTTGAGCTCTAAAGACAGTGCTTTTATACCTGGTTCAAAGGTATGTACATCTTGAGCTCTAAGACAGTGCTTTTATACCTGGTTCAAAGGTATGTACATCTTGAGCTCTAAGACAGTGCTTTCCTACCTGGATCAAAGCTATGTACAGCTTGAGCTTTTAGACAATGCTTTCCTACCTGGTTCAAAGGTATGTACATCTTGAGCTCTAAGACAGTGCTTTCCTATCTGGATCAAATGTATGTACATCTTGAGCTCTAAGACAATGCTTTCCTACCAGGTTCAAAGATGTGTATATCTTGAGCCCATAAGTTTTTCAACACTTTCAAGTACATGCAGCTGACCCTTGTTTGAAAACATCTACACTTACTTCTAAAATTGCATCAGTGTTTCTGTTCGGCTGAGTTGTACTTTTTCTGGAAAATATTGCTAGTAAGGTGTAGGAACACCTTTAATCATATCGATTTGGAATGTAGAACTTGGGGATATTTTTCATTGAAATATTTTATCATTCAGGTTGCCAAAGTGAATGCATTATTGCACTATACAAGTTATAATTATATACTTGGTTAGGTTTGTTTGGAATCTAAAAAATTCAGGTTTAGTGCATCATATCTGGTATATACAGCTTAGTTTACAGATTGATTAATCAATGCACAGAAAATCTTTGTATATATATACATACATGTACATGTAGTTATGTTGATGTTTATTTTATAGTTATGTTTTGTGCACTGTGCTATGTCCAAATCATATGTGAATCAGAATAAATGCCTCTTCAGCATTTTCTTAGAATGTTACTAATGATGACAGAGGATGGACTAAACAAATGCAAAACTCTTCATTATTTGTCTTTAGGAAGCAGTAGCTGTGATATGCATGTAATTTGAATAAACAGCCATGATTCTCTGAGAACAATAAATGAAATGTATAACAAGAACAGTGTTTGTTTGTAGGAGCAAGAAAACATTATCTTTTGTTTGAAGAACAAAGCAAACAGAAAATTGATATATTTGCATTCTTACAACTATAAATAGATATATCAGAAAAAGAAGAATTCAAAATGATCGTAAATGGTGGCAGGGATGACTAAAAGGGCTCTTTTCGCATTCAAGGTACAAGGCTTGGGGAAAAGGGATCTGATAGATTGTGTGCACCCCCATAAAGACTCAAAAAGTGCTAATATGTAACATAAGGAGATACCTTGGAACAGTGTGTTGCAGGCTTGATCTTAAGTACATGTACATCTAAGCTTTGTACATTAGTGCATGTACTTTATACCTTCTCTTTCTGTGGAATTAGGTCACAACATGTTCTAACCTTATTAAATAGACAGTGTTTTTTTTTTTTTTTAGTTCAGTATAATTAACTTGCTCCTTCATTCTTAAAACTTCATATTCATTGTTAAACTTAGTTATAAAAAATCTAATTGTTAAACAACAATGCTTTAATAGAGAAATGGGGAGAAAATTGATTGATTACTCTATGTTCAGTTATAATGTTTGATGCAGACAACTACACAAGTTACTGATGTTTACTTTTAAGCTTTTTTCTAATAACATTTTGGATTATTTCTTGTAGCATTATATTGATGTACGGTTTAGTTATCGTTCCTCATATATTTTTCATCAACATTAAAGTGAGATTCCTTATTTATAAATAAAGGCATTTTTTTTTTCTAATTGTAGCTAATCATAACAATTTCCATCTTATATGCATTCTTTATTTAATGTCATAATAAAACA
This sequence comes from Sinonovacula constricta, assembly GCA_007844125.1. NCBI lineage: Eukaryota > Metazoa > Mollusca > Bivalvia > Cardiida > Solecurtidae > Sinonovacula > Sinonovacula constricta. The sequence continues at coordinate 25,074,711 of CM017559.1, read as the reverse complement.
AAATATTGAAATGACTATAAAATATTGCATGACACATTTTAATGTTGTCATTATTTCTGGTAATATCAGTTCAAAGATTTACCAATTGATTTGTTTCTAGATCCAATTAGGTTTGACATAATTCAAGTCTGTGTATTCAGTAATTTTACATTTATCATATCTGCAAAAGATTTTATACAGAATACAACACATATAAGCACAAGGGGGATAATCAGCTGTGCTTTAATCTTCAGTACTACTCTCCCTTGATTTTATTATTCAGCTTGATATTGTATTTGTTTCTGATAATATCTATAATAGGTTGTGATTGATTAAAAAATCTCTCTTTCTTATTCTCCTATTTTATACGTTATATTTCAGTTTATTGTAGGTCATAAACTATCTGCCTGCTGATCATTAACTTTTCAAGGTTAGGCAATTGGTGTTGATCCAGTTTTTACAGACCAGGATCTGCACTGCTTGCTGCAGTGTTTTGATTGATGTACGTTTTCTCTGCATAAAATTGTAAAAATTAACTAGGAATTCAGTTTTAGATTACTAAAAAATGTTACCACTAAAGGAAGTATGTGTACCCAAATTTTTATTTATGCTGAGCCCAGCTGAAATACAGAAGCTTGTTGTATGATCTGTTCATAATTACAAATGTATTATATCTGATTACTTTATTCATTGAACAGTCTTTAAAACTATAATATGAGACTGTAGATTTAAGTGTTAAGTTTTCCAATATGAGGTATAGTTTAGACACAGTGGTTGTCCTATTCTGTCCACAGTGTAACCCCTGATCTACATTCTGCCACCAATATATCTGTACACATGGATACAGCCAGATACAGGTAGGATGTCCCCAATCTCCCAGGCCTGTGCCATGTCTCCCACAATACTCAAGCTCATACTCTGCTTCTACCTAATGCTATATACCTGTATTATGCAAGAGCCACATTATAAACAGACTTATAAAAGCAAATAATTCAAATAAACATAATTATTGGAGCATTTCTATGAAGGACTATGTCAAGTAGAGTTGTAGAACAAAAAATGGAAACATACTTTTTTCTCTTCCAAAACATAGTTCCTATCCATGCTTCAGTTGTTAATACCCCTACAACAAGTACCAGTAGTCAGGATATTTAGGTGTCATTTTGTCTCCCCAGAATGGAGTTAATACAAGTGACAGGGTTTATACAATGCTAAAGTAGGTAACTGTGAGTATTAATCATTTAAAAGTGATTATAAGCAAAAGTTATATTAAAGGTAGTGTTTTATTTTAATCTTTAGAAGAAGAATAAATTGAATGATCTTATGATCTGCAATGCTAACATTAATGCTGTTTGCTTTCAGATGAAGTAACAAGTACTGTTATGTTCAAGCTGCCTCAGATACACATGCAGTATCCAAATATTATATTAATTTCATATAAATATATCAGTTTGTTTAAATAAAGGCAATATTATTCTGTGCATACAGTATGACTTACAATGTAATATGGTATTTTGCTTACAGTATGCTTATTTTATATAGTAATATAATTCAACCTATAAACTGCATTGAAAATAAATTTATTTGCATGAAACTTATGTTATTTATATAAGCATAAATAAAAATATTATATTAGTTGCATTAAGCAGTGTTTAATCCTATTTATTAAAAATTGACACAAATTGATGTCACAAATACATCTTGTCTTACAGTTTAATCTGCGATTTTTTCTTTGTTTATTTGGTTTATTAATTGACCCACTAACAGCTATACTAGTATATAAGTTTCCTGGAGATGGTGTCCACAGATACAGTGCTGTCTTCACTGTGTATAGCATGCCATGAACAACTGGCATGGTACCACACCAAGTCGCATTATGCTGGCACTGGGCCAACCAGTCATGAAACTACCCTTATTTTTGCTTAAGATTTAGCAAGGGAACTATGCCACTTCCATTTTTATGACTGTGGTATGTCCCACCCCAGGTTCGATCCTGGAGCTTCCCATACCTTTTGTGAGTGTTTACAGTTGACTAAGTCTGGGTTTAGAAAGCTTTTCCCCTGGTATCATTTTTATAAATTATAGTTTATTGAATGTATTGTTTATGGTGAATATATATGGATAGTACTTAACATTAAGGTTCTCTTATCAATTTTGGAGTATATATTGGGTCATAAATATTTAGCAATTTGTAATATAAAAAACCCCCAAAACATATATCCATTTTCAAAATGGTCTTTGATTCTGCATTAATAAAAAAGCAGAAAAAAGCTAAATTTGCTAAAAGGACCATAATTACTTGACTCTGCTCATGTATACACATTTTCATATTAAATATCCATAACACAAGGTTGTTGTTTTTTTAAGTGGAGGTATGTAGTACTGCCTAGGGTCCTAGATAAACAGTTAAGGCTTTCTGCACCATTTAAATAGAAGACCTGGCCCCATTGGCAAAACCAATCTCAGCTGAGATTTTGCTCAAGCTCAGATTACGACACCTCAAAAGGGTCTTAACAAAGTCAAGACAAAAAAGAATTCCCTATTGTCGTGCCCCATCAACTAGGACCAAATGGGTGTCAAGATGATGTAAAAAAAATATGTACAGTATACAAAAAGTTAATAGAGAGTTGTGAAAAAATGAGCTTAAGCAATGGTTTTGCAAGTGGGTCTTTTTTATAGTATTCTTAAGAATAAAAACAAAACTATTAAAAAATGAATTAGATTGCAAAAAAATATTTTTTAATAAAATCAGACACACTGCAGTGTCACATGTTTGCTGAGCACTTAGGGCAGATGATGAGCTTGATTCTTGGTGAAACATCTCCGCAGGGACCAGAGGTTCTATATATAACTTGAGCTGTAGTACAAGACCATTCTCAGACATCCGTTTGGTTAACTCTGAGCAAATGCTGAATAGTGTAGATCCAGATCAGATATTAACATCCACACTGTTTATGTTGCTGCTATATTGCTATCAATAGGTTTTGTTACCTTTGTAGGAAAATATATGAAACCTGATTATCCAGCTCCTTATTGGGAACTGTCTGATCAGGATCTTCACAACTGTCACTTGCAGTATATTTTGTAACCCATCCATAAAAAGTTGTAAGCAGAAGAATTTATTCTGAGTCATTTACAAACATAGATGGTTTAATAGATAATATTTTTACCCACCTGATGCTGAGAAATTGCTGTCTAACTCTGCCGCTCAGTTTAAGATCCTCAGCCCCACAGGTCCCATTTGCAGAAACATTTCTCAGCTGAGATTTTGCTCCAACTCATTTTGACTCCCAGAATACTTCTTTCTGTGACATACCATTACAATCTGTAAACCTGGCAATGTTAACCCTTTGTTTGCTACATTTTGTTAAAAACCCATGCTGAATACTCTGAGTTTTTTGCTTTAATATTATATATATGTTACATGTCAGGGTTGATATACTTATAATCGGGGACTGAGCAGCAAATAGTGTAGATCTGGATCTACACTATTTGCCTAAGCCTAGTAAATATGCAGACAACTGGCTAAGAATTACATATACATGTAAGGTGTTGTATTACAATAAAGTGATAAAGATATTCTGTGAGTTAATATTTTGAGCTGTCAGAATTTGAGCTTGAGAGATTCTGTAAGTGGGTCCTGGTAACTATCCCACCCTGCCTGTTGTCCCATTATTGTCATTAGTATCTCACAGTGTTTCAGTATGCTTCTGTATAGTTTTCAGACAATATCAACTGATCCAATTGGCCTGTAGAATATCATAGAAGTCATAATTATTGTTAATGTAAACCGTTTTATCTGACAATGAAAATTGCCCTCAATATCTCAACTGATATAATAATTGAGAGGAAACTTGATACATACTGTGATAATATCCAACAAATGTGCAAAACTTTATTTCAAGATGTAAATGTAAAATACAATGAATTCAAAGGAACAAATAATTTAACTTTCATTTCTGGACTGGAACACCACTGATAGGCATGTGCTTGTAGCTGCATCTACACAGACTGGATGAATATGTTCAAGATGGACAGTTATCAAATTCAATAAACCTTTTTTTTTAACAGAGTATAATAGTTTATCAAGTTTTGAAACTGCATGATGAGGTTTCTGTATTAGGCGGATCAATTTATGTATTTGCAAATATACAGGTCACCAGAATGTTGTACCTTGTATAAAATAAACTTGTTTTTTTTTTTTTATGTTATGTAATAGATATTAAGTGTTTTCCCCACAGATTTGTAAACAATCTCCATTTATTTTCAGTATGTTTGCTATTTGGTTCTACAAATACATCTCTTCAGCCTAATCTGTTTAGTTGAATCAAAACTAAAAGAACATTTACCTTTATCTTTTTTTATTTTCTTTGTTGTTGCAAAATAAGCATGCATACATGTTACTCCTTTTTTAGCACCACTACCCATAAAGTGTTTTATATGTCCAAAGTTGGTTGGATATTTAAATACACTCATATATTGCAATGCATGGATTGGTTATTAAATTAGTTGAGTATTATTAATAAATAATATCAGTTTGAAAAATATCACTCGTGTTAAAGACATATTACAGAAACAATAAGCTAGAAACAGTATCTTAAATTTTGAAGTGAAACGAAATTTGTCTTCCTTGTATGGTTCAACAAATGATAATCAACAGTTTACAGTGGTATTTTGGGTCATCACAGTGAACAGTTACAGCTCTAGATAGTTCTTTAATTTTCAGACTTATTTCTTCAAACAGGTACCCATGATTGATATAGATGTGTTGTTTTGAGTAAAGATGAGATAACTCTGACCATGCTGTTTTTACAGCAGTTATAGCCCTGAGTTTACTTTTTCTATTGCAAATCTTTATAGGAATGTTTTTCACATAATTTATATTAATGTGCACTTGTGGTTTGACTTCGGGGTATAATGCTCTGCCTGGCTGTGTCCTCGTTTATTATTTTCATTTACCGTACTTTCTCACTTATAAGACTATTTGCTTATAAAACAACAACCCCCACCCCCCTACTTCACCTATGAAATTGCCGGTTTCTGCATCGACCCGCTTATAAGAGGAGGTGAAAAAATGAACAGGAGTGTAGACCAGTCATGCTGTCTCAACAAAATGGTTAATTGGTAAACAGTGGCTGTAATTTTTTACATGTTGCGGGATGTATCTAGTCTCAGCTGCACTGCTATCCTGTAGCACGTGGCGGCATGACATTAATTTCTTTGATCTACGTCACCAAGTTTGGTATGACAGTACACGATATATCGGGGAACAGAGCACTGTCCTTGTGTACATGCCACCAATCAATAATTTCATGGAGAAATGTAATCGGCAGCTGCTTATGTAACTCATTGTTCACTCCCTCACTGTCAAACTGCTCTGATCGATATCACCTTGACAACAGCTTATCTCAGAGTCAGTCACTTGACCTGTGTAATGAGGCAAGTCTACACAGAAATGCCAAGTAAATTACAGATTGGTGTATTTGGCAGACTGAAGTTGAATGTTTGTTTCAGTGTTTACTGACGAATAATAGGCCATGTTTCATGCATAACAAAGGGAAATATGGAAGTATGAAACAGTTGATCGTTGACCGACAGAATTCAAAGGCCAATTAAGGTAAATTATCGGCGGTCTATAATGACGACACCGCGGGTCATTGCATAACCGCTAATAAGTTTATGTGGAATGTTTTCGCCCTAAAACAACGTGAAATCTTTTTGCCAGGACGCTAGACCCCCTTATAAGACGAGCCCCACACTTTGAACATGAAATTTAAAGGAAAAATCCCCGTCTTATAAGTGAGAAAATATGGTAATTCAATATCCTAATATAGGATTTCTTTCCTGAAGTCATTTTTGTCATAAAAACTTTTTATGTTCTTTAAGCTGCATGTAAATTTATAAAGGATACTTTGTTTCCAGTTAATTTCAATGTTGCTTTTGTATGTCATATATATTCGGATAAATATTTGTTAGGTCCCCATGTATCATTATTATATAATATAATAGAATCAGATGTAAAAACATTTCAATATTTATTATATTGCATTGCCATATTAACAGCAATTCTTTCCTGTATATATGCTATTGTATGTATATAATGTTACTATCAGTTTGTGATGATGTTTTATGTACTATAGGAGAAGTGAAATGAACTCCCATCTGTAAGATTTTAGCATGGCCATCTTGTTTGAATAAATAAGGCCAGCTATATTCACTGGGGAGGTTGATTTTTATGTTAAAAATTTAATGAAGCGTATCAGATTTCATCTAAAAAATAAACAAATTTTGTAAGTGTCTACAGTATTTGGGTTAAGGTGTTTTACAGCAGATCTGAGGGTCCTGGGTTCAGACCCCAGACAAGACTTATTTGTCATTGGCAAAACTTTCCTTCACATTATTTTGCCCACTGTTGTTACATGTAATATCTGAGTACTGATTCTATCCAGGAAGTAGGCAAGTTAAGAAAAATCGTAAATATAGTGTGAACGATTTGCTTACAATGATATTTATGAAAATCCAGAATAGAACAGGAATTTTTGTGTGTGTTATTTTCAGAAATGATAGTTAAAATATATAAATTATTTAATAACTACAGATATATTCCTGAAAATAATTTACTTCCCTGGTGCTTTTAGTTGACTTTTATAAGCCACTGCTTCATGAGCAGAAAATAACATTAATTGTCCAGTTCATTTTGTTTAAAATGACAGAGAAAATTGGCTCATTAAATAGAGAAATATACATTCCTTTGCATTGAAGTCAGAGGGAGGTTGCTTCAATTAGGCACATTGTTTGTGTGTGTTTTTTTAAATGCTCAGAATTGTAAATGGACAGCATAATGGTCTGCCAAGGGAGATAAGTCCCCTATTTATGGAGCAGTGTCTTCTTATCCTTGACAATTCTTATTCATTTCAAATAATTTCTATCTTGGAAAGCTTTCTTTTGTTTTTTGTTTTAAATTTTATTTGATATCTGATGCTTAGTTCCTGCTTTAAGCTTTAAACCTACACAACAATAGTTAGCAATGAACCAGACTAAAAGTTTAAAAGCTTTGAACATATAAGAACCCCAACCTGTATGTTGATTGTTCCAGAGAGGAGGGCAAGTCAGGTGACCATGACACGGTGGTGGAGATAGAGTCCCCCCAGAGGAAAAGGTCCGTAGTGGAACAAATGGGGAAACATGGTGAACCTCAGGCCTTTGCTCGTGCCAGGTAAGTCTCTAACCTTGTATTGTCCCAAGCAAATACTGCTCAATTTCTCTTAATGTAAACATCTTTAAATCAGACAACCTCAAACAAAAAATAGTATAAAGTTTGAAAGAAAGTATTTCTTTTGTTGGTTATGACAATTTAATACATTGATAGTTTAAACACCGTGGTTTTTACCATCTCTCATGTAAATTAATGTATAATGACGACACATTGCAAATTTGTTTAAATTACTTTTACAAAATTACAGTAATTATTAGGGTATGGTCAACTCATTACAATTATATCAGTAGGATTCTTGTTTTAAAATATTGATTATTGCACTAATTTTGCTAAAGTTAATTTCCTGAGAGAGAAAATTAATATACTAAAGTTTTAAAAAATGTGTTATTTTTTGTTGGAGGGTGTGTCAAAATAAACCAAAAGATTGAATCAAAGCATGCTGTAGAAGTATCTGACAGTTTCTAAATTATTATTTATGTATATTTATAAGTAGTTGATAAATTGTTTATCTTATTGTTATTATTGTATACCTTACTACACTTTCTTTATATTTTTAGAAAAGTACATCTTGTAATTGTAGGAAAAATATTTTGAAAGGAACATACCTATTTCTTTATAAGTACCAATGCAAGCAAGATGTATGCTATCATTAATTTGCTGTAATGAAGTCATACTATTGCACATGTTCAGTGCAAGCATTTCTCCTAAGTGAGTTACTACTATCCTGAAAGCTTTAAAATTATATTCAAGAAAGAAAATTGACAACCCTACCTACTTCAAACTATTTATTTTGAGTAATGCTTTCTCATGTTTGTTACAAATTGTTTGTTTACCGTAAAACAAGTATGTTCTGTTTCAATTGCTGCATGTTTTTTGTTTCTTTTTGATGCATGTAATTGCTGTTAGTTGTAACTTGAATCCTTTGTATGGGTCAGGATACATACAAGATAAACTTAAGCATTTTATGGAAGTCAAAGAAGTTTTTGTTTGGTAACACACGTTTTCTATAAAGGCTTAAAATTAATCTCAATACAATGAACATTATATTTAAATAATATTTGTTGAAATGTCTGTTTAATAACATAATATATTGTTTACATTTTTTTCTCTAATGGTAATAAAAGTATGACACACCATTAGGCCAGATTATGTATATTGTGCATTATTGGAATTAAACAACATGGATACACATGTATATCTATTGACAGTATTTTACTAAGGCTCATGCTACCTGAACAACCAATAGTATTTATAATGCTGTTCATCTTGAAAAATAATTATTTTTTTAGGTACATTTTGCAACAAATATAAATGTTTCCTATTTTGATTTTTTTTTTAAAATCTTTCTATTATTTGAATGGTAAGTTCTTGCACATTTTACCCAATGTAAGTGTCAGAAATGATGTATTTGTCATTTTGTTAACAATCAATACCCAGATTGAATTAAAAACTGAAAGGATTTTCTTTCTTTGATATTTCACTGTAATTTAATGTTTAATGCGAAATGTTTCTGTCATTAAAAAAACAACACAAACTAACAATGATTTTGGAAATAAGCACCATTCTGGTTGGTTTCTCTTTGTGATAAATATGTCAATAAATATAAATATGTTTAATATAGCTGTTAGAAGGAAAGCGGGTTATGATCTTCAAAGATGGTATCTGACAGTTTGGACCAAAATCTTTCCTCAAGAAACCAAGTCATTGTTACCAAAAATGATCCCGCAAAATGCTGTTCATTGATGTCCTAGATCTGTGTGAACAGACAAGCATAAATACCCACTCACCATTGCAAACAGATATTTCCTATCTGAGCCATGCCGCAGAGATGGATATTTTTAAACTTAGAAAACCATGCAAACACTAACTTTTGAGATCGTGTAATTTAGTCGGGTAATCTGCTCTGACATCAGTATTTTATTACAGACCATGACTAAGCCGCTTTTATACAGTTGAAATTGATAGACATTCAGAGCGATTTTTTTTTTTTTTATGATTAGTTCTCTCTAACAATTTAGTTTGTGTCTAATATCATATTTATTAAGACAAAAGCATAAGTTTATAAAATAATGCCCAAATTCCCCAAAGCAGTTGTTTGATTTTGTCGATATATACCTATATTGATAGCGGCAAACTGTCGGATACCATTTTTAGTGAAGGATTTTATCACATGTGAATTATACATTCCTGCATTATGAAAACACATTAGCTACTGATAATTATGTTCTCTGGTTTTGGTTTAAATTGTTCTTCATTGATTTAATTTTCATCTACCTGACATGATGTGTATTCTGACAATGAAATATCAAATAAAGAAGATTTATAAAGTTTTGGCAGAAATTATGGTCTCGAAAAAAATATGCATTTTATTTATCATATTAGGTGAGTCTCTTAGTTCAGTACCATTAACCTTGGTTACAAATCTACAACCAATATATTTAAATGATGCACACTGTTGTACATGTTGTATCAATATCTGTTCTTCAAGGTCAGCTTTGAATTTTATTTAGATTATTTAAAACAAATGATATTCTTAATTTGACATGTGTCTCTAGAATGTATTTGAAAATACATTGGGATACCTGGTAGTTAATGCATTTTGCAATTGTGCATGCATTTGAATGTATTGTTGTTGTTGTTTTTTTGTAGGAAGATTTCTTTAGTTCATGAATCTAGACCTTCTTTTCAGATCAGTTATACCCCTTCACAGTCAAATATTGTCTTATAAAGCCTTTATATTTATCAAAGCTGAGAGGCAACACTCATAGAATGTGTGAAAGATTTACAAACTTGTTATTATGTCATAACAAACTACACACAGGTGTTGTTGACCAGTGGGTAATTTAACATTCACATACTTCATGAATCTGCTACAGTAGCTTTTGTATTTGTTGGGTCAATATTCAGAAATGGCTAAATAAAACGAGACAATATATAAGTGCTAGTGGTGCATCGTAGAAGAACCAATCGGTAAACAAGTCCTGACAAGTGTTGCCTTGTTTATTATTGGCAAATACAAATCAGCACTTTTGGGGGTTTGTTGCTTATAAAAATTGCATACAAATTAAAAAGTAATAATAGTTTTTAACATAATGGTGAAACGGGTGAAACATCACATTTCTGTAGAAGTTATTTCACCTTTAAATACTACAGTAATGTATCTTATATGAATTATAACTTCTTTTTATAGTAAGGAAAGAAAATTAATATTATAATTATAAATAAATGTCTAGAACAAATATAGATTTTTCCTGCCAGTTCCTTTACACAACCAAATCATTAGTCATACTATTAGTTTTAACTTTGCTAGATTCAGGGCTGCATGCTGGTGAAAAATATAGTTTGTATTGCTACAATGTAGTTTCTTTATACACATGTAATAGTGGCATTCTATTTAGCCTTGGGCTGTAATGTTGCAACTTACTTTTACTTACATCATGAAATATTGACTAAAATTTAATGACTGCATATTTCTTAGTGTTGAAGTAAATTTCAGAATGTAAGTAAAGATTATAATCACATAATTATGTATACTATCCTCTGACTAGTGGAATTGTTTCATATATTAGATATATTTATTTGGCTTGGGAAAAAGCAGCACTTTTTCTCTCTGGTCTACAATTTTTCAAAACCTGTACATGAGACAAACCAATGTTATGAAAGGGACTGAAAATAAATTTGAAAACTGCCACGGTTAAAATCTTAGTTTTAGTTTTAGTGATAGTTCTGTATAGTTATCAAGAATGTATTTGTATGCATTAATATCTTACATGATTTGCTGCATTTCAGTCAATCACAACTAGCTCATGCACAGTAAGTTTAAGTAAAAAAAAATCTTGTGTGACTTAACACTAAAGTGTTGGTGTATGGTCGCATCTAGAAAATGACAAAGATTGTTTCCATTAACAAATAATTGAAAGGTTGTGTTGTTTTTTCTCACTTAAAAATAGTGGGTTTGAATAACACAGATATATTAAAAAGGTAGTTGGTATGTTTGTACTTACAAAACTAACTGTCAGAGAGTACAATAACGCACAACTCTTAAGAGAATTTTAAAAGGTGCTTAAAATTCGAATTTCCTTTATATGCATGCAATGTTAAAGCAAAAGTATACTACAGTATTATAAATAAGTGCATTGGCTTAAATGTTTATTACTTTAACTTAGCCTTATATATGGTTGCTTTAATTTAATCAGAAAATGAGATATTTATAATCAAGCAATATTTGTCCACTTTTGACACTCCCTTTTATATCCATATGTGATTTGCTTATTGAGCCATGTAACAGAATTCATTTCCCTTAACTAAAAAACAGACCAATAAGAAAAAAGATGACTCTACCTTCAATGTTTGGTAAAGACTACAGGCTGCATTCAACATACAGACAAAAATGTTTAAAACATGATAATACAAATCTGTTAAGTCTCCATTTCTTGTCTAAACTGTTGGTGTTATTTGTTAAGTGTGAAGTTGGTTGGTTTTGATTTATAGTGTGAAGACAAGGTTACATTAATCATTGAGTAACAATGATCATCTCATCAAGTCTGGTGCCTTTAACTGTTGGCCTGATAAGCAGGAATCAATCATTCTTAAACCAATAGTGTAGAGTCAGATCAGTCACCTCCCTTTGGGAGCTAGATGTCTGATCAGGATCTGCACTATTTGCTTTTGACCCGTGCTGTACATCTTGTTACCCATGCATGCTATTTTAATAAAATGTCTAAGAATCAGTATGTGTAATTAAAAAAGGAAGCATGATATGGGTTAAAAGTATATTTTCTAATTGTTATCATGCAAGCTGTTCATGGCAAGTTGGCTGTATCACATTGCCTAGTTTATAAAGAAGTTCTGTTAAGATATCTTCAAACATATTTGTGAATATCTCTGTTATTGTGACTTTGTAGCTCTGTTTGTCAGTTTTTAAAATGGTAGATATCTGTACTTGCTCTTGTTCATAAAACAGCTGTCAACCACAATGTCAAATTAAAAACAAACATTCACCATGAAAAACAAGACATTTTAAAAAACGAGGTCTTATAATGTTTTAGTGTGAAACTAAATCAATGCTTTTTTTATGTTTTACTAATCTATTAATATAGAAGAACAGTTCAGACATGTACATGCATTGTTAACAGCTGGTTTATTTGTTTCAATCACCAAGTGTTTCGATAGTTGTTTAGAATCCATACTTTGATATGTTGTAGTATGTTTGTTTATGTTGCCAGTTGCACCAAAGTTAAGCCATTCTTCTTCTATGTGCAGATCTACCTATAGCTGAAGTATATGACTTTATTTAGTAGGTTCAATATTTTACAATCATCCATACAGAAAAAAACATTTCCCTACAGATTAAAGTGTTTCTTTCACTATAATTGCATTCTCTAAACAGAGTTTGCAGATTGCATAATAGTAGAAGATTGGCTTTCCAGTAAATGCTGTCTATCTAAACATGTTACATATATGTCTAAATCTGCTTTTTATGTTGTTAATTATATGTGTTTACTGTGTGTTGAAGTAGATTTATTAAGAGAAATATATTTTCTTTCCTAGTTGTGATACTGTGCTGAATTTTCATGTAAACTTTGTTTATTAAAAGCTACCATAATGATTTTAAATATAATGTATGGCGATTGAACTGAAAGTATCTTACTTTGTGTATGTTGTCATTTATAAGCATATTGCTGATTTTCAGGCTTTTGTAATGAACTGTTTTTAATTTAGTATTAAAACTAAGTATTGTTGTTGTTTTTTTGTAATATGTAGCATTGTCACAGATTGATTTTGTGCCATCTCTCAATAGGTCAATCCTTTAAAGGTTTTAACAGTATTTCCAACTGGGTTGTGTAGACTATTCAGATTGCTAATCCTCGGATGACAATAACCAATAACTGCTTAAAGTCTTCATTAACCCAACTTAATTTCTAGAACATGAACAATGTGGCATGACATGACCAGATTACACAATATCTGTATGATTGTGTTAATTATTTGGTCCTGATCTATATGTTGTTTTTTTATGTGTTGTGGTATTGTTTCCTCATAATTGTCATATCAAGGGTAACATTTTATCTTTTAAATTAACAATTATTTAAGGAGTTTAATGTCATCAAATGGTGGTAAATAATGTAGACCACCCTGTCAGTTTTTCAGCTCTCATGAGTAACCAGTAACCTGTTTCACAAACTGTAATTAGTCTCATATGTAATTAGTATTTACCTAATCTTAATGGTCTACTTTAAACTCATTCTTAGCTCAGTGTATAATCAATACTCAACTGGTTTGAAATAACATTAACCACTCCATTAATTAGTCAATCCTTTGTTTTTAAGGTGTTGAAAAGATCAAAAGAAAACCACTGATAAGTTACACATTGTCATAATTTATAAAGGAAGTTTGTATCAAGAAATGGTTAATTGTAAAATAAGCAAGCACACAATAAACCTTTAGTATGCCTAGAGTTGTCATACTATAAATGCAATTGGGTCATTAATTTTCAATTAATGGCATATCTAGCTAAAGGCACATGATTATCTATTGTGATTTAATTATTATTTAAACAATTGCTGTTCAAACATGTATGAATACATTACAGTGATTTAAAGTATCTCACAAGACTTTATATTCAAGCATAGAACATTTAGCAAAGCTATTTAAATGGTGATACCCATCTTAAATTTGTCACGTGGCATGCCAGTTAACTTCAAACAATGGTTAGAAATTCAGTACAAAATATTATACAACATTTCTTAAATGTGTTTGGTGTACACATTGGCCAACATAAAACAGTGTCTTCAAAGTGGTAGAGACATCTTAGTTCTGTTTGTTTATTGGGTTTATCGTCCCACCGACAGTATTTCAGTTATCTGGAGACGGTGTCCGCTTGAAGCAGATATAGTGCTGCCTTAACTGTGTATAGCATGCCGTGAACACCTGGCATGATACCACACCCAGTCACATTATCCTGACACCGGGCCAACCAGTCGTGGAACTACCCTTATATTGTTGAGCATTAGCAAGGGAGCTATACCACTACCATTTTTAACGACTTTGGTATGTCGCGGCCCAGGATCGAACCCAGGGCCTCCCGTACCTGGAGCCGACGCTCTACTGATTGCGCTCTTAGTTTTGTATGTAATAAAAGTATGTGCATGTTGCAACTGCATGCACTGATATGTTATAAAATGTGCCATGCCAAAAAAAAGAAAAAAAACATGTTTTTTAAATTAAAAGAGATTGCCCATGTGTAAATATGAGAGAATATTGCGTTTTATGCCTATATTTAAGCATTTTGAACATACGTCATATAACTCTTAAGCCTGACTTTTTCATTTTTTTATTAAGTTAATACAGCTTTTAGCTCCTTTTGAATTTCTGTTTTGGCAAATGTTTTATGCTGATAAAAATGATGAGACTGATATTTTCATTTAGTTATGCATAACATATAATTGTCAGACCTTGTTCATTGGCGCCATCTTGTGGCTGCTCTGCCTGCTCTATGGGTATGAGTCCTGTTCAGGGCAAAGGACTTAATGTGGGTAGGTCTTCCAGCTGGCCTTCATTGTGCCAGTGAGTTTACCCAGACATTTGACTGGGGTCTTCCTTCACCAAAACAGCAGTGTGGCATTTTAACTATCATAATTGGTCACTTTGATGTATTTCAGAAACAAAACAAAAACATCAGACCTTGTTCATAGACGTTTAAATATGACAGTGTGGTTTTAAGGTCTAATAAAATTACATTATAAGTAACAAAAATAAGTTGGCATGCTTTATTTCTGTTATTACAAGACAAATAGTGTATGTCATCTGAATGTTGCAGACAGCATCCAAATGTTATTATTTACTTTCTTATTTTTATGTATGGGATAAATGGCATGCAGAAAGATTGGCTTATTAATTTAAATACAAAACATGATTACAGCAAAAGATACCGTATTATTGTACCATTTATAAATGAATACAATAACATGCATTAAAAGATTGTATAACTTTTTTCCAAAGTTAAAAACATATCCAAAATTTGCTGTCATAAAATGTTAATGATATTTTTTATGCAAGCCATATTTCCCTAAATCTGGATCTTAAATACTGCTTGTGTTCTGCATTGTAGTCTTAAAATATCAAAGAAAACAAAAGAGATAAGGATATTTTTTCCTATATATTTAAGGTGAAAAAAAAAAAAAAAAGAAATCTTGACTTTAATTGAATATCTCAAACTTTGTCTCTCTTCTGTGACCTTAAAGGTGATATCCGACACTTTGCCTATATCAATTGCATGTAACAATATTTTCCCACTGTTTTGGTGGCATTAAAGATTTATTTCTGCATAAACTTATACTTAAGTCTGAGTAAAAAACACAACTTTGAACCCTACCTAAATTGTTAGACAGTACAAATCATAAAATTTATTGTTTTTTATGTTCAGTCTTTCCAAATCTATAAATAAGCATGATGGGATGAGTTCTTCTAATATCAGTAGATTACGCTGAAGAAAATGAAATATATGATATATAAAAAAAAAAAGGTGGTCACATGGTTTTCTTAGTCTTAAAATCACTTAATATGCCATGTGACTTAGATAAGAAAACATGTTTGTAAAAACAAGCCATGTTGTTATTTACTTTTTTCAACCTTGTATTCATTACATTAAAGATAAATGAACATTTCATAGAATTTTTCCTGGTAGCAATTATTTATTGGGCTGCTGAGGGAAAAAACTTCATTCAAACTGTTGCATACCACTTTTAAGTCAGTTTATTCTGACCAAGTTTTGGTGCTCATCTTTTTATAGTTTATCATAACTGAGAACTTATAATAAGGCAGAATTTCAAAGGAACTGGAAAATGTTTAACAAAAACTTAACAACAGAACATAATTATAATTTGATATACTTCCACTGCACCACACTTAATGCAAGCAGTATTTCTCCAGTCTATGTTGATATATTGTTCCATGTGTCCATACTAACCATGTTTTGCCTGCTCTTATTCCCCTGGAAACAGATTCAGGTGACGTTTCTCCCAGCTTCTCAGAATATAGTCATATAGGATAGATCATTTATATTTTATATATCCTTCAAATATTTCCTTTTCATTTTGTCCCTGTAAAAATAATATTTTACACCGCCTACTCAAGATAAGATCAGGGTTTTTAATATATACAATAGCAAAAATTACACCAGTATTTTGGTTTGTAGTAAAATTTGAGCTTAGATATCATTTGATAGTTTGGTGTTAATATACTGTTTTGAAATAGGCTTGTCTATTTTAAAGGTAAAATTTTGCTATTTACATATATCATATAAGTCCTCTTGGTTATCATTTGTTTTTTATTGATTTATTTAATGCCAAAATTGTATTATGTTTAACTTTAAAAAAACAAAAAAGTTTAAAAGAATTTAGACACAGTTGCTAGTTGTTAAAAGGCAGGTTTCTTTGAAGCAGGAAATACGTGCACTTTTGGTTTAGCTTTTGGTTTTGTCTAGTGCTAGACATGTACTTATTAAAAAGGTTTGCATGATGATTTTCCATTGACAATCAGTGTGAAAGTTTTGCTACCAATAGCAATTTTTTTTATGCTCGTCAGCAATGTAATGACTGGTGGGATTGTAGATGTAATTTCCCCCTATTTCTTGTTGAAAGTGTCAACAAAAATGAAAGATGAAGTAAAGACTGCATGTTTATGAGATTAAAAAAACTGGGGAGTCCTCAATGTCTTTAGAACTCTTCACTGCCAGAGTAATAAGACTGTCCGCCTCCTAATAAATATTGGATAAGTTAAATTTAAACACAAGCCATATCCACGGCCTCAATTAGCTCTGTCAGATAGAAAAATAAAAGTGGCAAATTTTGTGTTTGTTGGAAATGGACATCTTTGCAGTCAATAAAACTAAAACCTCACATTATGTGTTCATCCAAAAACTGTTTCACATTTAAGCTTCATTGAAACAGTTTTTAACCTGTACTCAGCACGCTGTTTAGCAGCAATTAATTATTAAATCAGTACTTAAAATAGTAGGCTTCAAAGAAACCTGGCTTTACAGTATGTACCTATAGACAAAGCTTTTATGCTTTAATAACTCAGTTCTAAGCATAAATCTTCAATTGTAAAAAAATAAGCATACATATAGTAGAAGCATAGGGTAGCTGAATCATAGACCTTTTTTTTTCCCCTAATGTTTGCATTTAAAATTGCTTTTTTATGGTTATAATGGTGAAAAAAGATACGTTCTCCTGTCACATGGTTTGTAATTGTGTAAGGCCACAGGGTTTTCCCTTGAAATTCTTTTTAGGGGGTCACAGTGTCCCCCTAGGTTTATGATTTGGGGGTCATTGGTAAATTTTGGGGGTCATATTATATAATCACTTTACTAATAGTCTTGCACCTTAAAAACAGAACTAAATTGTTCATTTATGTTTTATACTATTAAAACAAAACAAAATCACATATTGTACATTTCAGATTTTAAAATGTGAAAGCATTTTCTCTATCTGACTCACTCTCAGAAATATATCTCTATTAGAATATATAGCAATATAATCATTGTTGACAATGAACACCAGAACATTTAACTGGATTTGTTTAACTTCAAATAAGTTCAAAGTTCAATTCTTCAACATGTTCACTTACATGTACCAATTTCAATATTCAGTAAAATTTCCATACATGAAATTATACAAATGAGTTGGTCCTTAGACCTAAAGGCTTAACAAATTAAACATGTAACTGTTTATAACTGTTCATTTTATGTCTGCCTATATGAAAGCAGTCACATATGGAATCACTTCTTCCTAGATTTGAGTGAACCAAAAGCTCTGGCTTCTGCCGGAAAGTCCATGTTTTTAGAATTGTTTATGGTTCACTTTTATGATTTTTGTTGCAAAAACAAAAACCAGTCAAAACTTAGGTATTCAAACTCATATTGGTTCAACCTACATGTTTTTCCTACATAACGTTAAATTTGACCTTGGTTTCTAAAGCCAAACATATATTTGCTTAAAATTAATATGCAATGTATGACTTAACTATGTTCTAAAAGATTAATGCAGATAAAACTCATCCAAACCTTTGAAATGTAGCGTATTCACGGGCCGGTTTTAGCCGCGTTCTAAACTTAACGATCATTACTATTGCGACGCTTAACGGCTTTAAAGAAATGGTGAACGTGAAACATTCTATACATAGCGTATGACGTCACTACTTTAAAGTCATTTTGACCGTGTGTTGACGCAACGAACAAATAATGGACGCTTATTTATACTACGACTCGTAACTCACCCAAAATTTGAGATTTGTGCCTTCATAAAAAATAGTTCCGCGTAGGAAATACGTTCGATTATAATATTCATTGAATTTAGGTAAATGACTAAACAATCATATTCTAAGGCCTTATTCTATGTCCAGAAACTTTTAAAGTCTTGATATTTTTAGATAAATGGAAAAAAATACGATGAGCAAGTTTTGCTACTTTCGCTTTCGTTAAACAGTAATATGTCCATTCTATACATAGCGTGTGACGTCACTACGTTAAAGTCGGGACCGTTTACAAAATTTAGTTCAAAATGTTTGCATGAAACATATTTTAACTATTAGAATGTATAAAAAATGCCAAAATAATCTGTCATTTTAGCAATCACTTCCGTATTCATAACAGCCATGTTGAAGAACTACTTTACCCACAATACACCGAGTGCATTCACACAGGTCATTTTGACCGTGTGTTGACGCAACGGAACGTGAAACAGCGTCTAACTACACAGCATTGCTGGTTCCCAGTCATCTAAACGCAGTGCATGTATCGTTTAGGTGGACCGGATAGCAGTATTAAGACAACAAATAACATTCTATACATAGCGTGTGACGTCACTACGTTAAAGTCATTTTGACCGTGTGTTGACGCAACGAACAAATAATGAACGCTTATTTACAAAATACTTTGTCTAACTGAAGCAAATTGATACTTAAATGCTTTTTGCAACATTTTGACGAGCTGACAAAGATCAATGTCATTGGAGACAATAAATTATGGCTGTGGATTAATTCATTTTGTGCGTCCAGTGTGTCGCAATGTAAGTTCATTTTGCGGGTCATCTGTCGAAAATATGCGCCAAAACGCACAAATTTGTGCGTCAGGGAAAACCCTGAGGCCAGTTATAAGTAATATCCTAGTCTAACTTAACTTGTCTTTGATTCATCTTAAGCATTTAAATAAGTTATTAGATTTGTTTTCTTATATACTTAAATGAAACTGCAAGTTGATGTTATAGATTCATTTAAACATAAAAGGTAAGCAAAATCATTAAAGAAACATTCTAAAAAATATCTGAATATAAATATAGTAATGCACACTGTTATAAGAAAGCTTTAATAATTGATCAGCCACACAACTTATACTCATTACATAAAGTATACTTCATATCTTAAAATTTATCCTTTAATACAAATTCAAATTATTTAGTAGTACTAAATTGAAAAGTTTCAAGGTTTTGCATGATAAAGAACTGAACATTGAAATATTTATGTACTAAAAATGCTTACATATACAGAAAAAATGTATCTTTTATCTTAAAAGTTATCTTTGAGAGCACACTTCAACTCCTAGCACAATGTCAACTTATGTTGTTGCTTTTGAATTGTTAGTGTTAGTTCTCTTGAGTAAGACATTAATGACTCCATTTTTTATAACCAGACTTTAAATACACCTCTCCCCAGTTGAGACACTAAAGTTTATCACCAACAGTTGTTTTTTTAATCATAGAGAAGACATTTAACCTGACTTAAATAAATGCAACCTTTCAGTCACAAACTATGGAATTTGAAACAAAATATCAAGTCAGGATAATAATAATTGACTCTGATATTTTTCTTTTCTTTTTTTCAAAAGGTTTTTTAAGTTTAATCAGTTAAAAGTTAGGGAACTGAAAATAAGATAAATGTAAGACAATTGTTATAGTTAAATGGATGTGCAAACTTCATAATATCAAAACATAGCCATAGCACATTCAAGTTGGTAGTATTTTTTGTTGTTTTTTTTGCTTTGTTCCATAGAGTAGCTGCATGCCAGACAATTAACATAGATGTACATGCATGTAAATATAGGTATGCACTGTTTTAATTGCTTTTTTAAATTTTAGGTTAGTGATAGTAAGCAATAGAAGAATGTTTTGTTTGGAAAAACAATCTTACTATCTGTAGGAGTAGTAAGTTATTTGTTGATTATTATATTACATTTTTATACATCAGAATGATCCAGTTATCGTATGGTGCACATTGTCCCATATATGTCCATCGGTCAAGAGTTTCTTGTACCAATTTTTTCTTCTTTTTATTTAAATTTTTTTTTAAAAATATTTTGATATTGATGTGAAGTGCATGAAGGCAGGATAACTCTGATTGCATAGTTTCTTCCAGAGGTATTCCCCTTTCTTTTTTTCTGACTGATTTTTTTTCTTTTCTTACTGAATTACTGTGCTGATAACTTCTCCTTCATTTCTCATTGGAATTCACTATATTTGCACTTGCTACTTTACCTGTATTGACTTGTAATGCTCCACCATGTGTTTCTATCTTTAGTCTTTTGACCTATTAATCAGCAATGTCCCAAAATAAAAAGTCTTGAGTCTAGAAAATGGTTTAACATATACAACATAAGGGTCTTTGACACATGGTTTGTTCAATTTACTTTGATTTTTTTTTTTTTTTTTTTTTTGTAAGAAGTTTTAGTTTGTTGTAAATTTGCATTTAAGAACTGCGAGTGTTTTATCAATAATGTGATGATGCACTTTTGAAATAATAAGGATAATTCATATTTCTGTATTTAAACAAATGTGAACATTGATGATCCAAAAGACGCATGTTTAATAACATTTTTGAAAGCAAAATCTTTTCTTTAACTGTATATGACAAGACTGGTGGTCACTTTGAAGGTATCTATAGCCTATTTATTCAGAAGTATTTGAGCTTATAAATTACATTAAATTAATTCATGGTTTATATTTTATACATCTGATCACCAGTTGTTCTTGTTTTCAGAAGGTTATTGTCAAAAGATAGTATCATTGTGGTAGGCCACAAGTTATGACATATAGTCTATACTAAACTGTTATACAACTGTAAGTCCAGTGCTGCTTTCAGACCCTGAGTTGTAAAGTTTTATTTGTTAAACATCTGGTTAATTAGGGCTATGATTAAAAGCATTTCAACCATCTAGTCCAGTGTCATTTTCAAGTATGGGTTTCATTAGAGATAGAATTTGAAAAGTGCCGGTGTGCCATAAAACCCAACTACAGAGATAAAATTTTGGACTCAAGTTTGACCCAAACATACATACCAATCTATTCATTTCTTCTTTCTTCTATAAATATTCATACTGAATTTTGTTCTCCATGTGGTTAGGTTCCGCCATGCTGTGGTTAGCGCCATGACTGGCCGGAAACCTGCCAAGAAGGGCATGGCCGATGTTGTTGCTACACAGATGCGGATACAAAAAGCTCAGAAAGAGGGAAAAGTGCCAGAGGGTGGGTATACAGCATGTAGTGAATTTAAAAGCCAAACAGTTTGCAATAATATGGCAAAGGCTGGTAGGCAGAAATATACACTTGCAATCTATTTGCTTCATGTGAATTGTTTTCCATACATTCTTTAATGATGTCAAGCTTAATGCTGATTTAAACTTTTTTTCATTTAAACAAATAATGCTATTTTGCAGATAAAATATGGTAAAAATACATTTATGATGGTAACATCTTTAAATTTCTATTTGCATTTTTAAGTTGTATATAAACTTTGTTTAATGGAATAACATAGAGTTAAATTAAAGTGTAGTTTAGTTGGCAAAAAGAAACAAGTGTACAACTTTTATATCATAAAATGCCAATTCAAGACTACTTTGAATGGGGTAAGGATGGTTAAAATGATTCTATTGTTACAATATGCAGTATGTCAGTTACATCATTATGGGTAATACCATGTACCAGTGCTACTATTGCGTTCATTTTTATTGCAAGGCAATCTTAATCTACATATTAATTTGCAACAAAAATGAGTTTTTGAAGCAGTATCAAGTCAGTCAGACATTATGTTGTGGTAAATTAGTGTTATCAAGTGATGGGACATTTTTCCAGTTTTTAAGGTGGTATGTTTCTTAACAGTGTTAAAATATTACACAAATATCCTAGGTTAGGTGATTGAAATGATACAGTGTGTCTACATATATCTTGAAAAAGTGTTGCCATCAGGCGCGCATTTTTAAAGTACGCACAATTACAAGGGAAATAACCTTTGTATTAATACTTTTGAATATATTCAGTTCTTTTAAATGCGGACATGCAAGGAACTTAACACAAAATATGAATGACTAAAATCCTGATGTGTATAAGTTTAATCATTTTAAACCTTTTCAACTTGATTGGTGTGGTACATGTAATAAGATTTTATAACATAGAAGCTACGGAAATGAAATTTATCTTTCCTCACCTAGGTTAGGCATCAACTTTCTTATTGTTTTGGTACTTAAAGAATTTTTTTCAAATGGAGTCTATGTACGTGTGTAAAGTGCATTATGGCAGAAACGTGCCTGGTTGCCATTCATCAAAAAAATGTATAAAGACCATTTGTTATAGTAATATTCTGTGAAATGCCATACTGACCTTTTAGCTTGACAAAAAGCACTTATGATCACATCTTTTCATTTGATGTTTGTATAGTATGTCAACAGCAACAACTAAATAAAAAATTTGTTTGTCTTTGTGTACTTTTACCTTAAACTGTTTTACATTATTTTTCAGGAGATGAAATGGGTAAGTTTGGCAGTAGATCTAACCTAGATGAAATTAAATAACACCTGTTTTCTTGACATTATACACAACATTCTCCTGAAATATCTGACATACACTGGTTGCTCTTTCCCTTTAGGTGATGTGCTGGGAAAATTCACCTTCTCCTCTGACCGCTATGCTGTACTTGAGAGTGCTGGAGAGCTCGCTGTGGATGTGCTATTTCACAGAAATCTCCCGTAAGTACCTTTCTCAGCATCCTGTCATTCTTTTTATCTCGTTTAATTTAGCTTTTATTGCCTTAATTGTTGTGCTTTTGTCAGATTATAATAACCATTACTATTAGACATGTCTGTGCATTGTTTTAAATGTGGTGAAACAATGCAGCTTTTGTTGTACTTTTGCAAGGCTTTAAAAAAAAACACTCAGAATTATAAGTTAATACTCTCTTTTTAATATACTTTTTAAGAAAACATTTTAATTCTTTGCTAAAAATGTAATGCTATACTGGTTTGGATCTGACCTTTTAGTGACCTGTATGACAAGATTATGACAGATTGCAATAACAAAATTGCCATATTTTATGCCATGTGTATTTTAAAAGATTAACAAGGTATACAGGGTTTAGGATAACCATTTCCTGTTTTTACTAATTTTTCTATAATTGCCTACAAATGTACCCATCATTTACTAAATGCAAATCACATTTTTCTTCAATATTCACTGTATGAAAAAAAATTAAAACATTATTTATGTATTAATTTAAGGCTTTGTTATCTTAAAGCAGTAATATATAGAGTGAGAGTGGGAGCAGTGAAGAATGTGTTGATACATTGATGTTCACCAATGGACTGTACCTTGAATCAACATCAAACTACATTATGGTCACTCGGTAATACCTGATGCCATTAGAGAAAGAATATCCAAGTTGTTTCTTTTGTTATTTCACTTAAAAACATTGCTGAATGCATTCAGTGAGCTTTTGAACTATAGCTGTTTAACATACTAGCACGCGAGAGCAATCAGTAATTTTGCTGAGATTAACAGACAGCTGATTAAAATATGAATGTTCGAATGATGTTTGCCAGGGTTTATTTCATAACCAAAGGCTTTAAGTTCTTTCACAATTTTTTGTCTTTTTTTCAACCTTAAACTTTATTGTCAGTAAGTTTGTGTGCAGATAGCATGAAAGATAGCTTTAAATTGAATGAGAATTTTTTTAAATTTCTTAATAATTCCACTGCAATTTTTTATTTAAAAACATGTGAATTGACTTCTGATGAAAGAGAAATACAATATTTCATGACCCATTTTCAGCACATCAATGGTTCCACTACCTAGCTTAAGAACGATTCCTGATGTATCAGAAGAGTAACTGTTGCTGTTTTTTCATATTTTCCCCTATCCAAGAGTTTATCAGGATTTGAGCTGTCTGTTGTCACATTGGTCTTTTGATATGTCCAGTTCTCTGAGTTTGTTATATGGAAAAAAATGTAGTAATTATTTTTCTTTACGAGTTTCTACAAATTTCTAACATTTAAAACTTCCTTACTGGCGTCTCGTATTTTTAAATTTTCTTCAAATTTTAGGTCAATAGAATTACAAAAGTTACTGATGTTCATTTTAAGTAATGAGGAATATGCCACCTGGTTCATTCTTGTTCACTTTGATGAAATCAACAGTTTTTAGCAGTCAGTCTGCTAACATTTATCAAAAAAATAATATTTTTATAATTAGTCACCATCTTATTATTTTTCAAGCACTCATCCAATGTATTACAAGTCCTGGTTAGTCCATGAACTTGTTGGTGGGGAGGTTTTTCAACTCAATTTTTCCATTGGTTTAACCTCGACGTTTCTTCTGGAGTCTCACTTCAACATAGCTTTTTGTCATTATAATGACAACAATTGACAGTATTTGTGTTGCTGTTATGCATATAAAATTCTGATTTAATTTAACATTTGATATATGATGCATATTGTACAACCATAGAACTACAAGAGTAATGTCAAGGATCTTTGGACCACAGACAGCTTAAGAGTCTTCCTTGTAATGTTGATACTAACAGGCGGAGCATTTCATATACAGTATTGGTCATGATGTTCACACATTCTTCCGGTTTTATGTTCTGATTATTTCTCCTCTTTGATGTTAAAACAAAATTGTATCTTTATGCATTTTCAAGCATGTTTGTGACAATTAGTTACTCCCTTGTTATGTATTTACTTCTGTCTGCATTAACAGTATTTATGTGTATTAATTATGCCAGATATGAAGAGACTGAAAAGTAAGGCAATTTGTAGCCACATTTGTTCTTATACCATTTCCTGTTCTTTGTTGTTGCTACTATTATCACCTTCTTGTTATTGTTGGCTTTCTGATCTGTTTATGCAGATGTTGTAAACAAAAGAATGATAAAGAATCTTTTAAGTAGTTCATTATATAAATAATCAAAGATGCTTCTTTAAAAATACCCTTTTCTTTGGTTACTCACCAAAGTTTTTCTTATGGGACATCCTGGTGGTAGAACCACTAGGGGCATCCTGGTGATAGAACCACTAGGGGCATCCTGGTGGTAGAACCACTAGTGACATCCTGGTGATAGAGCTACTAGGGTCATCCTGGTGGTAGAGCTACTAGGGGCATCCTGGTGGTAGAGTTAAAAGGAGTGTCCTGGTGATAGAGCCACTAGGGGCATCCTGGTGGTAGAGCTACTAGGGTCATCCTGGTGGTAGAGCTACTAGGGGCATCCTGGTGATAGAACCACTAGGGGCATCCTGGTGGTAGAGCCACTAGGGGCATCCTGGTGGTAGAGCTTCTAGGGTCATCCTGGTGGTAGAGCTACTAGGGGCATCCTGGTGATAGAACCACTAGGGGCATCCTGGTGGTAGAGCCACTAGGGGCATCCTGGTGGTAGAACCACTAGGGGCATCCTGGTGATAGACCTACTAGGGTCATCCTGGTGGTAGAGCCACTAGGGGCACCCTGAAGATAGAGCCACTAGGGGCATCCTGGTGGTAGAGCCACTAGGGGCATCCTGGTGGTAGAACCACTAGGGTCATCCTGGTGGTAGAGCCACTAGGGGCATCCTGGTGATAGAGCTACTAGGGTCATCCTGGTGGTAGAGCTACTAGGGGCATCCTGGTGGTAGAGTTAAAAGGAGTGTCCAGGTGGTAGAGCCACTAGGGGCATCCTGGTGGTAGAGCTACTAGGGACATCCTGGTGATAGAGCTACTAGGGTCATCCTGGTGGTAGAGCTACTAGGGGCATCCTGGTGGTAGAACCACTAGGGGCAACTTGGTGATAGAGTTAAAAGGGGTGTCCTGGTGGTAGAGTTAAAAGGGGTGTCCTGGTGGTAGAGCTAC
Source organism: Sinonovacula constricta (assembly GCA_007844125.1). NCBI lineage: Eukaryota > Metazoa > Mollusca > Bivalvia > Cardiida > Solecurtidae > Sinonovacula > Sinonovacula constricta. The sequence continues at coordinate 25,048,378 of CM017559.1, read as the reverse complement.
TAGGGGCATCCTGGTGATAGAGCTACTAGGGGCATCCTGGTGGTAGAACCACTAGGGGCAACTTGGTGATAGAGTTAAAAGGGGTGTCCTGGTGGTAGAGTTAAAAGGGGTGTCCTGGTGGTAGAGCTACTAGGGGCATCCTGGTGATAGAGCTACTAGGGTCATCCTGGTGGTAGAGCTACTAGGGGCATCCAGGTGGTAGAACCACTAGGGGCATCCTGGTGGTAGAGCTACTAGGGGCATCCTGGTGGTAGAGCTACTAGGGGCATTCTGGTGGTAGAGCTGCTAGGGGCATCCTGGTGGTAGAACCACTAGGGGCATCCTGGTGGTAGAGCTACTTGGGGTATTCTGGTGGAAGACTACTAGGGGCATCCTGGTGGTAGAGCTACTAGGGGCATTCTGGTGGTAGAGCTACTAGGGGCATCCTGGTGGTAGAGCCCCTAGGGGCACCCTGGTGGTAGAGTCACTAGGGGCATCCTGGAGGTAGAGCTACTAGGGGCATCCTGGTAGTAGAGCTACTAGGGGCATTCTGGTGGTAGAGCTACTAGGGGCATCCTGGTGGTAGAGCTACTAGGGGCATCCTGGTGGTAGAGTTAAAAGGGGTGTCCTGGTGGTAGAGCTACTAGGGGCATCTTGGTGGTAGAGCCACTAGGGGCATCCTGGTGGTAGAGCTACTAGGGGCATCCTGGTGATAGAACCACTAGGGGCATCCTGGTGGTAGAGCTACTTGGGGCATTCTGGTGGAAGACTACTAGGGGCATCCTGGTGGTAGAGCTACTAGGGGCATCCTGGTGGTAGAGCCCCTAGGGGCACCCTGGTGGTAGAGTCACTAGGGGCATCCTGGAGGTGGAGTTAAAAGGGGTGTCCTGGTGATAGAGCTACTAGGGGCATCCTGGTAGAAGAGCTACTAGGGGCATTCTGGTGGTAGGGCTACTAGGGGCATCCTGGTGGTAGAGCTACTAGGGGCATCCTGGTGGTAGAGCTTCTAGGGGCATCCTGGTGGTAGGGTTAAAAGGGGTGTCCTGGTGGTAGAGCTACTAGGGGCATCTTGGTGGTAGAGCTACTAGGGGCATCCTGGTGATAGAGTTAAAAGGGGTGTCCTGGTGATAGAGCTACTAGGGGCATCCTGGTAGTAGAGCTACTAGGGGCATTCTGGTGGTAGAGCTACTAGGGGCATCCTGGTGGTAGAACCACTAGGGGCATCCTGGTGGTAGAGCTACTAGGGGCATCCTAGTAGTAGAGCTACTAGGGGCATTCTGGTGGTAGAGCTACTAGGGGCATCCTGGTGGTAAAGCTACTAGGGGCATCCTGGTGGTAGAACCTCTAGGGGCATCCTGGTGGTAGAGCCCCTAGGGGCACCCTGGTGGTAGAGCTACTTGGGGCATTCTGGTGGAAGACTACTAGGGGCATCCTGGTGGTAGAGCTACTAGGGGCATCCTGGTGGTAGAGCCCCTAGGGGCACCCTGGTGGTAGAGCTACTAGGGGCATTCTGGTGGTAAAGCCCCTAGGGGCATCCTGGTGGTAGAGTCACTAGGGGCATCCTGGTGGTAGAGTCACTAGGGGCATCCTGGAGGTAGAGTCACTAGGGGCATCCTGGTGGTAGAGTCACTAGGGGCATCCTGGTGGTAGAGTCACTAGGGGCATCCTGGAGGTGGAGTCAATAGGGGCATTCTGGTGGTAGAGCTACTAGGCGCATCCTGGTGGTAGAGTTAAAAGGGGCATCCTGGTGGTAGAGCTACTAGGGGCATCCTGGTGATAGAGGTACTAGGGGCCACCTATCACTAGCGTTGCTGACTTGTAACTCCAGACCACTTACCCTGTCACTGTGTAAGTACCGGTCACCGTAAAAGACTTACTGTGAGAAGGTTTTCCAGTTTACATGTGGTTACCTGGAGGTTCATCTGCCACCAATACAGCTGGATGTTGCTATAATAACGATGTTTGTTTCTTTGCGATGTGTTTTGGAAAATACAAAAATTGTATTAAGAATCTAAAGGTTTTTAATATATAGCCAAAGTTTGTTATCTCCGCTTCGGATAAGAGAGAATCCTAATATAAAATTGATGTGATCCCAACTTTAACTTTAACTTCTACATATTTAATCTTTTTTTTTTGGTGATATTCCAATTTTGTTATTTTATAGTTATTTAGTGTTACTTTCTGTTCCCAACATCAATATTTAAATTTAATTACCATTCATTAGTTGATTATCCTTGATGGGAACATGTGCTCATGAAGTTGTGAAAAGCCGCTTAAGGTAACTGCATGTCATCCTCAATTCGGATGAGAGAAGCGCACCACAAAGGGTGCAAAAAGGCAATTTAAGGCAAAGGCTTGCCGTATTTGAAGATAAGGGTAGCTGTCAACAAACAAAAGGTGCAGTTTGTACCTGCTTTCTTGGGTGATAAATGTTGCTTAGCAGACAAATTTATAAATCCCACTGATCAGTTGTTCATGCACCATGTCTCCCCACGACATTTCACTGCAAACAGAAAATGATTAAAGATCAAAATGATTGGAGGGGTAAACTAAGGTAACATTGTACACGTTTCTACTTGTGTTTCACTACTGTGGTATTGGTATTGATCACTGCAAAGAGAGATATATCATTTTTTTGTAATTATTTATTCAACAATTATAATTTGCTGGTACCATTGTTCTAGAACAAGGTTAAAATTTAGCACAAAGACTGTACCTTTCATAATGTGTACTACAGAAACATCAATGTATTTATGGAAGTCCCAACTATATCCAGTTTCACTGTTATGATAATTAAGAGTTTTACCAAAACTGTATCTTAGTCAATAAAGAATTTTGACAGATTATGAGAGAAAATGCTCCAAACTGTTGGTATTCCTACAAGGGAGGTTTTGTACATGTAGGCAGTCTTCTTTTTTTCTAAATTAATTAGATTACATTTATGACATTTTCTCATGACATTCATTTAAAACATTTTGTTTGGGGTGAAATAAAGTGTTGTGTTTTTTTTTTAATTTTGTGTGTATTAATTTCAAACTACAGTTTGGGGTTCTTGAATAGTGTATTAGAAATAATATGCACTTATTATATTTAATGACATTTTTATTTTATTTTTTTACACTTAATTTTCGTTTACACCTCAGTATATATCTTTAAGACCTACAATTGAGTCTAGACAGTTAGCATATGGCACTGTGTAAGAGTCAACAATGAAGATAGACCAGCCTATTTATTCAGTCACATGCACAATTCCTGCCAAACCATGTTTACTACTCAAGTATGTTGTATGCAGTACATGTTGTTAATGTAGATCTGATATGACTCGCACACACATGCCAGTTTTACTCAAGTTAACTTGTAGCCAAACTTCTTGAAAATTAAATACAAGATTTAACTTCTGCTTACCATTTTACTGACTTCTGTTCAATTAAAGCAATTTATTTCAGGTGCAGGTGAACTTTTAAAGTGTTGTTAACATGTAGCAGAAGTTTGTTTGGCCCTTTGCGTCAAACATTATAATACAAACAGTACAAAACATGTGCCACTATATTTACATTGCAGCCCTTGTTTTTAAGTCAAAATATTTACTATTGAATAAGTGTATAAACGTGATTATCTATCGAACATACTGAAGTTTGACCCAGTCATGGTTTCATGTTGACTTCATGTATATTTTAATTTTTATGTTGCCTGCAATGCTTTTATTTGTTATTTTATTTTTACTATCTGTTTTTGTTCCATCTCTACCAGACCAGGCAGTAATACAGACGACAAGAAGAAGTAAATCTCAGCATGTTCTAAACTAACCATTATGCTATCTCTCTTACGTGCAAAGAAAAAAATCAGCTTATACTTACCCTTTTACAGAACTATTTCTTGTTTATTTCTTTCATTAACAATTAATGATTATTTATATTATTCTGACCCAGAGTGCTTTTGGCCTGCTGATCAAAAACTTCTGAGACTTCAGGCCACACACACAAGGTGTAGATCCAAATTGGTCAATGCCTGTTGGAATATAATATTTCTGCTCAAGATCTTAATTATTGTGCTTAATATTGTTTGGCACATTTTCTTGCCTATGCATTAGTTTGCTAGCTGATTACTTTGAATTAAGCATGGTTTATAAGCAGATGCTACATGATAAGGGTTAGAGTTGGATTATTTAAGTAACTGTTCTTATAGCCACTATAAAGTATGTTGTTCTAAAATTGACCCTCCAACATTCATGTTGATATGGACAAGTTGCACTGGTATATCCACACATACTATATTTCAACTCAACCAATTCATAACTTTTTTCCATCATACATCACAGTTCATATAAGCTATAACATATGTTAATACTTTTAGATTAATGCATACATACATAAACCAATACATAAGCTTATACTTTAATAGTAATAAACATACTGTACATCACATAAAACAATACATACATTTTTATTTTTATAGTTATAAACATTGTACATCTTATAAACCAATATGTAAATTTATACTTTTATAATAATACACATTGTACATCACATAAATCAATACATAACTTTATACTTTTGTTGTAATAAAAAATATTGTACATTGCATAGGCCAATACATTGTAGTAATAAACATATTGTACATTACATAAAGCAATACATAAATTATACCTTTATAGTAATAAAAATATTGTACATTACATAAACAGGGCTCCGCTGGGTTTTTTTAGGTCCGAGCCAACCAATGAGCCAAATTTGAAAATTATGCGCCACTTTTATATTTCATGAGCCATTTTTATGAGCCAAATTTACGCGTCAATTTTGATGATATTTTTGTAGTATGTATATGTATGTTTGTTAACGCGCAATTCTTTTTATTTTAATATAGTTTTTGTACATTGAATTGAGAATGAAAAGAAAACAACGTGAACTTTCTTTTTTACGTTTTATTTACATAAACATTTGTATATATTTTATATATTAATCGACAATCCGGTACTGTCCAATTAATGATCGCAACAAACATTTGGCTGGCTGCTTTATTATCGTCTCGCAAATTTCACTAATCCTTCCCTAAGGCGATGTTTATTCGGCAGTTATGTACACAATATGTCAATACAACAATGCCCTCAAGGTGAAGGCCGCCGCGCAAGTTTGACTGGCTATCGAGTTTCTCCTTGCTAGCGTATCACAGTGGGCGCAGAAAATGGTTACCAGTCTTGGCCGCTTAGCGTTTCACAAAAAATAATGCCGAAAAAATCGTGCACCATAAGGATGCGCCAATTTTGAAAAAAATGAGCCACTTTTTTTTGTTTTTGCGCCAATGGCGCATGGCAGCGGGAGCCCTGCATAAACCAATACCTAAATTTATACTTTTGTGGTAATATGCATACTGTAATTACATAATCCAATACATAAATTTTTACTTTTGTGGTAATAAGCATATTGTAATTGCATATTCCAATACATAAATTTATACTTTTGTAGTAATAAACATATTGTACATTACGTAAAGCAATACACAAACTACTTTTAAAGTTATAAACACATATTATACATCAGATAAACCAGTATATAAAATTATACCTTGAAAGGTGTAAGCACATATTGTATATCACACAAGCAGTTACATATAATTGTATATTAGATTAATTTTATGGAGAAAAATAGTATGAACTAAAATTCAAAAAGAGCCAAGTCTAAGCTTGAAACAGCACAAGTGAGAGAGTTGCATAAATGCTTTACTGTAGACCTATGGTCATATGTCTGGTTTGGCATTATTAGATGTGTTGTGTGGCCAACTGTAGTCATGCTGTAGGGATTTGGCTCTCTCTCTCTCTCTGTTACTCCTTGCCAGCTAATGCTGCAAAGCTCCTTTTCTACGATAAATCATCTATTAATGAGCATGTACTTAACATGTCATAAATTGGCTAATGTTTCTAAACCTTCGATATAGAGCTTTTGATAATCACAGCTTTTGTCTTGCAGATTGTTTTCTCCATGAGAAAGAGCATGTTCATTACATGCTTACTGTTAACATAACAATTATACCATTCATCCAGGAAGTAAAATAACTAGAAATTAAATAAAAGTAAGATTTTGAAATATGATCTGATATGTTACTATTTTGTGTTTTTGTGTAGAAATTAAGATAAATGTCGATTAAGATAAACTTCTAGATAGCCCCCATTTCTGTTTCTTTGGGCACTATAAAGCTCCTTTGTTGTCACGGATTGAACTGCATTTAAGCCTCAAAAAATTCAAATTCATGCTTTTGTCTATAATTATTTATCAAGCAGTGTTGTTCAGACATATATATAAGTAACATGGAGGCCTCTTTTAGAACTTTCCCGTGTCTTGCATAAAAATATAATGTTTACCTTTGCTCCTTAAGGAGTCGGTAAATATGGTTGACGGTGTGTAGACTGGTTTTTTGGCTTCTTGTGAGAGTCTTTTGTATCTTATTTACTCGACACCATTTCACACAGCAGAAAACTTAGCTATATTTGTCACATGCTAAACAGAAGCCCTCCTTCTGCCATAGCACAATATTTACTCAAAATGTTCGAATGAAATTTAAAATAGAAAAAGATAATACTGCGTTACAATTTTGAAGTGTTTTTACAGTATTCTCTTTAATTCAGTTAAACAAGTATTAAAACTTTATTACATATTTCCTGTAACAATCGATAATTTAATAATAATTGACTTGTTCCTTGAACTTTAATACATTGATGTATTGATAATACTTGTTGCAATGATTTTTCGGAATGTTTTTTTTTTTACAAACGGTAAATACCGATAGGTCTTAAATTAAAAAAAGAAAACAGTCTTTATCTCTATGTGTTTTCTATTGCACTGCAAGAGAATGCATAATGTATTTTTATACTTTTTCATATTTTCTACAAATCAAGATTTTTTGTGGCTCTCCATGTATGTTTTAATTTTTATTTCACATGTATTTTTATAATAGTTTTTGTTTGTCATTGATTTGTCTTGTCTTTTTTTTTTAAGGACATCTGGGTCTGGAATCTCTGTAAGTAACTAGACAACTTATGTTTTTCTTTTTTACAACATCAAATAGATGAAATTGGCATTTATGCAGGATTGTAGAACCTCTTATAGAATCTGGTTGTGTTATCAGTATCAACCAAGTCAGATATTATCAAACAAAAGAATCAAATGATGTTATGGCTTGTGTTTACTCGTCTATCAGTGACAGATTCAATAATTCTAGATGATGCCATGGACTCGGCAAATACAAGACGAGTTAATATCAGTATATACAAGTGCATGTAAAATAAGTATCATATGCTAAGAAGAGCGATACATGTATTGTCAACTCTAGATAATTATGCTAATGTAGATTAAAGAATAACTTTTAACACACAGGTTCTTCTGTGTCATAGGAAATATACTTGAAGTTGGAAATATACCAAAAATGCATAATAGTCCTACACGCTACATACAAAGCAACGGAATAGTTTTGACATCATTTAAAAATCTGCATCAAAAGCAAGTTCATTTTAAAGCATCAATTTTATGATTTGGCTTATAAGCTGGTTTTAAATGTAATAGGTCAATGTTTTTAGTTTTTCAGTATACATGTATTTAAAAAAAAAATGATGAGAAGTATTTACTCAAAGTCAGCTTACTACAAATTGTTCAAGCATGTGCTAATAGTGTTCATCAAGGTCAGCTGTCTCCAAGTTTGAGCTATCAGATTAGGATCTACACTAATTGCTGCTGGGTCCTATAGCAATATGTCTAAAATACCTTTGCACCTAAATGTAGTTGTTAAAAAATAAATGAGAATTGTCAGGGCTGTTAACACTGTAGCAGTTTAAGAGCTTAGAATGTTTTGTTTTTTCTGTAGAATGGTGATGCAGTGCAGTACAAGAATGGGACTGTAAAGATGCCTGGAGAGAACACAATCACAGGAGAGGTGTCTATTGAGTATGAGACCAGGGAGGGGTCAGCCAAGGCTGGCAAGGACTTCAGATACACCAAGGGCACTATAGTGAGTACACAATCACAGGTCACTGTTCATATATTTGACCATAAAATAACTTATAAGGTAATTGGTATTGAATCTTGATAAAATCTTGCACTTTTTATATATTTGCCATTATATATTCAGTGTGTACCATCCATGGACCACTTGTTAAGGCTTTAGACTCAGGATTGTTAAGGTTTCAAACAGTAGACCTGCCACCAGAGTTTATTCCTTGGTCATGACTATACTAAGCCATGTCCAAAAGTAGTTTCTGCTGGTCCTTTCTAATACTTGGAGTTTAGAGGCTGTAATTTAAAAAAAAAATATTGTAATTTAAGAAAAATCTATTTCCTGATGATTATAAACAAAATGGTTTAAACAAATATATTCTGTCTCCCTGACTAGTGTAGCAAATTAAATTATTGACATTTTTACTTTGTATCAAGCACGGTATCTGTTTGCAGGTCTTTAAGGACAATGAGTATAAGAAGAGCATTTCCATACCTATCGTCAATGACAACCAGTTTGAGAATGATGTGGACTTTTACATCATTCTAAAGTCCCCTGTAGGAGGCAGTGGCATTGGCGACCCCAGCATTGCTCGAGTGACCATCGTGGACGATGATGGTAAATAAACCCTGATTGTCCAGTGGCTTACATTACCCCTACATAAAATTTTACTTTAAGGTTAAAGAATAAGTAAACATTGGTAAGAGTTTGAAATTGCAGTTACTATGACAAAGATGGCTAATGGCACCTGCTCAATTAATGGCAAGATGGAATACTTTTGTTGTACTCAATAATAATCTTATCTTCTTGTAAGAGTAAAATTAGGTGAGCTTCAACAAAATGCTTTTTTTTAGATGTGTCTGTTGGAATTACATGTATTATTAATTGACACTTATAACAAGCTTTACCTGAATATTTTTAAATTACAAATGTGTTTTCAGTAAATACTAGCTTCTCTTGCATCCTTTTCTGAAATATGAGAATACACACCAACATCTTTTCAAATTGGGGTGATTGTTATAGTTTAGTTTTGTAATGTGTATTGTACTAGTGTTTTATGATGTATAACTTGTCTTCTTGGGTGTAATGTTTTAATTTTAAATTGGCATGCAGCATAAGTGCACATTGATAAGGGTATTAAGTTGTTATAGGAAAATAGGAAAAAATATATAAAAAAGGAGACAAACTAAATTTATTTAAACTTAATTTATATATATTATATATATATATATATATATATATATATATATATATATATATATATATATATATATATGTTTTTCAAGTCATTTTATGTTCTTAAACTCGAGATCCTTCTCTACATGTACCATTTTTGTCTTTTATATAGCAATTTACCATACGGCACGAGTTTTCTAATAATGCGGAGGGGGGGGTGTGTGTGGTTTGCTCAAGAATAATTAAGACCATTTATAAGTCATTAAAATCCTCCTGTTGAACAACTAACATGATCGATAAAATGAAATATAAAACATAGAAGGGTTGTAAGGTGCATTACATTCTGGTATGTGCCCGTTAAACTGTTCACCTATTCCAACATTTTTTAGTTAAATAACAAATCATGCTCAATTTTGTAAAAGAGGTATAATGCAATTTGGGTGAAATTTATATCATGACCACACATTGTGACTGAACATTAATAAATAATTTCTTAAAAAATAAGGTAGTTAATTTACTGAGGTACTTAACGGCAAATAATAACAACAAATAATGTCATCAGCTGTTTGGCGAGGTCAAAAATACAAGGGAAGTAAATCATATTTCTTAATAAATAAAAAAAAAGACATTTATATCCCTTCTATAAATCTACATTCAAGGAAATGTGTTAGAATGAAAATAGATTTTGGTTATGTGTGATATATCATTGTCATAATGCATGACATATTGTAAAGATGCTGTGTAATTAATCCCTCGGGTCTACAGCCTTCATGATGAGATTACTGCACATCTGAACTCAACTCCATATAGTATACAGCAGTTTACCATGCAAGACCAGAATCTATATCCTGATTAACATGATCCTTACTGACTGAAGGAATACATTGTCTCTGCTATATTTTCATCTACAACCTATTACTTTGAATATACAATGTATTTGAAGCAAGGATCTGGTTAATTTTACTGCCTCCTATATTTGTGCTGTATGGATCCTCATGTGATATCATTTAAGTTTGACTTTCTTTTGCCTTTTCATGAATGTAACAGCTTTTAAAGGTAACCTTCTATTACTCTAGAAGCAATAAGTTGTTGCTCTTATTATTCTTGCATGCCCAGTTTCCAGTGTCACAGTTACTGGTGTTCATTATCAGACTTGCTTGCTGTTGTACGCTGCAAACGCGTGATGTTGCAATATACAGTTGTATCACATACATTGTTTTCAGCATCACTTCAAGCTGAGAGTATTTAGGAAACAAATATTACATCTTAAAAGTAGTTTATAGTTATTGGATGTTGTTTTTTTAATCTGACAATTTGCAGTTGTCATTATATGTTAAAGGTAGTGTCCGACAGTTTCAGTTTTTTCAAAGCACAAAATCAATAACTGTTTCCTGAAAAAGTTCTGCTAAATAATGTTTATAGATGTCCTAAAGCTATATGAAAAGTGATGTATAACAACACTCCTCTTGTCATTACAAGCATGTATAAGTCCCCTTACATTTGAGATCAGGTTATACCCTCAACTTCTTTGAGATTGATACCTTTTTATAGCCAGAAATCCTCAACATGCTATTTATAGATTTAGAAACAATCAACATTCAAAGTGATTTCTCTATGCCATGAACTTAATTGAGGGAGTGTTCAAAATTCTCTTTACTAAAACTGAAGGACAGGTTTATGTAGAAACTATCCCCAAAGTACAAATTTATCTAGACTTTATGCCCAAATTCTACGTAACAGGCATAAGATATTGTTTTGTATTTTTTACGTAGGTAAACTGTCCGATACCACCTTAAACATTGGACATAAGATTGAATTTACTGCTATTAATGTATTATTTCCTGACTAATACTTGAGCAATGTCCCAGGTTTGGTAAGTTATTTCCACATCATTGTCTTTCGATCAGATGGTGTTATAATTGTTTTCTTTGTTTTGTACCTCTTTGCTGGGACATACCATGCTTATTATCTGGTATAATGGCGTTTTGTAATGCATGTAAAACAAGATCCTGACCCCGTATGTTATAATTATGAAAACATAACTTTGTACTCTGCTTTACTAGTTTAAATCATAAGGCAACAGTAGAACATAAGTGTTTGTTTAGGAAAACATATATAAAGTATTTACTTTTAACCATTCATAAACTTCATCAAAGTCAGTAGTCTCGTTATCATAATACAATTATGATTGCCTTAAAATGGATATATCTACTTTCAGTTCCATTGCTTCAATCAAATAAGAAGCCTTAGTAACCTTTGGATAGAAACAGTTTGATAATTATATGTATATTTTTCACAAATCCTAAATGTAACTTACTTAATTTTCGTGGATACTGTTTTTAAAGTAATAGTTTATCATGTTAAGATGTACAAGGAGGTATAGTTAGATTTTACAGAGATGTTGACTTTTTTACAAAATTGAATGAAAATTAATAAGTTTGTGTAAAATTGATAAAATGTAAAGCTGCTCCACTCTAAGATTTATTAAAAACAAATTACTTCTTTTTGGGAACACAACAGAAGGTAAGAGTAGTGGATTTGTTTTAAATTTAAAGACAAACAAATAAAGATTCCCAATTTAATATTAGAACATGAAGCACTTTTATTTAAAATTCAAATTGATAATGGGTAGAATGTTTTCAGTTTTGTTTAATGAAAAACCAGTAAGTTTTATTTATTACATGTTGCTTTTGGTTTTTGTTTGTGAAATGTCTTTGTTAGAAATTATTTGAAAAAATCACATTTTGTTTCTTTTTTGTGGTTCTTTATTTTGTTGACATTTGGACATTTTATTTATGTATCTTTAAAACAAGTTTGCAAATCATGTCGGCTGTACAAGGGATTACTGTGATTGTTTTCTAGTAGATGCACAATAGAAGATCAAAGCTTCAACACTTTTTTTTATTTCATTTATATAAACTTTGGTACTTTGTTTTGTTTTGTCACATTTTTGTTCGCTGGTAAAAGACAACATTTAATATGCTCAGTTTAATGAAACTTTTCAGTGTAAATCACTTTTGAAGTGTTGTTTATTAATGATTTATATCAGAAATACCTTGAGATAATTGGAATTGGTGGCATTTTTTACCATTCTAAATAATTACTATTATTTCTGATATATGTAAATTATTGAAATTTTCATAAAGCTTTTGTATTTTTCCAAATGGTTATTACAATTTTGCCTGTATATGCAAAGCAACGACAAGACTGCTAGCTTTAAGAAACTTGTTTACAATTCGGTAGTACATGCAAATCAATGACAAGATTATTTTCCAAAATTGTACTCTGTGTTCTTTTGTGGATCTGTACTTTTTTTGCTTCTGAAATCTCTCGCAATGCCCATTTTTTCCTTTCCATGCAGGTGTTTTAGGACAGACTTATAAGTGTTTCTGTAAAGTAAAGCATAAGTTTTAGAACTTAAAGTTTGACAAGGATAATTTTTATGCAAATGATGTTCATATTAAAATGTTCCTTAAAATTTGACAAGTTGCATTCCTTGAAATGCTAATTCATCCAAATCAGATGACCAGATGTCACAAATAGGTAAACCTATTAAACCTTTTGTGTTCTACAGACCATGAAGAGTTTAAATTTAAAAGTGATTATTTTAAAGCATTTGATTGGTCAATTTAAATGATGCAATAGAATCTGACCAATAATATTCTTGAACAAGGGTAATGTATTCACTGTGATGAGTTGATTTGAAATAATAACTTAAGACCTGCCTGTCTATCATACAGAGCCTGGTGAGTTTGAGTTTGACCAGGACCACTGTGTGGCCGACCTTACCTCAGGCAAGGTGACTGTCAAGGTGGTCAGGGAACACGGCTTTGATGGCACTGTCACTCTTGAGTACTCTACCATGTAAGTAATGTAGCGTTTTCTTAGTTGTTTAGTTATTTGTTGTAAAGAGAAAAACCTAGATCTGAGTATTGGTTATTTATAAATGTAGCTGGGTTATTTTTGCTAATCTACTTTAAAAAGTTTAACTTTTTATGCCTCATTTAAAACAAAATTAACTGTCATTGGAAAATTTCTATACAATCTAATGGAAATGTTATTGGAGCAAATGTTGACCTTGGAATCAATTATTTTGCTGGTACAGTATATTTAAGGATCACATATTTTGCATTGTCTTTTCTAGTGATGGTACAGCACAGGGAGGCAAGGATCTCAAGGATGCCAAAAATGACTATGTGAGCCAGAATGGCAAGCTGCAGTTTAACCATTCAGAAACCAGCAAAACGATCACCATAGACATCAATAAAAATGCTAAGGTAAATACTATATAAACTAATCTCAGGCATCTTAATTTTCTTTTTCTTTTATACTTCAAATCATTTACATTTAAAACTAAAAGAAAATTTAATTTTAACAGGAAATGTTGGGAAATTATATTCCTCTTTGTGTTAATCTTCATGATTTTTTGTTTGAAGAACTACTTTTAGAGAGTTTTTTTGAAACAATACCACATGAAAAAAATTTATACAAACTAACCAAATTTTGAATTTGAGGGGTGTGTATAGTTCTTTTTCCTTTTAACCAGAAATGCACACATTTTATGTTGCTGCTACAAAACATCTAGTCATTTGATTGGGGTAGAAACAAGAACATGGCATTGAATAGAAGCTTGTTTTTGCTAGTAATTTGATTTTGTTTGTTGTAGTGAAAAATATTCTGATTAAAATAATGTCATATATTCAGATTAATCATTTCCTTAATATTCACAATTTGTAAGATTTTGTAAGAAACTTTCAAGTAGAAAAAGTAATACCGCTTTGTTTATGGTTTTAATTTTGTAGGAAAGCGGGGTATGCAGTTTAAGGTCACTAGTTCAGTACAAGAATATGCTGATACTTTGCAGTTGCATTTTACATATTTTTGGTCCCTTGTATCTATTTTACATTTGATATAATAGTGTACCCTCCTCTATGTATTGTCAGACATACTGTATGCAGTTTTTTCAACCTAAAGATATTATAGCCTTTATATGCATGATTATAAATCTTAGAGATTCTGCCAGCCACCATTATCCCAGGGATCTATCTTCTGGTAGGATATCTATAAAACTTAAATAGCACCAATTATCAATTAGAAGTATTGATATAGGTGTGCTGTAAAACAGTTTTAATTATAACTTTGAGCTAGGAAACAAAATTTATTTAAAAATCAGCAAATCCAATAGTTGTTTATAAGGTTTTAATGAAAGGCCAAAATTAGATGTCATATAAATAGTTACTGGTTAACAGAAGGTTCAAATGGTGGCTTTCTGAATTTTTGCAAGAATGACATAGTATGCAGCCCTGAAGAGCTCAAAATGGAATTATTAACTGTCTGCAGAATAGCATCAATTACCACATATTCTCAATTTTTTAAAAATTGTTAATAATGAAATTGGTAATTCAATGGTTAACTTTCATGTCTGGTATCACAATTTTACACAAGATCTTCTCTTTTTTGATGTCAAATGGATTTCATTCAATACTAAAAATAATATTTAATAATATTTTAAAGTACCCGGGGACAATGGGCAAGTGGTTGAAATAAATTGATTACAATATTGCAATTTTAAATTTCTTTTGTATTCATGTTATGCCCCTGAAGGGCAGCATATTGCAATAAAGTTGTCAGTATCTCAGCTGTCTATATGTCCATTTGTCCCTCCACTCCATTTCCATATTTCAGTCATAGCTTTCATACTGTCTACAAAACTTCATTTGAACTTTGACATCTTACAGACATATGCTTGAAAGTCTGTGAAATTTACTTGTGCTATCGTCAAGGTCATATTTGCATCTTCGGGGGAAATTGTCAATTCCAGTTACATTTCTTGTTGTTTTCTTTTTGAAAAGTTAGGTTTATTAACCAGTCTTTCTACAGGTTCTCCTAAAATAAGTTGCTTAAAATGTATTGTCAGGACTATTTTAACCAAGCCTTTTGTTGTTTACTTTACTAGCTTTGTAGCACTGAACCATCTATTTGCATGATGCCTTGTTGCATAACTATTCCATAGCAAGCATGGTTTATATTAGAATTGTATGGATTTAATGGAAGCATCGTGAGTGTATGGAAATTTGTAATAAGGACTGAGTGACAAATAATAAAAGTACTTGTGTGGCTTTCCATGCTAGTACCTCCATCATACTCTTTGAACCTCACTTGAAACAGAGTGTTGATTTTAAATTTTTTATTAAGTTGTTTTTTATTAATAATTTTGATATAAATTGTCCTCAGGAGAAACTTTTTTTTGGGTGGGGGGATTGTTTTGGTTTGTTTCTTTTTTGTTTTAAATTTAGATGCAGATTTCTGTTTGTGTAAAAGGGTTATCATAATTTGGACATTCCTTAAGTCCTGCTTGCATACATACACTCATGTATACTGATAGTAATCATGGATTAATTATTTTAAACTCCCATAATCAAAATCTATCCAAAATATGCCAGGGTTGACACAATCTTCCACCCTAAGTGAACCCCCACCCCAATCACCAACCCCTTTAGTTGCAAGAGTTGGAAAAAAATCCCATCCATCCTAAGTTGCCAGGTTTGCCACTATCTCCCACATACTTTTAATGGAAGATTACGATGATGGGAGATTTTGAATATGGCTTCTATAATCATGAAATAAATGAAAATTACAGTATCCTAAGTATCATTATAATTGTACATGTAAAAAAATACATGTATTTATTAATATTTGTAAAGTAAAAGATTATGAGATAGGGCTGAAATGCTGCATTTTAAAGTGAAGTCGGTACCAGTACATATGAATTTAAGTTATATAGCCCTTGACTATTTTCTCAAATAATGTATGTGGAAATTGTAATACTTTGATCTAATGGCATCATTTCTTGTTGTCTTTGTTATTTTATATACATTTTTTGTTATTTTATCCTTGACCTTGTGCACATTTTGCATATTTGTTCCTAGATAAGAAAGGATTTTGTTTTGTATCATCCAAGATAGCTAGTTCCTCTTGACAGTGTAATAAAGTAATGCAACAATTAATGACTCTTTAATGTTTCAATGTAATTAATGCTTGATTGTTGACAGTTGCTTGACAAGAGTGATCGCCACTACCAAGTAAAGTATTTCCTGTCAATATGAAGAACAATAATAATGTCTTGTGTGGGCTTGTATAATCCATTGTTTAACATTCAAACAATATTTAGCTTGGGACAATTTACTGTATCATTGTGACTTAAATTATAAAATAACAGTCATTTAAGTTATAAGTATCCTAATTTATGTGAAAGAACATATTTTCCATAGAGATTATTTTTAATTTTATTAAGAAGAGAAATCTATCTTTGGATTGAACTATTGTATGTTTATGTGAAAGTATTGACTATTCTAAATTGAAAAACTTGTCTTTTGGGGTCAATGAGTGAAATAAACACTTGTGTGTCACAAGGATCATTTAATTGTGTCCAAAATACCAAGATGTATTTGATCATGATGTCAGATTTCAGACTTGCATTTGAAACAACATTATTTATGTTATAATCAAAATGGTATATTTTAATTACTTTTCTATTTGATTTTTTTTATAAAAGTTCTTTTTTATTTTTTAAAAACTAACTTTTTACATTTTTAGAATTATGTTCATTTTAATTTTTGATTATTCATTTATAAAAAAATACTTTTATTATATTTTTAATATTTAAAGCTTCAATTGTGACATTAAGTCATAGAAATCTGACACCAGTTTCTTGGGTTCTATTATCAGTGTTAACTTCAATATCAACTCATATTTTCTTTGAAGAGTCATGGTGCTGGAGTTGTTGCTGTATATGTTGAATCTAACACAATTCTGAAGATATTTTCTAATCAAACTACTACTTCATGTTCATAGAGTCCAAACTTTGTTGTCACCAAGTCTAACCACTCTTGTTGTTGTTTTTAACAAGTTACCCATACAATAAATATTATAAATAAACAGAGATCTAGAGATGTATGCTTAATTCTTGTTTACAGGAATCGTCTGTAGAAATTAGCCCCATGTTGTGTTAACAACACATTGTAGATTCAACTGTAGATCAGACTAAACCCTTTCCATTCATTGTTCATCTATAATTTTGAAAAATCACTTGACTTTGTGGTTTTTCTTTAAAATAGATAAAAGGATTTAATAAATGTATGTCCAAGTTGTAATAATAGATTTAAGGCTGAACCAGTCTACACATAAACCCTTAGTCATGCAATTTATGCTGATGATTGTGAATGGTTTGTAAAGGCGTAAAATGGCATATACATGCAGCAAAGGGTTAAATACTACATTAAGACTTAGAGTTTAACTAAAAGCTAATTGTATACAATACATTAAAAGTAGTTTGTGTCAATATTTCCATTTATGTGTTAAGAGATGTGTATTATGGAAAGAAGTATGATTGTCTTGAAGTATGTAATAGTAAACTGATGGTTCAGCAGAAGACAATTCTAACTAGATTTCTTTTTATTTTACAGGATATGGTAAAAAAAAATCTTTTCTTTTTTTCAGTAGTAAACCCATTTTCTTTATTGGACCTTGTATTATTAAGAAAAAAATATTTCTAGCATTTGTTATATTGATTTAATCTTTGTTCAATAGTTTTGTTTTTATTGCATTTTTTGTAGAATAGTTTTGTCTCTTATTTAAGTTAGAATAGTCTTCAGTGGGCCTCTAGAAATCAGGTTTCATAATTATGAACAAAATGTTTACTCCTACAATATACTGAACCCAAGTACTGCAGCAGTTACAGGTTCAGTCACCAGCAATGTATTGTAAAGTCAAGCTTCTTCACTAGAGTTAAATAACACAGAAAATCTCACTTCAATGACAGCTTGATCTAATTGCATACATTTTATGTAGAGAGAGAAATTGTTTATGTTTAACTTTTGAAAATGGCAATTTTGCTGAAATTTTGAGTAAGAGTGCTTTTAGAAAAAAATATAATAAGTACAACACAATTTCTCAGATAACTCCACTGTTTTGCCACTTAATCTTGCTGCAGTTAATGACAAATAAACAGATTTGTGATAAAAATGAACTTTTGCATTTTAACAATTAGATCAACTCTACCATTTTGTAGATCACTTATACACTGGATTATTATATCAGAAAATGTATGGCTTTAATACTTTCTTGCTGTTAAGAACCTGAAATGTAACTTACGATTTATTATGATGGTTTTAATAGTGGACATCTAATAAGATTCTTTCCCCTGCAGCATCATAATCCAGGCTATGATAATGAGTGGTGTTTCTTTTTTTGATTTTCATGATATAAGGTTGAGGTAAGTTGAAGTATCGTTGTTTAGAATGGGTTCCGGTAGTTATATCACTTCTATATGTTGTACCCCAGTGCACTGCTGGTTGTCACAGGGTGAACCGGACTCTGTGTGCTTTTTGGTGCTTGAACTTTTGTTCATATGCAGAGGTTTAACTTTATTGTAATCATTTTCCCCATAAAATGTATGATGGGCATTTTGAAGGTTTGTAATATAATAGAACTATAACAATGCTAATATATTATCAGTTTTAATGGATTTATTTAAACATTAATCTTATTGTTAAACATTGCTAAATTTTAGAGGTACAAAACTTTCTTGTGTCAAACTTGTGCCATAAGGTGTGTTCTGCAACATTGCTTAAAGTTCAAATTTAGTCAACAAAATGTAAAGGGTGTAAAAAGTATGTTAAATGCTTAATTGATTTGTCACAGAACATCAAGTCAGTTCTGGATCAGGTACATGTATATATGAACAATGTTCTATTACATGTGACAATTTTATCTTTATTTAAAAAAAATGACATACCCTACCTATAATAGATTAAAGATAACAAAGGTTCAGGCAGTCATTTAATGCCATATTGTGAAAATTTAGTCATCGCAATAAAAGCAGCAGTATAGGTTAAGTGTAATCAGGGTTGAGGTAGGTAGTTTATGTCATATTATGCAAATTACACCATCACCATAAAAAACAGCAGTGCATTTGGATGTGCTGTTATACTATGGAATTGTTAGCAGATATATACAGCATTAAATCAAGGACATTTTTCAATATTAAAAAAAAAAAAAGAGTCATAGTCTTTGAAAGATTTGTACCTGATCTAGCAACCCCAGCCCTCTTTTTCTCACTTCCTCACTTTATTAACAAAAGCAAGTAAGAATTTCCTTAAAAAATCCATCCTCACTATCTACAAATGTTTTAAAGGGTGTGTACATGTCATTGAAGATAACTTTATGGGCTGCACATACTCTAGCTACACATATTTGAAGAGCAATATTATAAATCCATGTCCATTGTCAAAGCTTTCAAAATGCCTCTCATATACTGGTGACAAAAAAGACAAATTTGGTGAGAGTAAAAAATAAGGAGCCATTATACATAAACAGTATGATTGTTTGCTTTCTTAGGTAAAAGAATTCACATTTATACATTTTCTTTTGCAATACATATATATTGATTATTATAGATTAGTCTTTTTTTTTATAACTTTTTAACATTCTTGGACTAAAAGTATTATGATTACTTTTCAAAGTAACATATTTATCTCTGAACAAATAAATTATTTTTTTTTTTTTACAAATTTAAGAAATTATAGATGTTTTATGATTTTTATAAAGTAATTAAATATATTTCTCAATATTGTTGTAAAATACTGCTGAAATGAATTGATCGCTAGTACAAGGTTTTGCTCTGATTTTCTGTAAGATCATTCTGCAACCCATGGCATTCTATACTCATGTCCATGTCCATAGATTGTAGTGATAGTGTTTCACTGTAGCTAAGCCCATTTTGCTTCCTGCAAACATTATTGCATATTAATTACAAATTACCATTGTGTTGAGTGGTGTCAGTTTTCTGGATTTTGCTTCTTAATGAAATAGAGTTACAGACAAAATACATTTGTAACTAGAGATGGCAAATCCTTGTTTTACTTAAGCTTTGATAGGAAACTGTAGAACAATATGCTAGGTGTTTCTAAAACCTTAGAATATATGTAAGATTTGCAAAGTAGTACTTAAGTTTTTTTACCAAGAAAAATTCTTAATTATGTTAAAAATGCATTTGATGTATAGTACTGTTCATTTAGCTTTGTGCCACAAAATTCAGTCCTTTGTCTTAAAAAAGTTTATTATGATAAGTTTTCATCCAAGACAGCAGATAAAGCAAAACTAGTATAATTAAGTTGAAAAGCTTGGTCTGTGTTGGTTATTATAATAATTTTACCCTGAGAGCAAGATTTATAAATGTGCCTGTTGATTCTGATTATAATGTACTTGTGTTATTGTTAGATGATTATTGATGTTGATACATTTTCTTATGTTAAATGTATAGACAATATCTTACAAGGAAAAATATGTTTTATTATTGGCAGGGTCCGAAGAATTTCATCATCACGCTTAAAAACCCGAGTCTGGGTGCCAAAATAGGGTCCAGAAGTGCCATTGTATGTAACATAACCAAAGGTTAGTAAAACTATCAAGCATACTCATACATGTGAACCTTTTTTTGAGGCCATAGTGGGAGATTTTTACTTGCAAAGTGGGAGATTTGTTATTTTCCCATAAACAAAGAGTAAAGTTATCTGTTTCCATTAGGGAGTTTTCTGAAAAGGTGTAAAACACTCCTCATTTTCAAATGATTTTGAACGTTAAAAGAGGGAGTCTTCCTTCAAAAGCGGGAGAGTTCACATGTTTGCATACTTTGGGCCTTTTATTCTGAAGTTTTTTCTTGTTCTTAAGCTACCAACTTTTAAAGTTTGTAATAAATATTTGTTCAAAAAATGGTAATTGGTGTTGTATTTTTTCTTTTTTCAAAAAATGCAAGATGTCATCCTGATATAAATATGTATGCTTTATTTGGTCAAAAAGCTGCCATTAGTTAAATAAATTGTCTGGTAAAACCATTTTAGACCTGTGTATTAAGTTGTTTGGGTTTTTTTTGTGGACAAACATGTTAATTAGCTAGTTATTCTTAGTAGTCCCATACTGATACATTCTAAAGGAGATAAACACGGTAGTGGTTTGGCTTCCTGTCATTCAGTTTATAAGGGTTGTTTGAACCCTAGGAGTCGTAGTGCTTCAGATGACTGAGTGTTTTTATCATGTTAGTTGGTACATGCTATTTCAGTGATGGTAGCTATATGTGTACATGTGTTGTATATTGTAGATGAGCTGGGAGACCGATTGGCAGAGATTGTGGAGCAAGAGGAGGAGGAGACCACCTGGGCTGAGCAGTGGAAGAGGTGAGGATTGCACCTGTGTTAACCTTGCATTGCACATACACACCATTCTAAATTCTGTCTGTATTACTAAAAGCCTCAGCATGTACATATATGTAAATTAATTACTATAGCATTTTACATCTATATTTCTTTTTGTGGCCATGGTTGTGGTATGTTGAGCTTGAGTCTAAAATCTGAGAGTGAAATTAAGAATTTGTTATTTCTTCATAAAAATTATATTTCTGCAAACATAACACTGTTGCATGTGTATTCAGCGCCATGTCCATTGGCACGGATACAGATGATGATGGCAATGAGGTGGAGCCTGTCTGGTCAGACTACTTGATGCATTTCCTCACCTTCTTCTGGAAGATCATCGGGGCTATGATTCCACCTACGTAAGGCCGCCTTTTACATAGACATTCTAAAAAAATATCTCATGTTTAAGTAGCATAATGTTACTGTTTTTGTTATGGGAACATAGTATTTTACAATTATATATAGTAAATTTCTGATGAGGCAGATGATTCTTGGCAAGACTGAATATTCTAAACAATTATTATATATCTAATAAATCTAACCAATCGACAATCTGCATTTGTACCACGTGACCGTTCAATATATTCCTGTATTGGATCCAAAAAATATATATTTATTATATATTGGATGGTTGGGTACATGTGCACTAAAAGATGTTAGTCTGATTTCCGATTTCAATCTCTAGCAAATTAAGGAGTGGGAACCATGCAAGCATAAAGACGCTTGTTAGTATATGTTTAAAACCTCATCGGCTCGTCCAATATGACTTTTCAAGCTGTGTACCCGTCCAAATATATTCCCGTATTGTACAGTAAAATGTATAATAACCTATAATTATCAATCTATGATATTAAGTGTGCCATGATACTGAATTCATAGTTCAAAACAAGATAATATGGCAAAGAAAAACATATAAAAAAATTTTTTTCAGAGTACTCAATATTTGATATCACAGGATTTTTGTTGTTCAATCAAGTACTTTCCTAGTACTTTCATATTTTGCTGTCAAGTCTTAGCTCTTAGCTTGCTAAGTATGAATTGATCTGGCTAAGGCAGAACTTTTTGCTGATGCATTTCTATGTTTGAATGTATTTTTTTGAAAACAAATAAATGATAACTGTTGACCACTTTTAAAATGTAGCAGGTAAGTTTGCCTTTTATTTTGTATCATTTGTGTTTTCAGGAAGTATTTGGGTGCTTGGCCAGCCTTTGTACTGTCTCTCCTATACATTGGCTGTCTCACAGCTGTTGTAGAACAGGTAATTTTATGCCTCTGAGTAGTGGTTCATTGCATTTACACTGTTGATCCCATCTCTGTGTCTCAGCAACATCTTCTATATTATTTTCAGCACTTCAATCAAATTTCATCACCACTTAAAGTGTTGTAAGGAATAATATTTTACAAATTCAGCCATTAGGTCAGTCATATTAATGGTTATATATACGGTCATTCTTTTAAAATGCTATTCATGCTGTATACTGGTGACTTAGCCATAATCTTTTATTCATTCAAATTTCACCATTTTAATCACATTTATTTAAAGGTTTATTTAATATAAAATTTGCATGTGCAACATTCAAGGTCAAATTTAAGGTCATGTGCATCTTCACTTCTTATATGTATTGTGTCATTCTTGAATTCTATCATTTTCTGCAAATTTTGACAACAAAGGGTAAATTATTGGTGTAGCAGTATTTTTATTGTTTCAAAGAAAAAAGCCATATCTGCTTCAAAGTTTAAACATTACCTTACATACATGTGATCCTTTTCTGAGGCCAGAATTCAAATAATCTTGAACCTTAAATAAGGGAATCTCCCTCCAAAAGTGGGAGAGTTCACATGTATTACGTTTATGGGAGGTCTTCAGGCTTCCTTTTGTATAATACACCGTTTCAAAGTGCTTTTTATATGTCTTTAAATTGCTTTTTTCAAATTGTGATATTTCAGATGCTTTGTTTTTATAAGTAGTTTAATCACTTTAGTATCTATCTTCGATGGTACTACAAAAGAAATGTATTCATTGCTTTCATATTTCTTTCAAGCTGGGTAATCTGATTGGCTGTGTAATCGGGCTGAAAACCAGTGTGACGGGTATCACCATCATTGCCCTGGGCACCAGTCTCCCTGACACATTCGCGAGCCGCACTGCAGCCAAGCAGGATGAGCATGCAGATGCTGCCATTGGCAATGTCACAGGTGCGATACAGTTCTTTGTGTTTTTTCCCTTTTTGGCTGTAAACTCTTATAGATCCAAATCAGTCAAGACCACCATCTTAGAAAAGAAAGAAATGTTACCATGCTAGGAAATGCCACAGTGGGAGGGCATCAACTTGTTACATCAATACGTATGAACTGGGTGCCTGAGAAAATGCTCAGCTCTTAATTCCATATAGCCTCAGAATGATAAATTCTACATGTATATGTCAAGCATTAAACCCAGGGACTCGTCATCAGTATGTTCTTGCTATTAACTTTGTATTCATTTGCAAAATAAAAAGTTTAAATACTCATAAAGTTGTCATGTCTAATAAAGGTGTACACATGAAAATGATACTTTTTATTCCTCCCTATTAACCTGACAAAGTAGTTACATGTACGGCTATTTCTTTATCTTATTTTATTTATCTTATTTTATTTTTTTATTTCTTTATTTTATTTATTTATGTATATATTTATTTATTTTATTTATTTACACTTCATACTGCAAACATATAAAATCTTATCTTGTGAAAAAAGATAAGTAATGAGCAAGAGTGCATGAGTATGATGAACATTAATAGTAAAAATGAATATCTTTTATATCAAGTACTTGTATATCAAAAATATACCTTCCCACACTGGAGATGACTCATGCATTCTTTCACTTAGATAACAATTAGATAAGACACATATTTGTCTTGCTGTATATGCAGGCAGTAACAGTGTGAATGTATTCCTGGGTCTGGGCCTGCCATGGGTGATCAGCACCATGTACCATGCAGCCAAGGGCACCACGTACAGGGTGGCGTCGGACAACCTGACACAGAGCGTCATCATCTTCAGCACTGTGGGCGCCATATGTATTATCATACTTATCCTTAGGCGAAAGGTACTGTCTTCATTACAACCTGGCATAAAAAGATATAACATTTGTCTCTTTGTTTTATTTCATTGTTTCAAGAATTGGTCAGCATTCATGGTACAGTGGTAAGAGTTGCTGACCCTTACTTTTCTGCCCCTCATCATGTGTGGTCAAGTCCAGGTTGGGGCTTAACTTAACATTTACAAGGTCTTGCAGCTAGCCTGTGGTGCATCTACAGTCCTACTCATAACCTGAGTGGTCTTTCACAACCAGCTCTTTCTGGAAAAGGCAATAATGGCCATAATTTTGTTTGCACTGAATCATCTATACAAGTCATTTTTGCATTTAGCTGTAAGCAACAACAACAAAAAATACCCTGAAAATTAGAATGATTTATTTATACATGAAGTTTACTTATTATATTTACAGTTTGTTGGCGGTGAGCTTGGTGGAAAAAATCCATATGTACGCTGGGGCACTGCAATAGTGCTATCTGTATTGTGGATTCTCTACATAGTGTTGGCTAGCTTAAAGGCGTATGGAATACTGCAGTGGGAAGTGTAAGCTCCAACAAACTGTACCTCCAAAACATCACTGTCAATAAAGCTCTATTGGCTTCAGACGCTACACCAAATGGGGATGATGTCATGAAAATGGACTCCTTTCTACATCCATATAAAAATAATATCCTATGAATGAAGGAATTACTTAATTCTTGAAGTTAAAAAAAAATCGATTTTAGAGCCATTTAGGAATTATAACAATAAACAATGATGTTCAAGTAGTTCCATCCTCTTCATTTATATTAATAATGATAATGTAAATACAAGCAAAGTGCAGTAAAAGTTCCTTTGTGTCATTTTGTCTGTTGATATTTAGCCAAGATAAAAACTCTAATGGTTTTTAGTCTCATATAAATGGGACCTATAAAAAGGTTGTTTGCTAATTTATATCCAATCTGGATACACAAGAAATTTTGAATAAAATCTACACATTGAATGTACTAACACTTATACTTTGCCCATTTATGGGGACATTCAGCCAAGCATTTACTTGCAATTTGTTTTTATTACCGGTACTTACACAAATATAAAATCTTGCACATCATTGCAAAATAATATGAAAATGGCTTTCCATCTACTCATGACATAAGATGAAATTTATGAAGCAGAGTATGGACTCGCCTTGTATGTACGAATTTTGTATGTACATGTACTTTAATAATTCTTTTTAAAAAGAAGAGGAAGATCCTGTGGGGAAAGTTGAGTGCAGAGAGGCTGTATCCCATTATATATATATATTATGAGTTGCGACCATTTTGTGCAGACACAATGACACTGGCACCATTTGCCCATGTGATGAGTTTGGGTGAGCAGGGTTTTATTTCCAATTTAGTGACTCCTACCTATGCAAGTTGTTTAACTTGATTTCCAAATTTTTCTAGCTGGAATCTTGTTTTTTCTTCATCCCATACATGTACGTACTGGATGTAAATTTCTCTAGGTTAGTTATTTATTCCGACAAGAACACATGTGATGCATGACAGTAGTGATGGTTTATTGTTTAAGAGGATGTGTGTAAGTAATAGACATCATTTTTAAATTGTATAAGTCAAAAATGTTCTGTTATTTATTACAAATTGACTGAATTATTTGTGTATTGTTTTGCATATTAAACAAAAGTAATACAAATGTTTAGTTTATAAGAATTGAGATACAGTATAGGTCTGTGAGTCGACACAATAAAACAACAAGAAGAAAAAAAGATTTAAAAAAGAAATATTTTGAGAATTAAAACAATTTTGTAAAAAGATTATTTTCATCAGTTAATTTTTACATTGAATTAGTTTAGATAAATAAAAAAAAGTGTACCTGGTAATATATATAAAACAGCCTTTTATAAACAGGGTGACAGAAATTGTATAATTAAAAGTGTTGAAGATTGAAACATGTTCAAATTCTTTCATGACTTGCATTCAAATATATAGGTGCATGATGACCTGAATGCAACACTCAAGATGACTGTTTGAAAGTTTGTCAGTATGTTTGAGTGTTTCAAGGTTCATTAAACCAGCAGTATATCATCACCAGAAATGGCATTTTTTATCTGTATATGTTGCTCGATAGATGATATTTTTATCATTAACAAAGAACTGGTAATTTAACTAATTCAAAGATGGAATTGAAACTCCTTTAATCTAATTTTGTATTCTTTAAGCTATAAAAAGTCACAATTTTATTTAACACAATGAAAAGCTTTAAAAAAGACTAACTTTATTTTTATGTGTGATTAATATATTTTTTCATGGAACGATGGTATACATGTAAATTTGTATGTATTTTAACTGTCTCATTATTTCTTTGTTGAATTGTTATAAGTTATACTTTTTTTTATTTTATTTGGGTAGAGACATTTATTATTTACATTTAACAAAATCAAACCTGGATTTCTGTGTCTCATTTACTGAAGTTGTCAAGTTGCAGCAGTATTGTTTGTGTGGTTAAGACATTGGATCCTTTATTTCAGAGTTTATGTCATTACTTGCAACAGTTGTTTGTCCTGATAAAA
Organism: Sinonovacula constricta; assembly: GCA_007844125.1. Lineage (NCBI taxonomy): Eukaryota > Metazoa > Mollusca > Bivalvia > Cardiida > Solecurtidae > Sinonovacula > Sinonovacula constricta. The sequence continues at coordinate 25,021,362 of CM017559.1, read as the reverse complement.
GGACAATTTCACATGCCTTGAATGCTGCCACTGCCTTAGCGCTGATTCTACTAGGGGGGTAAATTAAAATAAATAATAGAGGATATAAGAATTCTTGAGTTAATAATCTTTTATTATCTCCGATTATTAAATCCATCAGTACATGAAGCAGTGCTACATGTATCTCTAAATGAGGTTCAAACTTCTTTGCATAAAAAGGACTGATATGTTTAGCAGACTTTTCTCACAAGATGAAACTAAGGTATGCATGCATTTTGTCTATTATTTTTTTTATTTAAGATTCAACCATTTGGGAATTCTGCATTTGAATAAATATAGGTACATGTATGAACCTTCATATATACAAATGGTTGTTTTTATTTTATTTAGCTCCTTAAATTGTTTTGAAAAGTGCTTTTTGTACCAATAAATGTAATTTGCACTTGTATTTTGTATATAAACCTGTGTGTGGGTGCATTTTAGTATTCATTATTACAACTTGTTACAGAAACTTCACTATCCTGTGTTTGTTGAATTTTGTCATGTTAGATTTTCTCTTTTGTTAAAGATTGTATTTTATTAAACTTTTATCATTTATTGTTATGATTATTATTATTATCATTATTATTATTATTATTGCAGGTTTGTTGTAAGTATGTTGTATTGGAGAGCTGTGAAGCAAACCAAATAAGAGCTATTCCTAGCAAACAGAACAATTTATACACACCAACATTTACATGTATTTATTGAATCTCAGAGTGTATTATTGATATTAACTTGGCACATTTATGTGTTTCACACTTTTACACTTTTGCTGAAACAATAATTCATATATGGATTTATATTTTTCTGTTACCAATGGTGTTTTAAATGGTGTAACTACATGAAAAACCAGTAAAAACAAGTCTATAGAAGAAAGCTGCAGAAATGGGGTTGAAAATTAAAGCTTCAAATTTTAGAAGGAATTCCTTGATATATATAGTGTTAACTGAAACTTATTTCTTTTTTCTTATCTTTTCATAATGAAAGTAAATTTCTTTCAAATAAGATTCCGGGAGAGATTTTGTATTTTTTAACAATTTTATGAACATCCCACCTCTTAACCCACAAAACTTTATTTGGTCAGCTTGTATTAATAATGCAGATCCAGATTCGCCAGCTTCCATTGACAAGGGTGGAAAGTTAGCAAAGAGCAATGATTTCTGTTGTTTATGTAAATAAGTGTGGTTACATATACAGAAGTTGTAAACAAATTACTGAGATATTAAGAAGAGGGTACTACCAATGTAACAGTAAGGGTAAATATGAGGTGACATTTTAATATTACTGTTATTGGTATAGAATAAATAACATGCATGTTGCCATTGTTGAATGAGGTTATCATTATTTATTAAATTTGATTTCTGTGCTTGGAAACTGTGATAAATTGTATATTTTTGTAACTGTTTGTTGATGATTATTTTCTATTTACAATATGTTTGATTGTAATGTCCAGTTAGTGCGGATAATAATATTTTTATTTTTGGCACTAAACATGGGTTTCTACTAACTTGTTACATACTATACGATTTTTCCTTATTTGTTTGTTTTTTGTCATTGTAAAAAACCATTCTGAATACATGGCAGATAAAGCATTTTCATTTTGAGTTGCTTTTCCTTTTTTACCATTGAGAGTATGGTTTCTTCCCAACTGTCCTTAAGAATCAAAACCTAAAATCAAGATGTGGCAGATGTGAATGGACAATAATTGGAAATTTATGACTTTTTATCCCTCAGCCCCTCCCCACATGAGTGAGTTCCCGTTGAGTTGAGGCTAGGACATTCAACTGTGTGTCTGTTTGTTTTTTTGTTTTTTTTGTTTGTTGTTGTTTTTTTGGGGGGTGGGGGGGAGGGTCAAGCTAACCTTTGGTATGAAGGGCGGTTATGCCCTAGACATACATGTTAAATGTGGTATCCGACAGTTTGGACCACAACTTCTTTTCTCAAATAAGTCCTTGTTACTGGAAAATGCTGCGCTCACTGATGTTCTAGATCTGTGTGAACAGGCAAACATAAATCACCACTCATCATTGCAAAAAGCTATTTCCTTTCCAGCCACGATGTAGAGATGGCTATTTTTAAACTTATAAAACCACGTGACCACATACATTTGAGGTCACGTCGTCCGGCAATCCGCCCTGACATCAATATCTATTTTAGCAGGAGAACTATCGAACCTTTTATTAATTTGGAAAGAATACACAGATTGATTTTTTTTTCGCAGTTTGTTCTGTTCACCTTTTGGATGTACGGCATTGGACCCCTATTTTACCCCCAACATGGGGGTTTTAATTTAGTGTTTTGGTACCTTTAAGGTATGGGTTTTAGGTTGACAACTTCCAATCAGTGAAACGAACTTGTCATTGTAATGGGTCTGCCTATGCTCATATCCTTTTTAGTAATGGTGGGGAGTTGGTTTTTAGTGTGGACGGGTCCTGTGTCTGTGTACTTTTTAATCATGTCTGGAGGCCCGACCGCCCCTAAACCATTCTCCTTATTGTGCATTTTTGTACATACTTGGAGAAAGTCCTCGACTATGGCAGGAAATAGAGTAAAACATATATAAGGGCACGATAAAGTATGTATAAAAAGGGTCAATTTTACAGTGTATGAACGTTTTACTCTAATCTGAAAAGGTTGATTATACATTCAGTGGTGTTTTTTATATATATTATTTTCCACTGATAATGTTAGTGCAATAGCAAAATTTTGTAGTGGGTGGGGGTGGTAGAATTATTATTCATGTATTACCTTTTTCTGTACCTAATTTTCATTACTTTTTGTTGTTGGTGCGCAAGCTTGAAACACCGTCTACAAGAAGTTTGACTTCGAAGAGACACAAATGCACACTACAATTTACACAGTGTTGTTAGGTTGTTTCCCCTGTTTGGCTGTTCTCTCTCACCCGACGTACTTCCCGACGACCTAATTCGCTTTTTTCTTAATGAATATCAACAACCGACGAAATTATATATATATTATGGTTTCTGTTGCATTAAATAGTCCCGATTTTATCACGGCAGAATGCTTCTTTGTTATAGAGGTAAATATTGATAGTGTTAGAAGATAATATATACTTTAAGATGACTATCCTGGGAACTAAACGAACTATTACACTGCCGATAAATAAACATTTGACAGAAAAGAACCATAATTCTGATCGGAAGTAGAGTATGTGCTACTTTGTTTTCCGCGTTCTCTGCTACGTCAGTATTTACAAGCTGCATTGCTAACATCGGTATACTCGGTTTATTTTGTTAAACAATACTTCGCCAAGCAGCTGCGAATTCCTATAAATGCCAGCTGTTCATTTACTTTTTTATAATTGCAAGCTACATATTATTGTTGCAAGCTACAATGTTTAAAAAACGGAAAACTCAGTTCTTCTCTCTGAAATATGTCTCGCAAAACATCTGAGATTTCCTATTTTTGTCAGCTACACTATCTTCCTCATAAAAATGTATTTCGTACATGTACATGTAATAAGACCCCCTTAGCTTACACAGGTTAAAACGTGTACATGTGTTTGGCAATCTCCAACGCAGTGATCTCCCCCTTTCAGTAGCGTAGCGATGTCGTAAACCCTGTGCGGAGTTTTTTGTGTTTGGTAGTGCAGATTTACAAGTTAAACCGACTGTGTATACACCTACTAAAGTCATAAACAAACTCCGGGTAATATAAAAAAAATTTATTTTTTTTCATTTTTACAAATTTATTACACAGATCAACATGGTAACATTCAATTAACAATTAATAAGCGAATTCATAAAACAATATGTACAAAGGCATTGAATATGTGTACAAGACGTGGAAAAAAAAGTATTTTCGCTAGACCGGCCACCGTCACGCTTGCAGTGATAGCACACATTGATTTTTCAAAGCACATTTTCGTACCAGTTATTTATTGAGATCGATATAAACCAACACTTTTGGTAAAATAATAGTGAAGGCAGATTAAAAATGGGAAAAAAGCACGCGATATAGATTATGTCGAGGGCACCCCAACCTACCCTTATTGCCTCAAACACACCGCGCCAAAGCGAATACGTGATTTGTGTTATCAGTATATTCAAGTCAGGTCAGATATAACAGAATTGCTTGACATCACATAAAGCACTTAGTAGATGTTACATACCACTTTCTGAATTCTTAGAAGAACTGAGAAGTCAGTTGTGTGTATATTTCTGAAAGAAACGTGTCAGACACGCTGTTTACAATTCTTTATGCTAAAATACAACTGAGACCGTTTTCAACAGCTTAAATATAAAGGACTAGGCCTGGTAGCGCAAACGGGAGAGCGTCGGCTTCAGGTACGAGAGGGTCCGGGTTCGATCCCGGACCGCAAAATACCGAAGTCGTTTACAATTGTAGTGGTATAGCTCTTGTGCTAATGCTCAAGCTAATATTCCACGACTGGTCGGCCCGGTGTCAGAATAATGTGACTGTGTGGTATCATGTCATGTGTTCGCGGCATGCTATACACAGTGAAGGCAGCACTATATCTGCTTCAAGTGGACGCCATCTCCAAATAACTGAGATATTGTTGGTGGAGCGATAAACCAAACAAAGCAAGTTAATATAAAATCATACACTGAATAGAAAGAAAATCCCCATTTCACGAATTCAAAGACCGTTCAAACAAATAGGGGGACAGTGATATGTATATCAATGACAAGTGTACATTGTGTTTTATGGTAGTGGCCGTTCTGTGAGCATAAAGAAGCTGTCTGCATTTTAAGGTGGCATTCGATAGTTTAGGCTTATTTAAGTTGTTGTTTTACAAATAACCAAATAAAATACCGTTTCCTGAAACGAACCCTCGAATCAATGTTTATTGATGTAATCCATCTACGTAAAAATAACACTCGCCATAACAAATGGGTATTTCCTATCTGAGCCACGCTACACAGTAAGCTGTTTATCAACTTAGAAAACATACACGCACAAAAAAAAAACGTGCCCAGTAACTTCTGATGTCGCATTACATCATCATAATGATAACTTGCTCTGGCGTCGATATCTATTTTAACTGAAATCCACATCATGATTTTTTTATAGATTTGGAAAGAATTAACATTCAGAGTTTTGTTGTTGTTGTTGTTTGTATTGTCTAACAACTGAGGTCGCCTTAAAGTTCTTCCGTACGTTAATGCAAGTTTGAGTTTATCTAAAAATTGTGCCAAAATTCTCCCAAATTGTGGTAAGTTATTGTCACGTGTCTTTGAAATAAACAAACTGCCGGATACCACCTTCAAAGCGTCATGGACCTTGTTTTGGACATGTACATGCCTATAGAACAAATAGTGTAATTGAAATATTATTTATATTATTATTATTAATATTACTTAAAAATTATTAATTTTTTAGATAAGTGCTACGAACCAACGATCGTATCGTTAATAAGTGACGTATACGCATAATGAATAGACGCGCCTGGGAAGTTTGGAACTTTGAATGAAATGAATGAAGTTATAAAATTGAAACTCGTCGCAACGCTTTTGATTCTTCTAACTAAAAGACAACTGAATCGTTTGGAGGACATATAACTATCACTGGTAAAAAGTAACATTTAATGCATTTTAACAGTTTTACTCCGCACCCCCCCCCCCCCCCCCCCCTCCTCAAATAAAAGTATTAAAAAAGCAAATTTGACCTATTGTGACCAAGTCCTATTAAACATTTAGTCAAACTATTTGCAGTATATATATATATATATATATATATATATATATATATATATATATATATATATATATATATATATATATATATATATATATATATATATATATATATATATATATATATATATATATATATATATATATATATGTTGGTCCCTAAGTATGTAGAATGCGTAATACGATGATATGATATACAGGGACAACGGTACGGGAACCTTATGATCACAGACACTGACTCAAGCACAAGTACAGTTCAATCAGGCAATTTGAAAGTAATGACAAAATGATAATAATTCAACATAAACACAAGTCTAAGATACGCGGAACACATCAGCCATTTGTATTCCGGACATGTCCGGATACCACTGAATTGTTACGAATGGAGTCAAAGATTGTACACAATAAAAGTCCATTGTTTCAAACCACAGTGCACATGTACATGACAGGTCCAAAGAAAACATTTCATAAATATAATTTCTGATATGTACATCATACAAACATAATAATTCATTTAAAAGAATATATAGTCTTGGTAAATATGTTATTTTAGTTATATTCTTGAAATCTAGACTCCGCCGTATTGTCAACAACCATGACACTTTGTATTGTCATAATCAACTGTTACAAATCATTCTCAACAACCATTGTGTATGTTTCCAGTGCAGTTTTTCTACGTCTTAGTTTTAATACTGTCTCTTTTGTACAGAAAGCCCGTACTGTCGTCAACAAATTTTAGTCCAAGAACACGTAGTTCAGATTTGGTCACCGCCAGTTTATCTTATCTGACGTTAATTACGTGTACTCGTCGTAATCTGACAAAAGCACACCATCTTCCTATCACGAGCATGAGTCCGATTGGTACTCGTCGTCGAGCAGACTTTGTAATATTACATCGGCATTGTCTTCTACGCTTGTCCATCCGCATCTCGGTCTTGTGTCAACAGGTTTGTTAATATTCAGATAGCAACCATGCCATGTATCCATTCCCGCACTTCATGTATCAATAGCCTTGATTAAATGTTATTTATTTACAATGTAGTGACAACATATTATTTGTCATTTTTGCCATCAAGCTGAAGCTTATTGCCTTTCAGTTCCCTTCTCTTAGATGAAATTGAGATTCAACAATTCGGCTTAAGCCGTATGTAAATTCCTTCGTTAAATGAGTCGTCAATTTCCAAATGATTGTAGAACTTAGAAGCTGATTGGTCCCAAACAATTTACCCACGATTCCACTCGAAACACCTCGGACCTTTTTACAAGATCCAGACTAGTCAGCTGACAGAACTGTTAAAATGCTACCCCATTCTTGCATTACCATCAGATACCATAATTACTAGACCATATTAAGACCATTTTTCATATCGACCTTATCACCGACATTCTCTCGTAACGGTCTCATCTCGCACATCGAATATTTTGTATCCTGTTTATATATATGTGTCCTTCGGATGCTCTGTATCGACGACAGGCCGCTACTACCGGTAGCCGGGAATGAGAATGTCCTAGTGCTGCGTCTAAAACGACGGGTGTCATTACAACATTCGTTTAAATTGTTCAGTTTAATATTAAATGCCAGGAACACAAACGGATTCATGGCGGAATTAAAGGCAGCCATCCCGCCGATTAAAGCGTACAGCTTCGGCGTCAATGTACGGAAATTACCGAACGACATTATCATCTCTACAGTGAAGAATGGTAAAGTACAGAAAATAAACACCGCGATTATCACAAACGTCATCTTCAGAGTCTTGGTCTTAGCTTTCGGTAAGGAATACGATTGGGTGCACTGAGTCACGTGACCGGTCTTTGAGCGCATGTTGTTCTGACTCACTTTGCCGGCGATTTTCATGAAGATGCGGGTATAACAGACAATGAGAACGACCAGGGGGATGAAGAAGACAACGACGGCAATGTAGGTCATCCAGATCTGCCTGTGCAAGAGAGGCTTGTCCCGCAGGATGCTCTCACAATAAGACTGGCCATCTCGCACGTTAATCTGGTACATGCCAAACACAGGCAGTGACAACAAGGCGGCCATGCCCCAACCGACACCAGCCATCGTCCACACCTGCAAGGGAGAGATATAGATTTAACTTTCAAAGCAAATATTTACAAAGTACACATTCTGATCTTACATCTGTTCAGCGATAGTAATAAGGTATTCGGGATAGTAATTGAATTGTTTGATGACTGTCTTTTTACGCACATTCAACCGAATGTCTTAACACTTTACATACAAAAATAAGATAATTGTTAATTTCTCTGTCTATTACTTTGAGATTGGTCCTTGAGCAACCTTTTCGAGAATATTTTTTTTCTCGACTAAACGATACTTGTTATTCATGCGTTTCTACTGCACGAAACATTCTGCAATTTTCATGTTTGACACGAAGTGCGTTGAACAACATAAAAGCAGTTTTATATCTTGTTGAACAAGACGAGTTTTGCCAATAAAGCACACGAACAGCAACAGTGCGACTGGAAGACTTCCTGAATGGATTACTGAAAAATATTGTGGGATAGGCAAGTCAGCCGTTTCCGGGACCAGCAATAGCTCAATTGGTAGAGTTTCGGCTTGCGGATCGGTAGGTCCTGGGTTCAAACCCCGGCCGAGTCAAACCAAAGACTTTAATGTTGGTAGTAGTGGCTTCCCTCCTAACGCTCGGGGCTAAGGGGACAGCATTACGCCTGACTCGTCGGTGTCAGTTTAATGGACCGGCCGGGTTCAGTCCCTGGGCACCTCATAAGTGCCCCTGTGCTTTAAAGTTTAAAATGTCGCTGTACAGTATTGGCATAAATGCCGGCAAAACCCATCCCATCCCATCCCGTTTAACAGGCAAACATTTTTTTTAGTTACCACAGCAATGCTTGCACTTAGGATGGTATTTTCCAATCTATGAGTAGGTGTGGGGTAATTTGAACTACAATTGCCCCAGAAAGACGATTTTAACATCCAAAACGTTGGAAAAGTTATATAAAAACAGATCGTCTATAAGATCAGCTTTATCGCGAATGTAACAGGTACAGTTTTTATGAAGCAAATACATATTACACCATATTACGATATGCTGCCCTTGCAAATATCCAGCAAGCACACAGAACCTGATTAATAAATACAACACATTTTAATTGATACATGTTTTATTGATTTTAAAACAGAAAGCTATGTGATATGTTATAGCAGCTGTTAGGTGTATTCGTTTTGAGTAAGTATTAAATTAAACAAAGACTTATCAAAAAGTTAGTTACAAAAAGATTTGAAAGACAAATTAATAGAAAACACAATGACGTCACAATAAGCATAAGCGCAATGCAAATACTCGTGCATGAGTTATTATGAATTATAATGACTTAAAGATGGTTATCCGTTACAAATAAGAAATAACACTAACACGTGAAAGGGACACAGGGAAACATGAAGAGAAATAAAAACATGCTCTCTATGTATCAATTAATGCTGAAACTAAAATATAGTAAATCTGAGTGGTAGGTGTATAATGTGGACATTTTTTTCTATTCCGATGAATCTAAAAGTTTTTCGTGCCCCTTAGTGTGATGTTTTCATGCAGATAAGCTTGATTAAGTACGTGTAAAAGTACACGTGCAATAAGTTCAATCCATATATTTAATATAGGTATGGTAGGGGTACTATGCTGATAATGTGTCTTAGAAAACCATTTAACACTAAAGAACGAAGTAATACTGAAGATCGAATGGATAAGTTTGTAGGGTGTTAAAAAAATCGAAATTCGTTAGCAATTCGTTTTTTTAATTTTTCAAAATATTCTGACCAATTAATTCAGGTTTTAATATTGTAGCTGTATCCGGTTTACCCATTACGTGTGGTAGCATGTGTTTCTATACAAGGTCAAAATGATCGAATATGTATATAATAGTACCTGTAATACTCCTTATTGCGCAAAAACAGAAGCATTTAATACCTTTGATCATTTAATATTATATGTACATTAGTGCTAAATCTAAGGGGCATAACTTATGTAATTAATAAGCCGAGGAAGCAAGAGTTGTGTTTCTTAGAATTTGTGAAAACTGACAATTTACGCAGCCTGTTTGAAGTACACAAGGACTATTCAAACACAGCTGTAGTAATGACTTTTAAAATAAACTACCGAACTAGATGCAATCTATTAAATTTATTTATAAGGAAGGTGTTTTCATTAATGCGACATAAAATGATTGAAACCATAATAAATTACCCCAATTATTAAAAATTATATGATTTATTTAAAAGAAAGCTTTTAATTGCTGTTTAATTGCATGTAAATGAAAGCTCTAAATGACTTTGATGTTCAAATACTACAGGGAAATAATGTATGATAATGAATATGATAATGGATTGCTATAAAATATTATGAAGCTAACCTGGATAAGGTCCACACATTCATGGTTTAATAATAGAGCTTAAAATGCACACAAAGAGAGAGAATGTGTAAATCTTCAGCAGTTACTCGCCACTGATCACCGATTCTTTTAAAACACTGTTTGCAGTAAATGTAATTGTTTGCTTTGTTTTATTCCTAGACATACATCGCCGTGAAACACACGTGGTTATTTAAAGCGACCCCTAGCTAGAATAACTTCTCACATAAAGCCCTTCGCCCAAATCGGGACTCAAACACACACTGTCGTGGGCAGAAGAGTCAGACGAGATAACACTTCTGTACTATTCCCCTCGACTATGGGCCGCCAAACTTAAAATAAACCGTCCTTGGCAAATAAGCGACTTTGATCCTGCTAAGCAACTTTCTGATATTATGGATGGTGGGCCGGATTTACGAGTGGCGAATTCATCCTACAAAAACATTTTTTAGAGATCAAAAAGTTTATTCACCTTACAATCCTTAAAAGGGATGTTTGGTCCTGCCGGATGAACTAATTGACCTAATTTAATAAAAACAACAACAACACAACAGCCTCATTTTTACAACTGAAGCTCGTCGTAAAAGTGCGTCAGATATTATACAATTTTATCACAGAGGAAGTCCCATCTTCTAGATTTAGCTATACATTGCAAATCGGCGCAAAATTGTTCTTTATTCTTTTATTTTAATGTCGAAGTACAAACGTTCAATGGACGATAGAGCAATGGACACAACTCAGACACAGGGATGGATCCAGGGGTGTGGATGGGGGATGCACCCCCCCACCAACCAGGTATAAGAGTATGAATTATGGAAACACATTAATAAGAAAATAATAAGCTTTTAAAGTATAGACTAACTGACAAGCCGCAGACATAAGTCTGGCTAGAGCAGTCAACACACCGCAGACATTATTCTGGATGAAGCAGCCAACGCACCGTAGACATAAGTCTGGATAGAGCAATGAATACATCGAAGACATAAGTCCGAATAGAGCAATAAATACATCGAAGACATAAGTCTGGATAGAGCAACCGACACACCGCAGACATAAGTCTGGATAGAGCAACCGACACACCGCAGACATAAGTCTGGATAGAGCAACCGACACACCGCAGACATAAGTCTGGATAGAGCAACCGACACACCGCAGACATAAGTCTGGATAGAGCAACCGACACACCGCAGACATAAGTCTGGATAGAGCAATAAATACATCGAAGACATAAGTCTGGATAGAGCAACCGACACACCGCAGACATAAGTCTGGATAGAGCAACCGACACACCGCAGACATAAGTCTGGATAGAGCAACCGACACACCGCAGACATAAGTCTGGATAGAGCAACCGACACACCGTAGACATAAGTCTGGATAGAGCAATGAATACATCGAAGACATAAGTCTGGATAGAGCAACCGACACACCGCAGACATAAGTCTGGATAGAGCAACCGACACACCGCAGACATAAGTCTGGATAGAGCAACCGACACACCGCAGACATAAGTCTGGATAGAGCAATGAATACATCGAAGACATAAGTCCGAAAAGAGCAATAAATACATCGAAGACATAAGTCTGGATAAAGCAACCAACACACCGCAGACATAAGTCTGGATAGAGCAACCGACACACCGCAGACATAAGTCTGGATAGAGCAACCGACACACCGCAAACATAAGTCTGGATAGAGCAACCGACACACCGCAGACATAAGTCTGGATAGAGCAATGAATACATCGAAGACATAAGTCTGGATAAAGCAACCAACACACCGCAGACATAAGTCTGGATAGAGCAACCGACACACCGCAGACATAAGTCTGGATAGAGCAATGAATACATCGAAGACATAAGTCTGGATAGAGCAACCGACACACTGCAGACATAAGTCTGGATAGAGCAACCGACACACCGCAGACATAAGTCAGAATAGAGCAACCGACACACCGCAGACATAAGTCTGAATAGAGCAATGAATACATCGAAGACATAAGTCTGGATAGAGCAACCGACACACCGCAGACATAAGTCTGGATAGAGCAACCGACACACCACAGACATAAGTCAGAATAGAGCAACCGACACACCGCAGACATAAGTCAGAATAGAGCAACCGACACACCGCAGACATAAGTCTGGATAGAGCAACCGACACACCGCAGACGTAAGTCTGGATAGAGCAACCGACACACCGCAGACATAAGTCAGAATAGAGCAACCGACACACCACATACATAAGTCTGGATAGAGCAACCGACACACCGCAGACATAAGTCTGGATAGAGCAACCGACACACCGCAGACATAAGTCAGAATAGAGCAACCGACACACCGCAGACATAAGTCTGGATAGAGCAACCGACACACCGCATACATAAGTCTGGATAGAGCAACCGACACACCGCAGACATAAGTCAGAATAGAGCCCCCGACACACCGCAGACATAAGTCAGAATAGAGCAACCGACACACCGCAGACATAAGTCTGGATAGGGCAACCGACACACCGCAGACATAAGTCTGGATAGAGCAACCGACACACCGCAGACATAAGTCAGAATAGAGCAACCGACACACCGCATACATAAGTCTGGATAGAGCAACCGACACACCGCAGACATAAGTCTGGAAAGAGCAACCGACACACCGCAGACATAAGTCAGAATAGAGCAACCGACACACCGCAGACATAAGTCTGGATAGAGCAACCGACACATCGAAGACATAAGTCTGGATAGAGCAACCGACACACCGCAGACATAAGTCTGGATAGAGCAACCGACACACCGCAGACATAAGTCAGAATAGAGCAACCGACACACCGCATACATAAGTCTGGATAGAGCAACCGACACACCGCATACATAAGTCTGGATAGAGCAACCGACACACCGCAGACATAAGTCGGGATAAAGCAAGTGACACACCGCAGACATAAGTCGGGATAAAGCAAGTGACACACCGCAGACATAAGTCGGGATAAAGCAAGTGACACACCGCAGACATTAGTCTGGATAAAGCAACCGACACACCGCAGACATAAGTCGGGATAAAGCAAGTGACACACCGCAGACATTAGTCTGGATAGAGCAACCGACACACCGCAGACATAAGTCAGAATAGAGCAACCGACACACCGCATACATAAGTCTGGATAGAGCAACCGACACACCGCATACATAAGTCTGGATAGAGCAACCGACACACCGCAGACATAAGTCGGGATAAAGCAACCGACACACCGCAGACATAAGTCGGGATAAAGCAAGTGACACACCGCAGACATAAGTCTGGATAGAGCAACCGACACACCGCAGACATAAGTCAGAATAGAGCAACCGACACACCGCATACATAAGTCTGGATAGAGCAACCGACACACCGCAGACATAAGTCGGGATAAAGCAACCGACACACCGCAGACATAAGTCGGGATAAAGCAAGTGACACACCGCAGACATTAGTCTGGATAGAGTAACGAATTCACCGCAGACATAAGTCTGTATAAAGCAAGTGACGCACCGCACGCCATACTGGCAGTAGGCAAGTCCCTCTAATATAAAATAATACATAAAATAGACTCCACACCTCATGCTTTACTTACATATGACCTTCTTGTCTGGAAAGTCAATAAATAAACAGTGTATATAAGAAGGTTCAGGAGTAATACGGCATAAACTGGGGCACTCATATATATTTAAAAAACAATTAAGCAAAAGTATTATCATATAAGCAAAACATGTCTGTTTGTTAGTTAAGTCAAGCATAACACTGATTATGATAATGGTGATGATTTTTATGGAAAAAACTAATATTTTAGGTAAATATAAATGTTTCACAAAAATGATCGTTTTTAATTATGTATTTTTTCATATTATGGTAATAAATATTTACAAAACAGATTTTTCGACCAAAAAGAAATTAGTATTTAATTAAAACTGTTTCTAGCATATGTGTCCCCACTTGCCTTTTATCCTAGCCAAAATGTATTCGTGACTGACATTATTAAATCTTAACATGGCTTACTGACTGAAATTGGTTCGCCATTATTCACTATAATCATAACAAGCAGTAATAAATCAAGCTTATATGAAATACATCTGGATCAGCCATAACACTACCATATTTACTGCTAAAACTTCATCAACACACAGTGTTGCCTTTTCACGATAATTTTTTTGAAAGTATAATTAACAAGACACACTTTTTAAAAAGATACGCAGCGTTAGTGAGGCATTAACTTACACATTTTTATATCGTATTTATGTTTTTATAGAAAATAAATTTGTAAGAACAAAGACACCAAAATATTATACATTTTGACACCAGACTTTACATTGTATTTTCTTTAACTTCACTAAACAGTTGCATTATTTGCAGTCCCGACTTTTATTTCTATTTGTCATCTAATTTACAAAAAAGCTTCTTCAATAGTTAATATCACGTAAGTGTTCCTTTCAAAATATGTACCATTATTTTGACTTTTGTAGTCTTTGTTTCCTGAACACAGACAGTTACTGGCGATATTATCTACTTTATAAGCATGGAATATATTCTTAAGATTTGAATACACACAAAAGCTTGTATTCACTAATCTGTTTCGTTAAAAACCTGTCTAGTTAATTGACTTATTAAAAATAATTTTCGTTTTTGTTCACTACCAGTTTTAGTCGTATCACTATGCCTCTTAATTTCGGACATGTCCATCGCAAAAAAAAAAAATAAATATGTTAAATGATACTTTTAAAGAACGCATTTGCAGTTAAAAGCATTTACAACATGTACATTACATGCATCAATTCACTTACATACTTTTTTCGAACTGATATGACAAACTGAACACCCATCAGTACACAATGGCTGATGCAAGAGTAAGTATATACTGTACCGATTCAAAACAGTTAAATAAATGTCTATAATAATGCACGAAAATGCATAGCTACATCTAAACAATTCGGCGCACATATTTTTGCATACTTGACCATTATCTTTGATCTCTAAAATGAACTCACAACTAAAACGCGAAAATACCTCTATTTTTGAAATTAACATAATTCCGTTTTGATGCTTTTGAATTAATAATTTCAGTTTACAATATCAGTAATTATAGTTCTCTATTTTGCATAAATAATGGTCAATTTCTCAAAACAGCAAACAAATAAATAAATAAAGGAAATAGAAATAACATATGCCCAAATATTTCATTGAGTGGGCATATAATGACGGAAGTAGTATATCGCTTCTGGCACTTAACAAAATATCAAGTCAAAGAACGTTCTTACTACTAAAATAGTTGCAACGAAAGGTCCTCTTTAAATACGAACGTATACAAACCCAGTAACCTGTCATTTAAACTTTGAATTAAGCATCTTTTCGAAGGCTTATCTAAAAAGTAGTGTATATAATTATATGTACGTACCGAGATTGAGCCCTTTAACGGCGATCTGACGGCACGGTGGCGATCTATGGCGATCACGATGAGGATATAGTTACTAGGACATGATGGCGAAACTTTGTAGAAACTTGACGATGCGGCACATGATCAGACCAGCCGACCATTCTCGATCCACATACTCCCATATCAACTGTGGCAACACCGCCAGGAGAATTACCAACGAGTCCGCCACCGTCAAGATTTAAAATAAAGGCATTCACACGTGACTTGGTGAACCGTGGTCTAGACCTACGGTTACAGAACATATACGCCACGACCAAGCGTCGTTCCTACAACATTTATACCTATTGTCAAATATAAAATCATCAAACGGAACGTTTTATCCGACTCGATGTCAAAAGCGCTGATATCCCCACTTTCTGTCTTATCGTCTGTATCGTTCAGTACTTGTTGCGACGTCATGTTGACGTTGTATTTGACGACGTTGGCTATTGACGTCATGTTTATATTCCAATGTTGGCGAAAGAGCGTGTGCCGGTAATGTAACTAAGTTTCAAATTACTGAAATTATTATATATTTATATCCCTCCTATATATCTGCTCTTTTGGTGCGTGTACTGCCAAAGGCATCTGCGAACTGAAATGAAAAGCAAGGTAACGCTGTTATAAGAACGGTTATTGGAGATACGAGGTTCTCTTATTGGCCGCTGCAGCATTTAACTATTCACTTGTTTAGCAACAGGGATGAATCAAATAACTACTGTAGGGAAATAGAAGCCGGATGGTAAAAGAAAATGCTCTGGGTAAAGTAGTTGTAGAAGTTGTGGTGATGGTGGTAGAAGTGGTAGTAGTAGTAGTAGTAGTAGTAGTAGTAGTAGTAGTAGTAGTAGTAGTAGTAGTAGTAGTAGTACTAGTAGTAGTAGTAGTAGTAGTAGTAGTAGCAGTAGTAGTAGTTGTAGTAGTAGTAGTAGTAGTTGTTGTTGTTGTAGTATTGGTAGTAAAAGAAGTAGTTAAAGTTGCAATTGAATTAACTTTAATAAAATAAGTAGGATTATTTTTTCAGTAATATTGGTATAAGGAGTAGTACTAAGAGTAGTATTAGTAATAGTAGTAATAGTAGTAGTAGTAGTGGTAGTAGTAGCAGAAGTAGTAGCAGTAGTAGTAGTAGTAGTAATAGTAGTAGTAGTAATGGTAGTAGTAGCAGAAGTAGTAGCAGCAGTAGTAGTAGTAGTAGTAGTAGTAGTAGTAGTAGTAGTATTAATAGTAGTAGTAGTAGTAGTAGTTGTAATAGTAGTAGTAATAGTAGTAGTAGTAGTGGTAGTAGTAGCAGTAGTAGTAGTAGTAGTAGTAGTGGTAGTAGTAGTAGTAGTGGTAGTAGTAGTAGTAGTAGTAGTAGTAGTAGTAGTAGTAGTAATAGTAGTAGTAGTAGTTATTGTAGTAGTAGTAGTAGCAGTAGTAGTAGTAGCAGTAGAAGAAGTAGTAGCAGTAGTAGTAGTAGTAGCAGTAGTAGTAGTAGTAGTAGTAGTAGTGGTAGTAGTAGTAGTAGGAGTACTAGTAGGAGTTATGTTGTAGCTGTAGCTTAACACACGCAGCTTTCTGTGAAGTGTCTGAAACATTGTTTCACATATAATGTAAGGTCAGAGCGATCTCTTTATTGCACTGCAGTAATTGGAATAGGTACGCGAATGTGAAAGTGTATAAGAGACAAACAGGCTGGGTCATCTTCATCTTAGATCAAATTGATACATTAAATAGCCCACACATCATGCATGCATACTGCTTTATTGGGTATATTCAAACAGACATTGGAAATGGAACCTGACTTTATATGGTATTGGAATTTAAACGTGTTGGCGAGTGTAGTAAATGGGTGGTGAGTCTAGACAAAGCATTGCTACTAACACAGGAGAAAAGGGCGCAGACACCGTTTCTCCCGGCGAAAATCTCTCATTCATTTTAGCATAAAATTTTCAAAGGCGGACGAAAGTCCTTATACATTTGCAACACTTTGCAACTTTTGTGTTTCGATCAGGTCTCGGAAATGTAATCACACTTATAAAGGGTCTGATAAAATTGCAATTTCGAGCTGTACGATTATACGTATTATAGTGTTGTTTTTTTAACTTATTGGGAAAGGTTGGGTCCAAATTAGAAAATCTATTGGAAGGTATTTTGTAGTCCTATGCTACAATAAACGAAAGAAATTTTGTCCGGGAAGGGCAATAGCATTAGTAAGTGTTGTCTCTCTTTCTCTCTCTCTCTCTCTCTCTCTCTCAAGTGCCATCTTAGGGATAGGGTGACTCCTAAGGTTTTACGTCAGATGCTGCATAATTAAACTGGCAGTAATATCATAAACAATATCACTATTAACTACAAGGACACATAAACAAACTAATGCTATAAATGTCGTTTCGTGGAAAGGTGTTCTTCAGCATTATCAGCACTATTTAAGATAAACTTGTTTTCAGCAATTTTGATCACCTTTAACTAAATAAAACACAAGGCGTGAATCTGATATCACAAAAAAAAAAACGCATTAAATAGACACATAACGTACACGCGCTTTATAGCCACTGGATCTAAACATTTAAGCACATGGTCGGTTAAAGCCACTTGGTCTATAGATTGAAGCACAAAGTCAGTTAAAGCCACTTGGTCTATAGATTGAAGCACAAAGTCAGTTAAAGCCAATGGGCCAATACATTGAAGCACAGGGTCGGTTATAGCCACTGAGCCTATACATTGAAGCACAGGGTCGGTTATAGCCACTGAGCCTATACATTGAAGCACAGGGTCGGTTATAGCCACTGGGCCTATACATTGAAGCGCAGGGTCGGTTATAGCCACTGAGCCTTTACATTGAAACACAGGGTCGGTTATAGCCACTGAGCCTATACATTGAAGCACAGGGTCGGTTATAGCCACTGTGCCTATACATTGAAGCACCGGGTCAGTTATAGCCACTGAGCCTATACATTGAAGCACAGGGAGGTTATAGCCACTGAGCCTATACATTGAAGCACAAGGTCGGTTATAGCCACTGAGCCTAAACATTGAAGCACAAGGTCGGTTATAGCCAATGGGCCTATACATTGAAGCACAGGGTCGGTTATAGCCACTAAGCCTATACATTGAAGCACAGGGTCGGTTATAGCCACTGAGCCTATACATTGAAGCACAGGGTCGGTTATAGCCTCTGGGCCTATACATTGAAGCACAGGGTCGGTTATAGCCACTGAGCCTATACATTGAAGCACAGGGTCGGTTATAGCCACTGAGCCTATACATTGAAGCACAGGGTCGGTTATAGCCACAGTGCCTATACATTGAAGCAAACCGTCGGTTATAGCCATTAAGCCTATACATTGAAGCACAAGGTCGGTTATAGCCACTGAGCCTATACATTGAAGCACAGGGTCGGTTTTAGCCACTGAGCCTATACATTGAAGCACAGGGTCGGTTATAGCCACTGTGCCTATACATTGAAGCAAACGGTTGGTTATAGCCACTGGACCTATTCATTGAAGCAAACCGTCGGTTATAGCCACTAAGCCTATACATTGAAGCACAAGGTCGGTTAAAGCCACTTGGCCTATAGATTGAAGCACAAGGTCGGTTAAAGCCAATGGGCCTATACATTGAAGCACAAGGTCGGTTATAGAGCCTGGGCCTATACATTGAAGCACAAGGTCGGTTATAGCCACTGGGCCTAAACATTGAAGCACAAGGTTGGTTATAGCCCCTGGGACTAAACATTGAAGCACAAGGTCAGGTATAGCCCCTAGGCCTATACATTGAAGCACAAGATCGGTTATAGCCCCTGGGCCTATACATTGAAGCACAAGGTCGGTTATAGCCGCTGGGCCTAAACATTGAAGCACAGGGTCGGTTATAGCCACTGGGCCTATACATTGAAGCACAGGGTCGGTTATAGCCACTGAGCCTTTACATTGAAACACAGGGTCGGTTATAGCCACTGAGCCTATACATTGAAGCACAGGGTCGGTTATAGCCACTGTGCCTATACATTGAAGCACCGGGTCAGTTATAGCCACTGAGCCTATACATTGAAGCACAGGGTAGGTTATAGCCACTGAGCCTATACATTGAAGCACAAGGTCGGTTATAGCCACTGAGCCTAAACATTGAAGCACAAGGTCGGTTATAGCCAATGGGCCTATACATTGAAGCACAGGGTCGGTTATAGCCACTAAGCCTATACATTGAAGCACAGGGTCGGTTATAGCCACTGAGCCTATACATTGAAGTACAGGGTCGGTTATAGCCTCTGGGCCTATACATTGAAGCACAGGGTCGGTTATAGCCACTGAGCCTATACATTGAAGCACAGGGTCGGTTATAGCCACTGAGCCTATACATTGAAGCACAGGGTCGGTTATAGCCACTGTGCCTATACATTGAAGCACAAGGTCGGTTATAGCCCCTGGGCCTATACATTGAAGCACAAGGTCGGTTATTACCCCTAGGCCTTAACATTGAAGCACAAGGTCGGGTATAGCCACTGGGCCTATACATTGAAGCACAAGGTCGGTTAAAGCCACTGGGCCTATACATTGAAATACAAGGTCGGTTAAAGCCACTGGGCCTATACATTGAAGCACAAGGTCGGTTATAGCCACTGGACCTATACATTGAAGCACAAGGTCGGTTAAAGCCACTGGACCTATACATTGAGGCACAAGGTCTGTTATAGCGGTTGGACCTATACATTGAAGCACAAGGTCGGTTAAAGCCACTGGACCTATACATTGAGGCACAAGGTCTGTTATAGCCACTGGGCCTATACATTGAAGCGCAAGGTCGGTTAAAGCCACTGGACCTATACATTGAAGCACAAGGTCGATTAAAGCCACTGGGCCTATAAATTGAAACACAAGGTCTGTTAAATCCAATGGGCCTATAAATTGAAACACAAGGTCGGTTAAAGCAACTGGGCCTATACATTGAAGCACAAGGTCGGTTATAGCCACTGAGCCTATACATTGAAGCACAAGGTCGGTTATAGCCACTGGCCTATACATTGAAGCACAGGGTCAGTTATAGCCACTAAGCCTATACATTGAAGCAAACTGTCGGTTATAGCCACTGAGCCTATACATTGAAGCACAGGGTCGGTTATAGCCACTGAGCCTATACATTGAAGCACAAGGTCGGTTATAGCCCCTGAGCCTATACATTGAAGCACAGGGTCGGTTATAGCCACTGAGCCTATACATTGAAGCACAGGGTCAGTTATAGCCACGGAGCCGATACATTGAAGCAAACGGTCGGTTATAGCCACTGAGCCTATACATTGAAGCACAGGGTCGGTTATAGCCACTGAGCCTTTACATTGAAACACAGGGTCGGTTATAGCCACTGAGCCTATACATTGAAGCACAAGGTCGGTTATAGCCACTGAGCCTATACATTGAAGCACAGGGTCGGTTATAGCCACTGAGCCTATACATTGAAGCACCGGGTCGGTTATAGCCACTGAGCCTATACATTGAAGCAAACGGTCAGTTATAGCCCCTGGACCTATTTATTGAAGCAAACCGTCGGTTATAGCCACTAAGCCTATACATTGAAGCACAAGGTCGGTTGAAGCCACTTGGCCTAAAGATTGAAGCACAAGGTCGGTTAAAGCCAATGGGCCTATATATTGAAGCACAAGGTCGGTTATAGCCCCTGGGCCTATACATTGAAGCACAAATTCGGTTATAGCCACTGGGCCTGTACATTAAAGCACAAGGTCGGTTATAGCCACTGGGCCTAAACATTGAAGCACAATGTTGGTTATAGCCCCTGGGACTAAACATTGAAGCACAAGGTCAGGTATAGCCCCTAGGCCTATACATTGAAGCACAAGGTCGGTTATAGCCCCTGGGCCTATACATTGAAGCACAACGTCGGTTATAGCCCCTGGGCCTAAACATTAAACCAAAAGGTCGGGTATAGCCACTGGGCCTATACATTGAAGCACAAGTTCGGTTAAAGCCACTGGGCCTATAAATTGAAACACAAGGACGGTTAAAGCCAATGGGCCTATACACTGAAGCACAAGGTCGGTTATAGCCACTGAACCTATACATTGAAGCACAAGGTCAGGTATAGCCACTGGGCCTATACATTGAAGCACAAGGTCGGTTATAGCCCCTGGGCCTATACATTGAAGCACAAGGTCGGTTATAGCCCCTGGGCCTAAACATTGAAGCACAAGGTCGGGTATAGCCACTGGGCCTATACATTGAAGCACAAGGTCGGTTAAAGCCACTGGGCCTATAAATTGAAACACAAGGTCGGTTAAAGCCACTGGGCCTATACATTGAAGCACAAGGTCGGTTATAGCCACTGGACCTGTACATTGAAGCATAAGGTCGGATAAAGCAACTGGGCCTATAAATTGAAACACAAGGTCTGTTAAAGCCAATGGGCCTATAAATTGAAACACAAGGTCGGTTAAAGCCACTGGGCCTATGCATTGAATCACAAGGTCTGTTATTGCCACTAGGCCTATGCATTGAAGCACAAGATCGGTTATAGCCACTAAACCTATACATTGAAGCACAAGGTCGGTTATAGCCACTGGACCTATACATTGAAGCACGAGGTCGGTTAAAGCCACTGGGCCTATACATTGAAGCACAAGTTGGTTATAGTCAATGGGCCTATACATTGAAGCACAAGGTCAGTTATAGCCACTGGGCCTATACATTGAAGCACAAGGTCGGTTAAAGCCACTAAGTCTATAAATTGAAACACAAGGTCAATTAATGCCAATGGGCCTATTCATTGAAGCACTAGGTCCGTTAAAGCCACTGGGCCTATACATTGAAGCACAAGGTCGGTTAAAGCCACTGGGCCTATACATTGAAGCACAAGGTCGCTTATAGTCAATGGGCCTATACATTGAAGCACAAGGTCGCTTATAGTCAATGGGCCTATACATTGAAGCACAAGACCCGTTATAGCCACTGGACCTATACATTGAAGCCCAAGGTCGGTTATAGCCACTGGACCTATACATTGAAGCACAAGGTCGGGTATAGCCACTGGACCAATACATTGGAGCAAAAAGTCCGTTATAGCCAGTGGGCCTATACATTTTAGCAACAAGTCGGTTATAGCCACTGAGCCTATACATTGAAGCACAAGGTCGGTTATAGCCACTGGGCCTGTACATTGAAGCACAAGGCCGGTTAAAGCCACTGTGCCTATACATTGAAGCGCAAGGTCCGTTATAGCCAATGGGCATATACATTGAAGCACAAGGTCGGTTAAAGTCACTAGGCTTATACAATATAGCACAAAGTCGGGTATAGCCACTAAGCCTATACATTGAAGCACAAGGTCGGGTATAGCCACTGGACCTATACATTGGAGCAAAACGTCGGTTATAGCCACTGGGCCTATACATTATAGGAAAAGGTCGGTTATAGCCACTGGGCCTATATATTGAAGCACAAGGTCGGTTATAGCGACTGGGCCTATACATTGGAGCAAAAAGTCGGTTATAGACACTGTGCCTATACATTTTAGCAAAAGGTCGGTTATAGCCACTGGACCTATACATTGAAGCACAAGGTCGGTTAAAGCCACTGGACCTATACATTGAAGCACAAGGTCGGTTAAAGCCACTGGACCTGTATATTGAAGCACACGGTCGGTTATAGCCACTGGACCTATACATTGAAGCAAAAAGTCGGTTATAGCCACTGTACCTGTACATTGAATCAAAAAGTCGGTTAAAGCCACTGTACCTGTACATTGAAGCAAAAAGTCGGTTATAGCCACTGGACCTATATGTTGAAGCAAAAAATCGGTTATAGCCACTGTACCTGTACATTGAAGCAAAAAGTCGGTTATAGCCACTGGACCTATATATTGAAGCAAAAAGTCGGTTATAGCCACTGTACCTGTACATTGGAGCAAAAAGTCGGTTACATGCGCGTTTCTGCCATTACGCACTTTACGCACGTGCGTAACCTCCGTTCGAAAAATAAAAAATCTAAAAGTACCAAAAACACTAAGAAAGTCGATGCCTACACCGGGTTAGGAATAATATATTTTATTTCCGTAGTTTCTATTTTATAAAATCTTATTACCACACTAAGTCGGTTATAACCACTGGTTCTATTTGCGTCCCTTTTACATGTCGCATATCTTGGCCAAACATAATGAAGTATTACGTCTAGCTGATATAACGTTTATTCACATCGACAGAAGCTTCCTTGCTTTCCAATCACCAACTTCCCCCTCGCACTTCCCCATTGACAGGTTGACACTGGTAATAATCTAAAAGCTTGTCCAACCAAGATGTAAAGGACTGTGTGGCTGCAGCGCACAACAACACAAATTGTAGAAGTAGTTATTGTATGTTTAATGTTCTATCATCACCTACACGCCGAGGATAAAAGCCAAGTCGTGGTGAAAACCTTCATATAAAGTGAGTTTCCATGTGATCTGGAGTGTCGGTGATTCCATACATAATACATAATAAATATTTGTTTCAAGTTTTGATAGTTTAACAAATGCATGTGTCTTAAATATCAATTTTCCAATGTTATAATAAAGAAAAGCCATTAGAACATAAACTGCATGCTTGGAAAATTTACGCTCTTAAGGCCCGTATACATTGAACCATTGGTGATAGATCGGCAGCCTAATAAGAGAGGGAATGGATTTAAACTTATTTACCACCGATATCACCTTCTAGCCACCTGTTCTCGATCTATTTAGTCCTATTGAGAAAGACGAGTTTATTCGGGAAAGTTATCAAATTGAGATATTTTGACATGTTTAATAATTTTCAATCGGTGAAATCATTTAACATATAACCGACTGACAATATGTTATCCACATATTATTTTTATGAGAAAACAAATTGTACCATCGAAGAGCGAACTCTTTGTTAACGAAAATGATCAATCTAATATGACATGTATTATATTTGTATACTTGTATATAAACCGAGAAAATTCTTGGAAGTTTTTGATTAATAAAATCTATAAAAAGATTTTTTTTCATTTCCGGTTCATCACAAAAGAAAAACAAGAGTTTAACTTGAGATAGGACTCTGCAAGTAGTAAGTAGGGACAGAATATTAAAGCAACCGGGACTGTTACAAAATAAACTACATGTATACTTTTATTTTGTCATTTTTTTCTTTGTATTTAGTTTTTAACAATTGTTGCAAATATTGATCTACATATGTTTTATTTGCAATATTCAATAACATGACATTGCAAAGAACTTCACCATTGCAAACTATGGAACTATAATAATCCCTTTCTATAAAACAAATGTCATGGAAAGCCTAAAGTTAAAGCAATTAAGATGGCCAATCAAAAAAAGGCAAGGAATTAAAATAATATTACCGATTGTGTATCACTTTAAGTCCGACAGTCTATAGTATAAAGGGGTGTTACTGAACGTTACACTTTTTGGAACATTCCTTTTGTCAGTTTCTACATCATTTCTACTACTATTCATCAACCCCCGACTTAATAGAAACGTTGGAGCTTAGCCATCTGAATGATATACAATGCACTGAAAATATCTAACAGTATGCTGTGTTAAAGGTGATATCCGACAGTCTGATTATATGAGATTTATATAACAATACCTTACCACTGCATTGGGGAATTAGGGCATACTTTCTTGTAAACTCATACTTTAATATAAGTAAAGACAGTTTTGAACAACGACTATATTGTTATAGAGGACAAATCGTTATATTAAACATTCTAAAGGTTAAATTATTACAAATCTATAAATAATCACGATATTGATCTCCGCTAAAGATTATTATCGACGTCAGAGTAAGTTATCCGGATGATAATATAGCGTTATCTCAAAAGTGAGTTGTCGCGTAATTTTCTTAGTTAAAAATAGCTATCTCTGCAGCGTGGCTGAGGTAGGAAATACCCGTTTGCAAAGAGAAATGGGAATTAATGGTTCACTGTTCACACTGACATAGGGCATCAATGAGTTGAATTTTGCAGGAACTTTTCATGTAACAATGACTTGTTTCGTTTTTAGATAAACCGTGTAGGTCGGACACCACCTTCACATAATGAATCGTTAACATGCCTCTTTGGTCTCCATATGTTCCCAACATGTAAATATCGCAGACCTTTGTACATCTGAAGTGATGTATGAATTCTAAATAAAAATCTAGCAAATATCGTGGGTGCATTCAAAGGACGAATACCTAGTTTTTTATTTTACGTTTCAAGATAACTCCAGTTACTGGACATGGCTGGCAAGCCTTGTCTATATCGGGGACCTCAAGGTTAAATCTAATTGTTTATTGTCTGTAACGTAACACGCTGTTTATATAACAAATCGGGTACACAAGCAGTCAGCTTCTTTCGTTAGTAACCAACAAACCAAAGTTCCTAGTTTCACTTACAATGCGAGAGCTAGCTGATCTGGATGAGCAACCTTAGCATATCCATGCACAACTAGGAAGTACGCAAACAACACCAGACAGGGTGAAGTAATCAGTTTATACATTTCAGTTTTTACTATAATATGGGGGTCATAGCGTGTATTGATCTCATTAATGTTTCTGTTTATTTTTTTAAAACATTTCTCCCCCCTACCCCCCCCCCCCCCCCCCCCCCCCCCCCCCAAACACACACACATATATTCGGGCGAGTTTCAGGCGCGTTCGCCATTTATTTAATTAGAATCAATATATTGAATTTCGTTTTTAGATTTTTTTCTTCGTAAAATTGTTCATATTTAAGGCATCATCAAAATGTGTAGTGAAACTTTAAATGTCGTGGCTAATATCATGGAATCGTAGGCAAACGTTAAAAAGTTAATAAAAACAGGATCCGTTTGTAATAATCAGCCATAAATGGAAACACTTTTATACATCAAGTACATAAAGCTGAGTTAAGCAAGAGTTTTACTTTTATTCTTTTTCCAACACACTTAAATATATCCGACCAGAGACAATAGACTTACAAGAAATGCCATTTTTCTCATATATTTGACATTAAATATGATGAGTGCTTTAGTAATTATGTAAGAAATGTCTCTTTATATTATTAGACGAACGTATATTAAACTATATTTTCATATATACCTTCATAATTTCAAAACTCTACAGTTAAAAACGGTCACACGGTATGGCTTAAGTTCAATTAACTGAACACTGTTTAATACTGTTCAAGTTGTTCTGCTTAACAATTTATCAACGTAAGTTAAAATTAACTTAAATAACAACAAAGCTACAACACATATGTTTTGGAGTTTGCACGGGTAAAATAAAGGTACAAACAGTAGGCCTATTCTTTATGACTGGCGCATTCTTTTCCCCAGACGTTGTCGAATGTTTTTGTTTACCCTCGCCTTCCACCCAGAGGCATATAGCGAGCACAGGTTGTATTGTCCAGATGCTACAACACCGAAGCCTATAAATCGGTGGAGAAATTTCAATAATGATACCAAATCTCTCAAATCAACAACAACATAAATAAACGAAAGAGAAGAGAAGTTTATCCAAAAGGTACACATTTTAGGCATCTTTCTTACAATATTTCTTCGTCGTTTTCTAAGAGGTAGTTAAACAATAATAAAATCTACAACACTTACTAAAATGTATTTCTGATATAATGCAATATACGTAAGTTATTAATGATGCTTAATGATATATTTTTTTTATAATAATAAACATTTTTCGAACCAACACCCCCATCAATATGTATATAAGATTTCTAGCATGCCTTCTTCCCATTTTTTCAAGGATGTAAGTTTACACTTCTAACTTCATCATAAGTGCATATTTCGTAACAATAACACTTACATGTGCACGAAGAACAGTCACGAATACAGTTATTGGTCACTTATCATAGCATTATAATCGTAGTATCTATAATCTTGATTCCGTTTGCCATTAACATTCAATGCATATGAGTTTATAAGCGGATAAACGTGACATAAAACAACTCATCTGAAATTTTATAAGCATTCCATACACTCCTCTTGATATGCCAATTATGACTAAAATCAAGATTTGAAGGATTTCTAACCAAAATCTTTGGAAATCTTTGGAATTTGTTGTATTCTAGGAAAGACAGATAGTTGTGATATACCGTTAATTAGTAAATATATATATAGCCGAATTGTTATTTTTCATGCAATTTATTAAATGTTTAATTAGCGCATGTCCATTTGGTGCAAATATTAAATCAAAGAAAAATAAGAAAAGAAGAGAATTCCAGCATATTTTAGAGATGAACTACCAAGAGACAATGGCATACGGAGTAAATGTAAAAGTGACAAGAAACACACACGCACGCACGCACTTAAACAAAAAAAAATGTAAATAAAATTATCTTATCAAAGTTGGTCAACTAACAGGAAGCACTTGCACCGAAAGTTAAAAATGATAAAAGAATACCATATACAACAAACTAACACTAATTATAATAAGTTATCAACATATGTACAAAATATACAGGAGATAAAAGCCCGGATACCAGACATTTCCAAACGAGACAGGAGTTTTAAATAAAACAGTACAAGCGATGACGTAAAATGAAAAAGTTAATGACGTCATATGATACACTGCAGGAATTCAAGAAATATACTAACATTGTTAGTTACGCGAACAACTGATACTCTAACATTGTTAGTTACGCGAACAACTGATACTCCAACATTGTTAGTTACGCGAACAACTGATACTCCAACATTGTTAGTTACGCGAACAACTGATACTCCAACATTGTTAGTTACGCGAACAACTGATTCTCCAACATTGTTAGTTACGCGAACAACTGATACTCCAACATTGTTAGTTACGCGAACAACTGATACTCCAACATTGTTAGTTACGCGAACAACTGATACTCCAACATTGTTAGTTACGCGAACAACTGATTCTCCAACATTGTTAGTTACGCGAACAACTGATACTCCAACATTGTTAGTTACGCGAACAACTGATACTCCAACATTGTTAGTTACGCGAACAACTGATTCTCCAACATTGTTAGTTACGCGAACAACTGATACTCCAACATTGTTAGTTACGCGAACAACTGATACTCCAACATTGTTAGTTACGCGAACAACTGATACTCTAACATTGTTAGTTACGCGAACAACTGATACTCCAACATTGTTAGTTACGCGAACAACTGATGCTACAACATTGTTAGTTACGCGAACAACTGATTCTCCAACATTGTTAGTTACGCGAACAACTGATACTCCAACATTGTTAGTTACGCGAACAACTGATACTCCAACATTGTTAGTTACGCGAACAACTGATGCTACAACATTGTTAGTTACGCGAACAACTGATTCTCCAACATTGTTAGTTACGCGAACAACTGATACTCCAACATTGTTAGTTACGCGAACAACTGATGCTACAACATTGTTAGTTACGCGAACAACTGATACTCCAACATTGTTAGTTACGCGAACAACTGATACTACAACATTGTTAGTTACGCGAACAACTGATACTCCAACATTGTTAGTTACGCGAACAACTGATACTCCAACATTGTTAGTTACGCGAACAACTGATTCTCCAACATTGTTAGTTACGCGAACAACTGATACTCCAACATTGTTAGTTACGCGAACAACTGATACTCCAACATTGTTAGTTACGCGAACAACTGATTCTCCAACATTGTTAGTTACGCGAACAACTGATACTCCAACATTGTTAGTTACGCGAACAACTGATACTCCAACATTGTTAGTTACGCGAACAACTGATACTCTAACATTGTTAGTTACGCGAACAACTGATGCTACAACATTGTTAGTTACGCGAACAACTGATGCTACAACATTGTTAGTTACGCGAACAACTGATTCTCCAACATTGTTAGTTACGCGAACAACTGATACTCCAACATTGTTAGTTACGCGAAGAACTGATACTACAACATTGTTAGTTACGCGAACAACTGATACTACAACATTGTTAGTTACGCGAACAACTGATGCTACAACATTGTTAGTTACGCGAACAACTGATACTACAACATTGTTAGTTACGCAAACAACTGATGCTACAACATTGTTAGTTACGCGAACAACTGATACTACAACATTGTTAGTTACGCGAACAACTGATGCTACAACATTGTTAGTTACGCGAACAACTGATGCTACAACATTGTTAGTTACGCGAACAACTGATGCTACAACATTGTTAGTTACGCGAACAACTGATACTACAACATTGTTAGTTACGCGAACAACTGATGCTACAACATTGTTAGTTACGCGAACAACTGATGCTACAACATTGTTAGTTACGCGAAGAACTGATACTACAACATTGTTAGTTACGCGAACAACTGATGCTACAACATTGTTAGTTACGCGAACAACTGATACTTCAACATTGTTAGTTACGCGAACAACTGATACTACAACATTGTTAGAAATTGGCTGAAATGGGAAACAACAACAAAGCAAGGCAATAGCAAACAAATAAAAAAACTCACAAAACCAAAGCATCAAGAATCAGTTTGCTTTCATAACTTCTCAGCCCGGAAAATTGTTTTTTTTCTTCTAAAAGTGCGAAATAGTCGAGATATTGTGAGTAAACAACTAGAAAACACTCCACACCTGAAAATATCCGCATAGTTGTTTTAAAGGAAAGTGCCTCTAAACACACGTGCCAAACTTTGTCAATGTATATTCTATTCGTATACATTCTAGCATGATGAATAACGAAATGATAGTTATACTTTACACATTGCGTTATCTTTGCGTTTCTATGTACATGTTCTGTCTATCGCTCAAACGATGCTTTTTTTGTAATAATTTTAGAAGGATGTAAGTTTTGTAGTCCGCTGGAACGATTGGTACCAATTTGTGACAGTTTGGATTTTCTGGAAAAGAATACACTTATAAGTAGGCGAATGTCCGACGAAGTCTGATAGACACAATTGGTATATATATACTGTCAATATATATATACATACAATCATACATATATACATACATACATACATATATATGTGTGTGTGTGTGTGTGCGTGCGTGCGTGCGTGCGTGCGTGCGTGTGTGTGTGTAGATTATGATCAGTTTTTCATGCTACATTTCAATGTCGATTTTGAATATCTTGTAATTGTTACAAAATAGTTACATATATCCATTAACCTGGCTTGTCTGGGTACAAGCACATATACTCACACTGTATTTAAGGGGTATTGC
The DNA here is from genome assembly GCA_007844125.1 of Sinonovacula constricta. NCBI lineage: Eukaryota > Metazoa > Mollusca > Bivalvia > Cardiida > Solecurtidae > Sinonovacula > Sinonovacula constricta. The sequence goes on along the minus strand of CM017559.1, from coordinate 24,990,661 downwards.
ATGTGTAATCAACGTGACTGACCTCTGTGTTGATGCGACCAGTGAGTCTAGCTGCCAGTTAACTACGCAATTAGGCCATGTAAGAGAAACACTCGAACCTTTGGGAAAGTTATGTTTTACTTATCTTTTGCAGGTCAGTTGTTTTATTAATATTGTTATTTATGTTTTTTGTAAACTATATTTAAATATTGTGTGAATAGTGCTAAGAAATGACAATAATATGTCTAAACATAATAGATTTAGAACTGTCAACTAGAAGATAAGTTCATAAGAAGGGCAAATGTTAATTATAATTCAAGACAGATATTGGATAAGCATGTGCATTACATTGTAAGTGTACATTGATGAAGTGTCATATAGAGATTTGTTTCAACGGTGAGAAGTATGATACTATATTATTTATAAAAAGACTTATCTGTATAAAGAATATGAAAGATAAAGATGCCTCGTGTATAGAACATTCTACCGCTCCTTGTTACTATATGCCTATAGTCAAGCGAAAGTACGTGCGTGTACCTATACAGAATAACTTTTGTACAGCAATTATTATGTTTTATTTTAGTCCTAATCAAGAGGGTTTCGACAATTCAGAAACATCATACAGTTCCCTTTTTGTCCCCTTCTCACCACTTTTCTTTGTTATGAGGCCTTAGTGAACTGGTTCTATGTCTGACTTCCAAATTTCGTGACATTTACAAAAAGGATAAGTAACAATTACAGTAAATGTCACGTAACATTTTATAACGTATGACGTCGTTATCCGAACAGCTACTATTGGTTTACTTCCCTAAGGTGTAAGATCTATTGACAACCTCTCTTCCTAGCACATTTCGGCCATTTGTCATTGTAGCATAACAGAACGTCACTCATATAGACAGTTTAGTTAATAATGTCACAGTTTTCGGCTGTTCTCATAATCTCCACGGACTCGTCATGCTGAAATATTTAAACAAGTGTAAACATATTTACAGAATTGTAAACAACAACAACAATAACAACAACAATAACAATGCTGTGACTCATGCTTTATACATTGTATGAGACATGTTTGAACATTAAAAAAGTCAATATTCTAATATGAATATTATTTTATGATTTTTATCCAAATTGCAGACATGAAAAGGTCTCAATATGAAGAAAGAAGAAAAATAATATTGTGTGTGTGTGTGTGTGTGGTAAATCCTTTCTTACGAAATTGTTCTGCTATGGAGTATCGTTTACTAACAAAAATAGCCATTGTCAAACAGTCTAAATATTGTACTTGACTGGTTGCATCACTACAGTTTAGGACGCGGAAATCATAAACAGAAGAAACGTAATAAAACCAAATATAACAAATGCTTGTTTTTGTATACTTTAGACCCGGGACCTTTTGTAAGGCGGTCTAGTACTCTCCTGGATGCGCTATTTTATCTTGGTACATGCTTGTTTTATTAAGTTTATTATTATCATTTTTGTTTAGTTGAGGACTGAGACAGGATCACTGGCTACATTTAAATTCAATATCACCAATGCTATCATTTTAAATTTTTTTCAGCTGGCGTTTAACAGTTTATTAGGACGAAAGACTGGCCAAAGGAAAAGTGTCAGTCATTATTGTTTTGGTCAGTCTTTCGCGAAATAGTTTTGTACCATTGACATAGGTTTCCCGAATATATTGTTGTCTGAGGTTACGTAAGAGCGCATGAATTAAGCCTACTTAATTTGACTCAACAGCTTGAAATACATAATAACGGCTGTCTTTAACTTAGTCCAGCGTTGTAAAAGAAATTATTTTAATTTTCATACTAAGACAGAACCAACTGCAAATCGCACATACACTAGAGCAAAAACTGTTTTGTTTTGTTTGTGAAATCGATGCGACCGATAGTGATCATTCCAGGGATGCCCAGCTGCTTTTGTATAATCAGGGCATTTATAAACAGAACTATTTTAATTATGTTATAGGATATTCATAAAATACACATTGAGTAAAGAGCAACATATATATGTACAAAAATTCTATACTGTAATTGCAGCAATCAGCCGGCGCAAAGGAATGGCGGCGGTTTACATAATAACCATTTTAAAAGCCAGAATCCTGTACAGTAACAGTGATCACCAATCTCTCAAACTGCTGTCTTCTAATTAATGTTTAGTTGAACATTTGAGCGATGGAACCAACATTGATTAATATTTTTGTAAAATGAATGTATTTTCGTTCAGTTTTTTTTCTAAAATGGTTTTGTACCAAAGTTCCCTTTACAGGATCGTGTTTATGTAATAGTAAGCCGATGAACGATAACCCTTATTTGCAATCATTGACAGCATTTCCTCTATAGGACATATAGTTCCCCGCTCTGGAAAAATAAAGACCAACACTTCCCAAGGGTTTTCATACAGCATTGGTGGCTGATATAGTGTAGTGTTTGCGATAGAGTGATATCCGGTTCGGCTTTTTATTCATCCATCAAGCGTTCCCGCTAGACTAGATAGTGTCGTCTGAGTTACACGCCTATAACAATATATAAGACCAAAAAGGGCCTACCGGTGACTTTTTTTCTTCATTAGAACATACATACAAGAAAAACATCAAATGACCGTTGATATGTTGTCGGTAACAATTATTTGACGCACAACAACGAAGGACACCCACGAAAATGAAAGCATTAGGATGGAAACTTTAACAGTGAGTCGAACATGAATTTATGTTCATACAATGATCCTTTAAATATGACCCGCTGACTCAATGTTCAATTTTATGAAATGAGTAAATAATTTAACCAAAGTAGAGTCAAAGTGTATTATTAACCCTTTTGAAAAAATGTTCAACGAAAACTATTATTAAAACCCTAGTCCAGCACTTTCATAACCAATGTGGTATGTGGTTCGAAGTATTAAAATCGTATCTTTAAGGCTAATTCAAAGTGGTATGAGGACCTTAATGTTTAACAATAACAATAACCCATTCAAATGTCCACTATCACCTTCCTCAGACGGGCTGAACCAACCCCTTTCATATCGGCAGTCCCTCACTGTAACTAATTTTTTGTTCGTTTAACATTTTTGGATTCAATGATTATATCCACGTAACAACAGCGAAAGTAATTTTATGTCTAGTTTCACATTTGTGTATACCAGTGAATCTGTTGTAGTTTATTAATTGTGTGTGTTTTTTTTTTAAAAAAAATATTTACTTTCTCCCATTACTTAACAAATGGGAAAATGCTTTTAAGTGTTAATTGATATGTATGTGTTTATAAATAAATTGAAATGAACACATTAGCGATGTTGTTGATGTTGGAAGAGTTGACTGGCCAGCTACAGGGCAATGAAACTGCTATCCCCACCCGCCCCTCCCCCTAGACCGATCCCTCTTCCCCCCCCCGTGTTTTTGATTGGTGTACCAGGTGTCATTGTGTCATGTTTGAATCCGCGTGTTGGAGAGCCTCGTGTTATTTTACGTTATGGTTTGTTTGCTGTTTTGCTTGTATTTTGTTAATAAGAGAGACATTTGATCTATTTGAATTATGTTAATATATTACATACAGCTTTAATGCCTAAAAAACGCATTTGTAATTGATGTCAATGTTCAGCAATACGCCATAAGGATGGAGAGAAAGCCAATGCTAGAACTGCAATATTCACAATCTGATCCTCTATGTTCACTCTACAGATCATAATTGTAACATTATTGCCGGAAAACAAGATTACATAAATCCACGTGTAGCTGATACTCGATAGAACATGTCAGTATGTATAAACCTTTTAAAGAAACACAATAAACAACACTCTCAGAATGGAAATATCTTTCTGCACTTTCTTTAGATAAAAAATATCTGCACACACACACACACACACACACGCACGCACGCACGCACGCACGCACGCACGCACACACACACGCACGCACGCACACACACACACACACACACACAAACAAACACGCACGCACGCACACACACACACATTTATATCATGAAATAAAATGACAGACACGTGATATCATTAAACTAGACTTATGTCATGAAAATGTACCGTAAATTTATGAGTACTTATAATACGGTGTTAGGATAAGGTCGCAGACAAAGTTCGCTCTCGATATCAGTTCTGCTTTATTGTAAACATATTGTTCTGAACTGGTTAATAAGCCTGTTTACTTGAAAGGATGAGATTAATCGACGAGAAGCCGCAGTGAAGTAATGATTCACGACAAGAAGCCATGTTATTGCAATACATTATAACTGGTAATCTACGTGATTATTCAACTTAAAACTCAATCTTTGTCCTTACAATGTAATCAACCGTAAAGAAGACTGTCATAGAAGTTTATAAATGTTTAAAAATGTATGACAATGTTTGCAATATCCTGGAATACTTGATGAACGATAATGACTTCCCGTCAGGTTTCTGTGACATTAAGACATTTCTTCTTTAGAAACATTTGACACATTCTTGAGCTCAAAAGATTTTGTTTAAGTTTGCAATGGGCACTCTATAGCAGAAATTATTTACATTTTAATATTGATTTAAAATATGTATTAATTTATTTGACTGATGAATTAAATGCCAATCTAAGATTTAATATACCTGTTTGGCAATAACTTTTCCCTTAAATGATTTATAAAACAACGAACATTAGTGGAACATTGTTAACAGTCACCTGAAATAAGTCAGATGGCAACATTTAGTGTATAACGTAATTTTGATTGGAGGCCGTGGGATTAAACGTAACATGTGAAGGTGTTCGACATATTGACAACTAAACTTCACCAATGAATGCTAATTGCAAAATTAAGAAATATTTCTCTGCTCTAACTCTCTAAGGCCAAGATACCTTACAACTTGCGTCGATGTGGCATGCCGCTTGTATAGTTTTTGTAATGACAAAAATGATTACTTTCCGTAATTTGACATTTCAGCAGTAACCAGGAAACAATATTTGACCTATATTAATGGCATGGGCAGAAATCTTATCCCGAATATTGTCACAGTCTATAATGTCTTAAATGAGGACGAGTGAAGGTCCATTAGCACAGTAATTGGACTTTTCGCGAAATTTCTGTCGGCGTTGCCGCCTTAGCCTACTTTTGATTGACTTGCAATTCTGACGCAAGGCAAGCCCGATGAATATCAAAGCGGTCTGCATTGATAAAAATCATAAGTTTATTAACAGGTTTTTCTTCCGCATGTGTAGTAAATGAACAGTATTCAGACCTCCTCGACGATACCTGCATAAACGCTCCACTAAAGCGGTGTATAAACTTTAAATTGCTCCTTGGCTTGATAGGAATTTAAAACTCTTCTGGTATTGGTAAGTTATTAAGCATATGCATATTGCAACAGATTTTTAATAATCTATGAAAAAAATTAAACAAGTATTGGTAAACTTTTAATTATGGATTATATACAACGTGTGTTTTACAAAGTGGGAGAATTATTATATTCTAGTTATTACTATTACTACTTCCTCTACTACTGCTACTACAACTGCAACAACAACAACAACTACTACTACTACTTCCACTACTACTTCTACAACAACAACAACAACAACAACAACAACTACTACTAGTAGTACTGCTACTAATACTACTACTACTACTACAACTACTATTACTACAACAACTACTACTACAACTACTACTACCACTACTACTTCTACTACTATTACACGTACTACTACTGCTGCTGCTTTTGTTTCTCCTGCCACTACTACTACTACTACTACTACTACTACTACTACTACTACTACTACTACTACTACTACTAATACTACTACTACTACTACTACTACTACTGCTGCTACTACAACAACTACTACTTCTACTGCTACTACTACTACTACTACTACTACTACTTCTACTACTACTGCTTCTACTGCTTCTACAACAACAACTACTACAACTACTACTACTACTACTACTACTACTACTACTCCTATTACTATTAGTACTACTATTACTACCCCTGCTACTCATACTTCAGCTAATACTACAAATACTACTGATACTACTACCACTACTCCTGCTGCTGCTGCTCCGATTACCACACCACCACCACTACTACTACTGTTACTTCTTCTACTACTACTCCCCTACTACTACTACTATTACTATTACTACTACTACTACTACTACTACTACTACTACTACTACTACTACTACTACTACTAACGGTGGTACACAAACGTGCATGATTTGTAACAACTTTATTAATTCTGTTTTGTCTGAACTGACAATATACACATAGCACGCTTTTGTCTTCGTTTGGTCGAGCTTTGGTGGACATTTATTATCAAGTAAATATCAATTTTAAACAAATTGGGGCGCATCTAAATGCCCTGACCTTTTGTTAGAATTGTTCACATTGCAGTAATATATTCTCAGTATATGCATTAATTTCCCTAGGACATTATAAAATTATAACCCGCCAATTAGAGGTAAAATACGTTTGCATGTCTGCTGTTTACGTATAGAAATTGATATTAGAAATGACTGTAGATGTACTTGCTTGATAAATTTGTTGATATCATGTTAAGAGTAATGGGTTGTTACAAATATAACTATTTGAAATCCAGATAGATAATACTTGAACGTAAAGCACATATACATCGCATATACGTGTAAGCTATACAACGTACACGCAATTATGCGGCAAACTGCTCTACATTACAAGGATTAAAATACAATTACACAAGGTAGAGCATACGTATAGGAAATATAATGCCAGAACTAATATCACTCTGTATTGGCAATAATATTTATTTGCTAAAAGCAGGTTACTTGATTAGTAAAATAATTAAACACATCAAAGTTTTTTTTTCTTATTCTATAGCAGTTCTCAAGTTATACGTAATGATAATCTAATATTGATTTCTGATAACTAAATGAAAAATATAATTTATTAAACAAAGTCATATTTACAAAACAACAGCATGATAGGTTCGGACAAGGTACATCTAGCATATGAGGCTGAGACGTTATCACTTAACCATACAGACAGATGCTTCATTTCCTTTATGTTCTTATAGTGCTTGTTCAGCATGATTATCCCGGGAAAGTTGAATATTTATTAAAGAAATTCTAAAAAATTACTTTTTCAAATTTGCTGCATAAATAATGCAGTAGATGTCATTGGAAAAAACAAGAGCACCGTAGGACGGAGCAAATACGCCCGTCAATAGGGCATTTTGAAATCAAACTGCTGTGCACTCTTGTGCAATGCAGTAATGGCAACGTTTTGGACAGCACTCTGGGCTATTGCAAGAAAAACTGAAATTAAAGCAGAATAACATTAAAATCTTCAATCTGCCAAACTGCTGTGCACTGTGGCATGATTGTGGACTGCAATCTGGGTAATTGAAAAAAAAAAAATCATAGGAGAATACCATCAAAAATAGAAAGATTTATATACATGAGAGTAATGGCATTTGTACAGAAAATGTCATTACTCAAAAATAAGACGAGGAGCGTGACATATTTTGTGCACTGCACTCTGTTTCATCTATATATCTATAAAGTTTTAAGTCAATAGCTTTGATAATGTAGGATTATGGTCCAGACAAACATAAAGTACGAAAATTAAACTAAGGGGAATAACTCCAAGTCATGAAGTGTACAGTGACGGTACTTATGCACTGCACTCAGTCTAAATGAGACCACCTGCGAAGTTTCAAATCAATACCTTTGATAAAATAGGAGTTCTGCTCAAGACAAGAAAATTAAACAAAGAAGCAAAACTCCAAAATCATGAAGTACAGAGTTATGGTTCCTGTGCACTGCACTCCGTTTCAATAAGACCTATTTATGTATCAAGTTTCAAATCAATAGCTTTGATAATGTAGGAGCTATGCCCCATACATGAAAATTAAAATAAGGGCAATGCCTCCAACAACATGACGTGCAGAGTGATTGTTCTTGTATTTCGTCTCAATGAGATCTATTTAACTATAAAGTTCCATGTCAATAGCTTTGATACCTTTGGAGTAATGCTCCGGACAAACATCTGGACGCCGCCCGCCCACATACCCGCCCGCCCATACGCCCGCCCACATACCCGCCCGCCCATACGCCCGCCCACATACCCGCCCGCCCACACGCCCGCCCATACACCCACCAATACGCCCGCCCACATACCCGCCCGCCCATACGCCCCGACCACATTGGGCGATTCCATAATACGTCCCATCTTCGACAGGCGTATAGTAATATAAAAAACTATATATAGATAAATTTTTAGAAAGTGAAAAATATTATTTTAATTTTGCCTAATAGTTATTTTATTTTTCTGAATAATCGACAAATTCACATTCTTACCTATTATGCTGGATATTCCGGCTGAGTTGCGATGGTCTGCGGAATTTCGAAGCACCACATTATGTTCACTATAGACATTTGGATCACCGATTCCAATAGTGTAAGTGTTGCTTTCAATTTCAAATGTGTGACGGTACTGTCTAGAGTCTGTGCTGTAAGTTAATGTGTTAGAATTGTAATGCAACTGTCTTCATGAAAAACTGTCGGTGTTTTCTAATCGGACTGTCTTGATAAAACAATGCAACACTTTGAACTGCCGTCCATCTCAAACATCAGTTAATGTTTGTTTAATTAAAACGCAAGGTCTGCATTACATATGAGGAGTCTGATTTCGATACTTTGAAGCATTACTAGAGGTAACTTTATTATGTTTAGATATCTAATGGCGTTTATGGCTCACCCATTTATACTAAAATTTTACCAGAAAACTTATATATTAACAGGTATATTTTTATCATTTACTTTTGCAAAAAAAAAACTATACTAATTTTAATTTAAACGATTACCTAATATGAACATAAACTACATTAATGATGTCAGCTGAGCAACATATGTTCAAATCGTGGCAATAAACAGAACAAGAGCATGTCATAACGATACCTAAAACCTGTTATGAAAATTATTTTAAAAGGGCAATATCAATTAATTATAATTAACTGTTGTGTATTGTGTATTATTAGGGTTAAAAAGATATATATACAGGAAAATAATATTATTGGAACCAATAATGGAATAGCATCACTCTTCATCAGTCTCGAGTCTATCCAATTAGACTGGTCAGCAAATAAACGTCTCCAAGACCACACTTTGATCAAAATTTGTATCAGAAAGTTAACGTAAGCCGCTGATTTAGTTATAGTCTACGATTTTCTTTTTGAATTGAAGTGGAAATGATGGGCATGGTACATTAAAACAATGATCTTTTATCACTACGCAAAGATCAATATTTGATCCTATAATAAGAACATATGAAAAAGTCCTTTGAACATTACAGTATATACCAAACCCTGAAAGGGCACAGGTTAGAGGTATTCACATGCAAGCCAAATATAAAAGTAAGAACAAATCTGTGATCAGAGGTTTCAATGAGACGAGACGAGAAAAAAATTGTGTTTTTTTTTTAAAAATAGTTTTGTACTTTAGGCAATCAGCATTTGCTTGTCTATTACAAAAACAATATCGTCAGTAACGAGTCCTGTCGCAGCCCAACTCAGTAGCGATAGACTGTGCTGACCTTGCTTGTTCTAACAACTTAATTGTAGTAAAACTCTGCTGTAACGTAAGGTAAACCTTTTTATAAGACATTTCAACACAAAATGATCAGTATTCCAGTATTGAGTCATGCAAAGACTGATTTACCATTAAAATCGAATTTATAGTCAGACATCCTAAAACAAAGACAGTTTGCATTTAGCACTTAACGTCTTTTTATGTAAGCAATCAATACAATGATATCTTTTAATCTTTCGATCATTTAAAGAAAACAAACAAACCCGTTAACATCAATAGTTGACACTTCTTTCACACGTTCCCGCAATACCCTAGATCTACAACGGCATGTTTGTAGCATGCAGCTGGTTTCCCGTCCAACTGTAACTTGATTCCAATTAACACCTTCTCAACAGGGTACAAGCAGTGATCAGCCGACCGCGTGACATATTTGCTGTACGTGACAGACTGTTCTAAAAATAGCTGCACTGGTGTTGCTACGCAGAGGTCAAACTAGCTTCAGGGAAGAGATTTACACTGCTGCTTACCGCTTCGCGGAGGAGTTGCTGCTTAGAGGTTAAAATGCGCTGAAAACTTACTGGGGGGAAATTTAACTGTCGCTGCTTAGAGGTAGCCGCTGCTTAGAGGTGCCGCTTCGAGAGGTTTTACTGTAACAAAAAGAGTAAAGCCAACAGTTAACGCCTTAATCCTATGACAATTAAGTTCCTCAACGTTTTTAATAACTCAAAGAAACATTTACATATCGTTTAAAGATGCTTTGTGTTGTTAATTTGAAAACAGATTTGAAAAAAACCCCGCATACCTTTTTTTTAGTCAGAGTCAATAAGTGACTCGTGCAAATTGCGGGGTATGAGGCACCATATATGAATTTTAAGATTGATTATAAAATATATCTAGGTGACCAATCCAGTTTACTGCAGAAAAAACAACAAATGTCCTCTATATGATTGTCTCAGTAAGAAAATAAAGTGTACTTAATTGAATAATTTGGGTTGTGTATAATACATGAACATAATATATTGACATCAACGACACGAGTTAAAAAAATTGGAGCGAAAACACATCTAAATATTCTTGAGTAGTTTTCTCATGTTCTACATATTTTAATACTGTTAAATGAAATTTCACATCTCGTTTATTGTTGTTATGATTATAACGAAAGTACACGCAGGTCGTTCGTTTTTTTTTTCAAGATAGAATACGCAATTTTATAATCGCCATAAAATTAACTGCTGCAAAAATTTAAAAACTAAAAACTAAAAACAACAACAACACATGCCTCTGTTACAATTGAATAATTAAAATATTGCGTAGCAGAGGCACTTCTTTATATTCTGGTACTTTTAATTAACATCACTAATTAAACAAAAGTATAATATGTGTTTAAATTTCTCAGAAACAAAGCAAAAACGAACTAAACTGCTTCCTTAAACGATATACCGTCATTTTAATAGGGTAACATGACAATCCTTTTTCTATAAATAAAATCATTTTTATTATAATGGCTGTCACGGCATCAAAGCATTGTTTATAATGAAACATGCAATATGCGATACGTATCATCCGCATTAAACTAAAAGTGTATTTTATGTATTAAGCCCTCACACATCCTTCACGTGACGTAAATCGTCTTAAAAAGGTTAACTAAAAAAACTTAATGGGTTTTGTTAATGCTACTACATGTTTTTTGTTGTTGTGAATGTTCCGGCTCACGTGTTGTCAATGCGACCCATGAAACGTGAAAGTCAAAGGAACTGTGGAAATAACCAGGCGCCATACATCGTTACATTGAAAGGGCTTAACAAGCTGCTGATAGCATACTCTATGTTACATTGTCTAAACCAGACCTGGTAGTGCAATCGGTACGGGCTCCGGGTACGGGAGGCGTGGGTTCGATCACGGGCCGCGACATACCAAATTCGTTAAAATGGTAGTAATATAGCTCCCACGCTAAAGCTCAAGCAAAAATAAGGGTAGTTCCACAACCGGTTGGCCCAGTGTCAGGATAAGGTGACTGGGTGTGGTATCATGTCAGGTGTTCACGGCATGGGATACACAGTGAAGGAAGCATTTTATCTGCATCAAGTGGACACCGTCTCCAGATAACTGACTTACTGTTGGTGGGACAGTAAACCCAATAAACAAACACACGCACAGCTAGGCGTTAATTATTTTAGATATCATACGTGATACTTGTTGATATTTTCACAGTTTACCACCACACGGAATTAATTTATGAAGTACATGATAAGGTTTTCATCCAATATACATGCAGATTCTTCTTTAACTCTTCATTTGCAAAACGAAAGTCCTGGTCCCTTCTTTATACCGTATTATATTCTTATGTGTAAAAATAAATTGTATTAATAACCAATATAGAATCCTTAAACCTTAAATAGTGGGGGCCTCGTCGTAATGACCCCTGCATCAAGGTGAAGCTTTTTGGGAAGATAATATCCATATTCCATTTTTTTAGTCTGTCGTTTTATTATTATTACATCTTTCTCCAGATATTTTAATCCACGTAACTTAATATGACGTAAGATTTGTCGTCTGTTGAGGAACTTGAAAATAGAAGTTTCATGTTGTCTAAACGTTATATTGTGAACTATAAATGGGATAAAGATAAATTATTTCAATATTGTCAAACTTAACGATGTCAGTTCATACATGCAATTCATATAATGACTGTGTACGTTTCCTTACTTACCTACCTTGCGTAAACAGTAGAGTAGAGAAAATAATCCAGGCTTATTGCTATTGCTTAAGTAAATAAAATCTTCAGACCAGCAAAATTTAGACATCAACCCAACTATAAACATGATCCTCCAAATACATATAACGCCTCTTTATCTTGGTTTCGTCAAGAATCATCCCTTGATTGTCGTGAGCCTATTGCAGGATTATACCTCTATATGAGAGTTACGAACGGTAACATTGCGTAGAAAGGATGGGTCTGATTGACAAGAAGATATACGTCTGGGTCCTTTCCCCGAGCTAGACACCGCTATTACGGACAGAATCAACACACACAGCATATTACATGATTTGAAAGGTCGTGATTGAATAAAAAAATCAGCTTGGCTGTGGTAGGCTGGTTCGTTCCGTAATTTGAAATAATAGACATAATTTACGGATTTATTTTACATAATGACAACCGAAATGTGTCAATGAATACTTAATTGAACATTTAGAAAGGGTAAATATATCTTGAACATAACCTACACTAATCTACTTCATTACATACGACAGTGCGTAATACACGATCCCTCTCAGGATTTGTCTAACGACAAAATGATTAGCTTTCCGGATTTTGAATAATGAAGTTATTAGAGAACAAAGTTCACATTGCATTGTCAATGGTTGAATTGCCCTAAATGATGCCATCTAAATTCACTTTTATCACAATAATTCAGCGACACAATTATTCAGCGATGCTTCACGTGAAAACTTATTGGAGATTCTATCTTCATGTACTAGTTTCAATAAACAAAGTTATAGAAAAATATCTTATCGATGCAAAATGAGATAAAGAAGATTGTAATAAAGTATTTATATATGTTGTTTTATGATAACATTCAATTAAAGATGGAATTAAAAACAAATTACAAAAAAACAACAACAACAAGCATTCGGAATAGGGTGCGTTTCATTATAAATCTTAAAATCGATTAAAAACCCTTCTTTAATTTCGGTCTACGATTACTCCTAGGTGAGTTTCAGCAAACTGTATCATGTGTCATTGGTAGCAAGTGGATCAACAGCACTCTTAAGATTTAAGAGCGATTTCGCTCAGAGAGCGATTTCCGAATATCAATTAAACGCTCTTAAGAAGTAAAATCATTCTTAAGAGAAAAAAATGATATTAAGTTTTATGATACAACAATTTATCTTTAACTAATAGAAAATGGCTTATTTTTGTCGACTGACCATTCCAGTACCATGTCTTAAGATTCTCTCTATGCGAGTTATGTCTCTCCGGAAATATCTAATAAGGTTCTGCAAGTCTCTTTAACTAAAAATACAAATACAGTTGAAGATATACATACATGTACCTACATGTTTTGTTGTTGCTGTATTGAGCATTGTGTAATGTTTTAACAGATAATCAGACGTAAAACCTTGTCGATGGGAAATCAATTAAAATACCAGACAATACCTATGTACTGAATCTGAATCTATTACTGTCCCCGACGTTCAGGTCAGAGCTTTTGCAAGTGAGCGGAAATAATATAGATTTTGAAGGGGATCAGTAGAAATTTTTATGTATTCTACAGAGCTTTGGAGTGTATGAAGAACCTTACCAAACATCAACGGTTGTAAATGAATGAATTACTTTCTTTCTCTTATAGCGTCCCTTTGTCACAATCTGTAATTTAGATGAAAGTTAAAATTTTCTGAACATAAATGCATATGCATCAAAATGATCAAATGACGTTGTCGGACCGGAATATTTCGTCGTCGGCCACCGACTTAACTTAGTGATAAAGTTCAGGGTAAGTATCAATATACTTTGATTCGCAAAATAATTAACCAATGCATGATATTGAGATATAATGCTGCTACATTTAACTTGAAAGTCATAAATCTGTATCCTTTTTACCCTTTGCGATTATTGGATCGAATACCGTTGATATTCGTACAAATAGCTCACATATTTTCTTACGAGAGCGTTATAGGGATAATTTAAAATAAAGACATACTTAGTCTGAACGAAAACACATCTTCCTAAAGCGTATGTCTGGCAATAATCCGGACAGTATTACGACGCTAATACACTGGCTAACAATACCATTAAAAAATGGATATACTTGTTTCTTTTATATATTTATTCTTATATACATATATACTACTAAGGTACGTGTAGTTAGAATCTATTGTAAGGTTATTTATGTGGAAATTAAAGACACCAGATTTTGTTGCGAGGAAACTGCGAAGATATAAGCATAGTTGAATATTATCTATTATTTTATACTAGGTTTGGTTGAACTATGTAAGCTTTATTCACGTCGCAGGGCGCAAGGAAGAGTAATAGTTGTTACTCAACAATTGCTTAAGGATGATCTATTTACGGTTTATGTACGTGTAGGAAAAAAACAAATTTATCCAACATGCTGCATAAATTGCATACAAACAAAAAGCACAAATAACTTTATTTTTCAAACAAAATATATATTTTTTATCCATGCTTTCATGTATGTCTATTCTGGATGTTACCACATCCATATGTAACATGTCTCTTTTCGAAAAGTTAGTTTGTTTTTAATATATGCATTTATAAAATAACAACATAATTTATGCATGATTCCACTTTGCAAGGTTACGGCTTTTATTTATTTTTAGTAAAGGATGTACAAAAGTACAAGAACACGAATGAACAAATTACTGATTACGGTTTTTCTTGGTGATTAAAGATATCTTTAAAATCATCACAGACAATTACGAAATCCAGTAGATTTTGTTCAGACATTAACGGGTTTATGTTCACACAAACATGCTTTTCTACTCAAAGCTCATATCATTATAGTTAAGTTACATTGCAAGGTATGCTGTTTCGTGTTACTCACAGCTCGTGTTTGACCTACTATTCATTCTATAAAATAATTGGATTTGTTTCAGTTGCTAATTCATTTGAGAAGATAAAACAACACGTTGGCGGACTATTCCTAGCGAAAAATGTCGTTTTCCGACCATCTAAACAACTTTATACACATGTATTATGACCTCTACAACTTTTAGATTTTTATTACCCAGATAAATCGTTTGCATGCAAGGCATTAGCGTGCGTAATCATCATTTAGAGATTGTATGTACATATATGCCAATGTTATACACCTACATATTAACTCACATCCAATTAAAAGTACAAATTACAGACATTTGTCCCTGCAGGGAACTACATACATATAAACTTAATCTTACACTTTTCACCCTTTATCAACCCTTCGTCTTTTTTCAAGAGACATTAAAAGTAAGTAAATGAATTTATAGTAAATGAATGTAAAAAAGCGAACGTAACATGTGTAAATTTCTCTTGAACATTTAACATTTTAACATTTGAAGTAGGTTTGAACCGATCCTAGTACAGTGCAGATGTATTCTTATATTTCCCCATAAAAAGCAAATCTAGCCTGCAGTTTTCTGATTTCTGCAAATGCAGTATGTTATTAATTTCCTTATGCAAATAAAAGAAACGTATCAAAGTTATAAACACTTATCTCTGTTACATAACAAAGAATTATGAATCACACGCAACTGATTGTATTCCATTTAATTTAATTTAATTTACAACAAATCAAATATATGATGTCTGTATTGAAATTGTGAAATGGCTTAAAATAAACAAACAAAACACGGTATTGCTTCCTTGACAAGTCATTTTCATTTTTTGTTCTCTAATGATTAATTCGTCCAAGAAATATTTAAATGTAATTTTACTAATAACTATCGCCGCAGCATGTTAATAATACTTATTTTTCAAGTAATCGTTGCACAAATGATATATTTATTTGTCAAATGCAATTAAAATCGTTTACATTAATGATCACGTCTTTTAATATAATATTGTACGCGTTTTCTACGAAATGTGATCATACTTCATACATGTATAGGTTCACTAAAGACTATGTATGTGTTTTTGCAATTTTCTTTTGCTGTTTGAACGCCGAACCTTAATTCGTCGGCTTTAAAATTGCAAATAAAATTTGTTAAAACGTTCTAATGAGGAAGTAGTGCATAGAAACATTTATGTGACACAGAATACAGTTGAAACTACAATTCAATCCCTAAATGAAACATTGTCATTATTGTGTTTTTAATGAAATAATAGTTCTATGTTGCTTTATTTATCAAAACAAAACGAGCGCAGCAGCACGTATGCAACTTTAATTATACTAAAACGATACCTAATTTCCTTTTAAATCGGTAAAAAACAATGCAACTCAAGAAATCATATGACATGTCAGTCTTTTTATTGACCCTTTGATTTGTACCGCACTATCCCCTTTTTCTAGCGCGGTGGATATAGTTAGATGCACGCTGAATCTGTCTATAGGATATTTCAGGTTGTTTTGGTCTCCGAGAAGCCATAAACATACCCATTTTCAAACATATAAATAAAACATTTCCTGATAAATCTTACAAATAAAACTGCGTTATCGTAAGCACATTATCTGTTAAGTTAAGTTAGTGTCATAGTGTTTTTATTCATTGTAGGCAATAAATATAAACATTCAATCTGCTAGAAAGAAACTTGTTCAATCTACATGAGATGTTAGTGTTAGTCAAAGCGACATGTTGGCCCTTCTCCACATTTATTTATTTAGCCATTACTAGAGAATGTTGGATGTTGTCTCGTGGACATCGGGTCCTTACATTTGACTCCAGTTGATTCATGAAACAATTTTCATGGCTAAATTGCTGGAAATCTATTAACCCACAACTACACAAAGAAATAATGCGTTTAGATGGCTGTTGTTGTCCATCAGTTATTTGCTTCTATTTAGATGGTTGTAATTTTCGACACATGACGGATTAATGCCATTTTTAATGTTTTAGAACTGTAATGACTCAATTACAGAGAGATTTGCAATGCGAGTAGTAATTTTAATAAGAAAAAAACCCTGTGCTTTAAGCTTTCGCATGTACCACAAACGATAACTCACTTTTACTTTTCCTAACAGGTCACTTGATCGATGATGCACTTTAAATAAAGGCAATAATTTTGATTTAAGATCTCTTTTGAGATCCGATTAATAACCAAAGGATTGTACCCTCTAATTAACCAGAATAACATGTTAATGTAAAGCTTATAGATAGAACGACCCCAAAATGTAATATTATCGCCGCTTCTTGATCTTGGATAAGTTAAGGTTTATTCCGTTGTATAACAATGATTTCGTATATTAGTGTTGTTGCTAAAATACTTTCCATTGAAAATCAAGCCTGACTTACTCCGGTCAGCCAGAACCATACAATCAACGCAATTGTTTGTTGCTTTATTAATATTCTTTTTCTTACTGTCTTCTTCTGAAGAAGCAATGTATTAAGTTTATTTTAAATTCACACATATTCGTAAAAGGATGCATCAAATTATTAAGCTGAAATATTCTGTTTAAGTGCGACGAAAATAGACTGAAAATAAAGATATCATCTGAAACCATCAAAAGTAATTACGAAATCTACGTACTTCACTATTTATTGAAGTTGTTCACACAAATGAGATTTGCGTCTAAAATCACGTGTTAAGCCTGCATCTGTTTCTAAAGTTTCGATTTAAATAAACTGAGTTAAAGAAAAATAAAATAAATAATATATTCATACACTGCATATGATGGCTTTGTTAAAATACTTCGTTCACATTTGTTTCCCAGCAAAACATAAACTCATACGCGTATACTTGCATTTATAAGGAGTCTCATTGCATGCGCTGAATTATGGGAGAGCTATAGTTATTGCAAGGAGAGCTATAGCTATTGCAAGCAGCTATACACGGCACATGTTAACCTGTGGGGCTGAGGCACATGGCCTAGCTGTACAGGAGCTTATACACAAGACAAAGACGCAATCACGTTGGTATTTCCATCAACTGTACATGTATATTGGGAATCTCTATGTCATGTTCTATCATGATAACGGCGTAGAAATGCAAACCATTTGCATTAAGGAAATATGACACAATCCTATGAGCATTGCAACATATATCAAAACTCGAAAAGGCAAAGGACAAATGTAGACGCAAGAAAAAAATCTGTGATGGGTTAATAAATTAATAAAGCTAACAGTTGTCGCCTTGAAACGGTCCGTCGGCAAAAGAGGCTGTCCTGAGTTGCTTAAACCGGTTTTACAGAGCTCTAAGCACATTTTTCCTGAGGGGTTTCTCAAATGCAAGCAATGAAAGAAACTAGATCTATTTGAATAAAAGCGCTGACGTATTCTTAAATAAACTATGACGCCATTAAAAGAGGGTAGTGACGTAATTAAAACGGTCCATACGGTACCTAGGAGATGGAAATATTATTTATGTAAGAACTACACATATTTCTTGATTGTAAATAAAATTAAACATTTGAATTAACAAAAAAATGGCCTAGAGAAGTGTAAACGGCTGCAGTATCCTGTTCATGCTATAAATAAAACTGAGGACACCACTAGTACAAAATGTAATAACATTGAAGGATTCACTCTCAAATTCTTAGTTGTTAGACCTTTCTTTATATATGTATATGAAGGAATGCCGGAGTTTGAAAGGCTCACGATTTTTCAGTCATTGCATAAACATATTTTACACACGATACGTAAACTACTCATACAGATGCTATATTATATAATATCCATATGAAGACGTCTTTTACTGATAATTGCGATTAAACGATGGCCATGATAATTGATATATTTTATCCTTCAGAAATGTCTACTAATCCGATCCCAATTTGATTGTTGAACTGTGTGTAGTTTTAAAATATTCATAAGCCTCCTACCTAATATCGAATGAAAATAGTCGACTGTGACCCCAGATTATAAAATTTTGAATGTGAGTTTAATATCGCTGTCAGGAATGTTTGCCTTTGATAGTTTCTTGTCTTTTGGTGCTTTGACTTGATAATGATGGAAGTAAATGTAGCGAACAATAACTGTAATTAAAAATATTTCTCAGGAAAATAACAAAAGTAATAAATCACACGTTTTGGCTGGTATTCCGATTTTATATGTTTTTTATTTTTTTTTTTTTTTTAAATACATCCCAGCGACCAGTTATGAACATTATAGCAACGTCCAGCTATTTTGGTGAAGGAAGACTCCAGACACATGTCTGGGTAGAACCACCGGCGCACCGCCAATCAGCTGGAAAACCTTCTCACATTAAGTCCTTCGCCCAGAACGGGACTCGAACCCATATGGTCAGAGGATCTGATTTCATAATAATAAAATAAACACTTGTTGAATAGATATTTATTAGGAACAAATCAATCGCGAACATAATTGCATACTTAAGCGACACGACGTTAATTTAATAACCAAACCATTAATCTTTTAAAAGACAAAATAAATGACGTTCTGTCATTAAGATGACAAGGAAGACGTAAAACAGTTGTCACAGAGCCATAATAATGAACTTTAAACGTTTCAAATGAACATGTCACTCTTGATATTTTCAATTTTCTAAAACTAAATGAATCATTGACAACAGTGTTACAAACGTTACAGGTAGAATACACATATTCTTCGTTTGTCTGTCTAAGTGACATTTATTGTCACATAAATACCATATACACCCTTCCGTACACAGTAGTGATAGTTTTTGTAACGTTCTGCCTCAGGCAGCTTTAATCCCTTGAGTTCATTTTGAACGTAAATTTGCTAAAGTGCGATGAATCTATGCGACATTACATCGACATCGGTTACAGCTGGGGCAGCTTCAATCCTTAAAAAGACTGTCTTTTTCATGACAATAACCCTTCCAAAACATGCACGCTCACTTGAGTTTAATATGCATTGATAAAAAGGACAAATTTTGTAATTTTCGTCAAAATAATCAACAAAAAGAGATAATTGTTCGAAAAATATATTTCTCTTAAACGAGTCTATTTTTTAGACATAAAATATTAAATATAGAAACCAAATATAGAAGCGTTCGTGTTTGACTGTTTATGTGTCGGTCTCGGAACTGGAAGGTCAGGTTTCAGAGACAAAAAGCATGACACGACATGCCAATACTTGTCTTCTGGTATTTAACTAAAGTTGTTCAATGTAGTGGAACTGTGCTGCTGATCAGAATACGCTATAAAAGGTTGAAATCTAACCGTCCTTAAAAATAATAATATGGTAAAAAGTAAAAGAAAAATGCGTGTTGCGTTGATTTTATATACAGACTGGTTTGATGTCTGAAAGACTCTACATGTACATATTAAAAATCTTTTGCGTGTATGTTTTTATCGTAAACATGGCTCTTAAAATATCAATTAAAAGACTAAGACAGGAACCTACGAACTACAAAGATTTTCAACATTCATAAATATAAAAGCATTATTATATAGCATTAGACATACAGTATATGTATAAACGTGAGCTTTTAATCTCAAAATGATAAAAAAACCACCGAAACAATACATTTTATAAGGCAAGCAGTCTCCGTCTTTAAGTGAGCATTAATATCGACAGGAAGAAGCCCTGTGTGCTCACATTCTGTGGGCTTTTTCAACTCAAAACCAGTGTTACTATAAAAATATAAAATAACCCGTCATAAAATAACCTTAGCCGTGGTGCGGTCGGATTGAAAGAAAAAATCCGAGTTGTATTTCCTAATGGAAAGAGGCTTTTACGCATGAGATGAATACTTTTAACAAAACCAGACTATGATACTTTACACGTGGTGGCAATGCACGTAGTTTAACGAGACTCTTGGGGCCTGTCTAATGACAAATTAATTGTTTTTCATGATTTGACATATGGTATTTATTTGAAATCTGTGTTCTATTGAATGGGCGTTGTTAGAATTGTAATTTGACCGGAAATTAATAGTATCATTATTAAATTAAAATTTCATTATATGTGGTAAATTTCAGTGTGGGTGCTCATAGCTTAGTGGTAGAGCCGCGGACTTGTAACTCCTCGGACTGCTTAGCCTCCGACCGCGGTTGTCCCGTTCCGGGAAAAAGGCTTAATGTGGGAAAGTCTTTCAGAAAAACTGCGCTGCGACGGTGGTATATGTGGAGACAAATGTCTAGGTAGAACCACCGTCGCAGCGCAGTTATATATATAATTATACACATAGATGGTGAGTAGAAACTGTTTAGTCATAAGCTGTATTTTTAACACACAGAAGTTGACACAAACCACATACAAAAGTAAAACCCCAAACTTATTAGATGAAAGAAATCATAAAAATAGAATTGGAAGGGCTAACGATATTTTGTCTCTATCCACCCATGACCCTCTTATGATTAATGTTTAGCTTAGCGAACTTTACTTAACATTCCTAGTTCGGGTAACAGAAAGCAATAAAGTTTGCAACCAAAACTTTCATCAGTTTTTCAAGTCAGTGAAGTGGCAAGTGTGCAACGTCCATTATTTGCTGTCACTGAATAATTGATCATACATATAATAAAATAATACAACGTCCCGCCATCGTCGGTAACCAACGTTCAGCGGTTAGCTTCATGGTGAAATATGAATGTACGGAATATGTCCAGTGTGTTCCGACGATGACGTTTTGCATGAGCTCATTTTTACACAACATCTACTAAGCCAAAAGCAAAAACATACCTGTATAATCACATCACATCCCAAGCAATAAAATCAGCATTCGTTGAAGCTTCCGATCGATGGCAGTAACGATCTCTCAACACACTCAACACATGTTGCTTTCTGCTTCTATTAATATTGGTTTGTTGTTTATTGTTGTTACTTATGTTTAAATGTTTCATATTAAAATGTCATTCGCTGTAATCTAATGATCTTATACCAACTGGCTCGTTCACAATCGTGTACACATATCCTTTACGCCTTGTGATTTGCCACGTAAAACTCTTCATCATTAATCAAATATAACATTTGGTGTATGTCACTTTCCTATTTTTTGTACGCTCTGCCTCAGGTAACTTAAATAACGACCTTGACATAAATATTTACAGGTATGCGACTCATTTTCGGTAACAGTTGGAAAACAATTGTGGAAAACAAGTGAATACAGATGAAATAGTGTATCAATTTTTGGTTTATCTATCAAAACAAAACTTATGAAACATGTTATCGTGGGAGATTAAAACACGCATTTGTAATCATTGCAAAGGTTCGCCAAATAAAAAAAACTGTCAGTGATTTGTCATTTTTCAGTATTAATACAATTTACTTCCACTTTCTACCTATTTGAAATGGGATATGGAATATATATTAAAGTTCGATGTCAAGTAGAAGCTGAATCCTTGTTTGTTTGTTTTTTTGGGAAAAGGAAATACAATCTTAAACTTGTTATCACATAAATAAAAATAAATTGATTTGTCTCTTGAAAAAGCATATATAAATATACATGGGTGTATATAATTACTTTCTGATTGGATATTTTGTAAATAATAAATACTTGCTTTAAAATTATAAATCGCAGCAAGTTTCATGTTTTGCATTTTTCTATAAATAGAGTGTTACAGAGGAAATTAAGCATAAGTTTTTTATGTGCAATTATAAAAATAATTTCCATTAGTAAGACTTTCCCATGGTATTGTTTCCTCGGCTAATTTCTACATAATATGTCCACTGATCCCGCAAAGCAAAAAAAAAAAAAAAAAAAAAAAAAGAAAAAAAAAATATTGAAAAAATATCTAGAGGAGATTGGGAAAATGTTGAACTCTACATGACAAAAAACAACAAAAACACCATACGTGCCCCGGCTTGCGGGTCGGGAGGTCGCGGATTCAAACCCCGGCCGGGTCAAACCAAAGACTTTAAAGTTGGTATTAGTGGCTACACTCCTAACGCTCGGGGGCTACGGGGACAGCATTACGCCTGACTCGTCGGTGTCAGTATAATGGACAGGCCGGGTTCAGTCCCTAGGCACCTTTTGAGTGCTCCTGTGCTATAATGATAGAAATGTCGCTGCACAGTATCGGCAAAAATGCCGGCAAATCCCATCCCACATTTGTGCACCTCCGTCATACTAACATGGATTATATATCTTATATGACTGAACAAATCAACCACTAATGTGGTTGCTTTACAATAATTCTGTGATAAAATGCATATTCAAATGAAACTGAGACATTCGTAGGTTTTTTTTTTGTTTTAATGAGGTTTACAATTTTTTCACCACTGAGCTGTTTCTGATATGCAAAAGGGAAGTAACTCACATAAGGTATGAAAACAGAAAGTAATATGCGTCGAATACTTGTGATTTTCGAATGTTAAAGTGACGGTAAACTTATATGTAAAGACATAGATTGCGTATTTTGAGTTAAGAAAGAGGATGCACGATTAATGTGTGCTTATGATGATTTTTTCAATCAGTTTGTCAGATAATTAGAAAACTCAAGCTCCACAACCAAATGAATAATGTTACGATAAAATTGTCTCCTTAGATAGTAACACACTTACACGCATATATATATATATATATATGTATATATATATATATATATATATATATATATATATATATATATATATATATATATATATATATATATATATATATGTATATATATATCCTTAATAATCAAACACCATTTATTTTAAAGCAAATGATAGAAACCTATAAAATGCATTTTCATTAACATTAAATTGAGGTTAAAAATAAAACTTAACTAAGGAAACTAAACGATTTGATAAGATTCATTTTACATCAAAGAAAGGTATTTAGGAAAGTTTAATAGCAAATGTACTTTATTCTTATTTAGACGTTTTTAGCCTTTTATTCAAATATCTGCATCCTCATTTTTCTTAATAATGATTGCCATGGGAATACATCTACATCAGGAAAACATCCACACATGTTTCTCTTGTCCTCAATCGATTTCAGTATACTGAAAGCTATATGTACGGTGTCTATATCTAACTTAATCATCGACAGAAACCAAACATAACTTCATTCAGGTAAATGAGATGTTCTTTTGGAGAATATTTTTCTTGCTAGTATGTCCAGACTAGATCTAGTTTATCCATATGGGTTGGTTTTAAAATCGATTCTTTTGGTTCCCTGGACATCAACAACGTTTGAAAAGTGTGCACTAATCGCACTGTTTCTTTCGGAACATAAGTATCCACTGAGCCTAGACTGGCCATATATCATTATGTAAGCTAAACTTAAATTCATGATAGGACATAATCCTAATATCTTTAGCTCATTTTTCTTTGTCTCAAACACTGTAATAACAAGGATTTATATGCACAAAAGCCGTTGAGATGTTCATTCGACTTGACTGTAATATCTATGTGCTGCCCATCCCTAAATTGGAAGGTTATTTTATCATAAAACATTAAAACAAATAAATGGAAAAAAAAAACAACAGAAAAACAAACAAACCTTTCACTGCGATAAATATCAGTAGAAACGTTTATTCCGACTTGGATAGAGCTAAAATGGCAAAATATCTCATACTGATATCTTGTTGGTACAGTCATGTCATCTAACATTAAGTATGTATATCACTGCACAGTGATACTTGTATTATGTATGTTCTTGGTGTTTTGTCTTTATAAAGATTGCACATTTTGTGTTATGTATTTGCTATAAAAATGCCATCTCTTATATTGCCAATATACTTTAAGGACAAATCTCCCTATGTACACGTCACTGTTTGATAGTTATTGCCTATAGTGTATGGAAGTTTTACCATACATCTATAATCAGCCGGGTTCTTTTCACTTTAAAATTTCGATATTACAACAGGGTGAATGATTTAGTGGGCGGTTATAAATTTTTGCACGAGGAACAGTCTTTCTCAATGACTGACACGAAAGAAACAATCAATAAGAAAAAAATCTACGAGCCCTTATGGGGATTCCAAACTTTAACCTCAGGCCGATTTTAGATACTTTGTTACTAAAGGTGCTGCATTGAATTTGCTTTATATTAACCAGCAACAACAATCTGTGTGTCATCGTATCCCTGTCTTGTAATAGAAATCGATGTTATATAGGGTAAATTGTTTCTATCAAAGTAAAGTAGATTTTCATTGTTTCAAGTGCTTATTGTGTTTAGTAACAGATATAACGTAATTAGCTAAATTAAATTTTTATTGTACATGTTTATTAACAACAAGAGCATCTACCATGCTTGTTTTTAACATTGTCATTTATTTCATTTAACTATTTCTTTCTTTCGTACAATGATTGTACTACAGCGGTTAACATGCAGAAAAGTTCGTGTGTAAGATGGAATTGAGGAATCAAAGTCCAATGTCCATCAAAGGAAAATACACGTAACAATCCTTGTAGGATGAATTAAATGTTACATGCATGGGATTTCTTACGACCGCCACAATACACAGGTAAAATTGTTGTAATCATGAGGAAGGAGATATGACAAAGATTTAACACAGCAATAAACACTACGTAAATATAAATATACTAGAGATGTTTTTGTTGTGCCAGGCCCACTAGTTACATACACATGAAAGTAGAAAACATTCTTCAAGGATTGAGATTCGTATACATATTTTTAAAACATAGTATTTAATGGTTAAAATGTACTTATTGAGATGAACAAGTTTGTTAATAAGCTTATCTTTTGATCTTTTGTTGATATCCTGTAATAACACAAGTCACACAGTTTAAATATTGCGATATGAAAATACAGTTTACAGGTTGTTCAAGTGATAATGAATCAGCAACATGCTTGTTATAAAATGTATTGCTTTGTAACAACCGTAATGTGACCATATGTGATGAAACACATGTTCCCCTGCCAGAAAGTTCAAGGTCAGTGTACGCCTTATAATCATGTTGATTAATCAACCAATAGAAAACGTCCACTTTATTTTTGTAAAGTGGAAAGTATTCTATTTTTGTCCTGCTTTCATATTCGTCGTTAGATTTTATTAACCATGGAGACATTCCCAGGTGTTTTAAAACGGAGAAAAGTAGCAGCTATAACACTCCTTGCTGTAGATGCAGAGATGCGTCCTGTTGGTTACAGTAAAGGAAAAGATAAGCCAATCTAGGGATCTGTCATACAGTGCATATACGTGTTTACATAGTTGACACCAAACTGAAAGCAAGAAGGAGAATGAATCGAAAAATCATTTTTACAAACTTAACGACGATTCGTGCGGCGAAATAATTGCTTTTGTTGGCCATGGTTAAGGTGAGAAAAGGAAAAGGCAAAAAACAAAATATGAAAATATTTTTTTCCTTTAAAGACGCTGCTTTCTTATTCAGTGGTTATTTAAAGCCTAATATCTTATTTTTAACTGGCTGCAGAAATTAGTGTCCGTCTGTAACAGCAATACTGAAACACTTTAATGCATCTTATATATAAGGGGTATAAGAACTATATAAATGCAAATGTTCAATTAAATTTTCCTTAAATTTACTTATAAAAACTGACAGCGATACAAATATTAACTTTAACAAAAATTTCACTTTCAATTAGAACCACGATACATTACATATTCATAATACGGATAGATTCGGATCGCTAAATGATTTCATTTCCTTGCACAAACCCACAATACGCCTGTTAGATGTCTTTGGTGGAATACGTGTACTTTTATTTACACTGTTCGATTCCAAAAAATAACACTAGGAGAATGCGTGGTAGTGGCTCCGTAAACGGTTGAAGTATCTTTGTCGGTCTTTTTTGTGACCAATACTTCTGTGGCGGTATCTGTCAATCACGTTTATTCGGTTTGGTAAGTTTTTTTAATAAAAAGATGCATAAATGCTTATTTTTAATATCCTCCGACTGTTGTTGCATTCTAGACTGGCGTCATTAACCGTTATGTTTATATCGTAAAGATATTCCAAAATCACGTTAATTACGGGTTTCTTGAACCCAATATAACGTAGTAGTTATGTAATGAAAGTGTTTTTTTCTCCAGTAATTTGATATAAGTATGGTATGATTGTGTAAGTTTACATTTGTACTGCCCTTTAGGTACACACAACAGTCTATATGAGCTAGTGATTTTCAGCCATTAAATAAACTGAATGCACCACTCCAGTAAACAGGTCCATTAGTTTGTAGATCTGGATTTTACTTTACTATGTAAATTTATTTTGTACCTTTTGCTATTTGTACTTTAGAGACCATTAAACCTAATTGCAGACCTGTGCCATTATTCACGATTCGTAAAATAATTTTTTCTTCTTCAAATAACTTCATACATATTCTTAAACAAGATTCATTAATTATAATTCCATATGAAAACCCCCGCACATAATCTCAGTAAAAACTAACACCACTTTGTGCAAAACGAATATCAATCGTACAGCATTTGGTTAAAAAGATTTGATAACATACATGTAGTTCTCTATTTAGATCACTTCACGGTCGTCTATCAAGTGTTTTGTCCGACTAAAAGCCATGACACTTATATGGTCTTAAGCCATCCTACTTGTACAACTTGTATAACTATTCCTTCAAATGGTAATAAAAAGTTATTCTTTATATTTGCAATGTAAATTGTTGTAAGTGAAAATGACGCTTTCCATTAAATCTTTTATATAAGGAGTGCATCTTTTAGCCTTTCACGGTAACAACACATTAGGTTTAAATGCATATTAGGTTTTTTAAGGACTTCGCAACTTTAATTGACTGTTTCCCCTTTTTTCCCAATATTGTGAACATGTCAGATATATTTTCATACGTGTATACATATATATTTACTACGTGTATATTAGAACAGTTTATCACATTCACTCTTATATAGAGATTTGACTGTCTTATTTTAGGAAACAAACACATGTATAAGAATATTTTTTTCTACTTTTGTGTAAAAGAAAACGAAAAGACACAAATAGTCATTTTAGCATCGTCCAGTTATTTTGCAGGAGGAAGATCCCAGACAAATGCCGAGATAAAACCACACCTTGTCGCTGAACAATTAGAGGACATTCCCTCTGTAAGATCAGTCTATCATGGGTGCCCCATTACTGTTCTCTGTATAGGAAAAGTGAGAATATACTCGGCGCTTATTGCAACCCTTTTTTACATTGTAGAACTTAGGTTTAAGCAATATATTTGTTATAAATGAAAGTGACGTTAACGTGTATGCTTGAGTCATACAGGAAATACAAACAAGAATTTAAAATGGAGCACTACTTGAATAGCATACATGTTAACAAGTATCGAATCAGTCTTTCCAACTTTCGTCTTTCATCACACGATTTAGCCATAGAAACCGGGAGACATCATAACATACCAAGAAATGATCGAATATGTCAAAATTGTAACATGAATGTAGTAGAAACAGAGTACCACTTTTTGTTAGTTTGTCCAAAATACAATAACCTACGAAGAATTTTTTACCTAGATATTACTGTAACTGGCCTACCCTGACGAAATTCAAAACCATAATGTCATCATGTAATACAAACTGTCTAAACAATTTAGCAAAACTTATCTATAACGCATATAAACTGAGAAATTCGATTGTATAAATACTCAAAAGTTTAGTATATTTAACTTGTCTTATAAACAAAATAACACTTTACTGTAATCTCAACAGCTTACTTTCTCTTGTTACTAATATTTTATGAACCACACTCTTCATGCATTTATATTATGTTTACTGTTTGTGGCTATGAACATGTTAGATCTATGCTAATAAACTTTGTTCTGTTCTGTATGCCCCTATATTTCGTCAAGCCTGGCAGCATACGTGTGTTCTTACCATTGGCATCTATACTGACTTGTAGTTGGTATATGAAAACAATCTCGGAAAACTCAATTTATCCTTTAAAAGTCTCTTGCCACATGTTCCGGTGCTACTCTGGAAATCAATCGATGTAAAAGATAACCTTAATCAAATTTCAAGACTTTTGTGATGCTTTTATGCTAAATGAATTTGTAAGGGTGGTGATTATATCCTTTCGTGATAACTTGGCTGCCTTCAGTGGGTTTAATTATTGATTTGATTTTAGTCACATGATTGAGCTTTGTTTCACGTGTTGTTAGACATTTGAAGGACATGACTTTTTTAAGACAAGGAAAAATAGTTTTAGTGGGAAATTACAACGCCTGGCTGTTCTAATTTTTATCCTTTTGATTCATTTATCACCTTTGTTATGCCAGAAGATGTAATTAGCGAGAAAGAAAAAATAACTTTAGTAAAATGATACTACCTCAAAGTATTTGTGTTTCCGCATACAGCGTTGGTGTATTCGAACCCTTGCTTATGCAATAATACTAATCAAATATACGATATGATTTAGATCCAAATTAAGAATCATGTATATATGTATATATATATGTGTGTGTGTGTGTGTGTGTTTGTGTGTGTGTGTGTGTGTGTGTGTGTGTGTGTGTGTGTGTGTGTGTGTGTGTATATATATACCAAACTCCTAACTAACATACATCAGAATGTGACATGAACAATAACTTATAATTTAAATATTTACGTTTGACTTTAAATATTGACTTTAATTATTCTTGAGACGGGTTAAACTCTTATTATTAGTAGATGTATAGTGCCCTTGCTTACAAATGCATGTATTATAGTTCCACGTCTAATCAGCCCATTGTATTAATACTGTAACTGGGTGCAGTATTGTGCCAGGTTTCATGGTACATGTATACAGTGACGGCAGTTCTACATTTCCTTCAACTGGATACCGTCTCGGGATAGCTGAAATATTGTTCTTGCGGCATTGCAGCCTGCTTAAACAATTAACACAGTTTCTGCCTAGTCTGCGTAAGTGTCGTAATGTTCTGATTATTATTTACAGAAGAGAGTTTATCACCATGCTCTGGTTGATATACATAACTTTCAATGTCAATATAAATATCTAAAGGTCTTATCCGGAACGAAGTGATTTGACCTCAAGTCTCGAATTCACCAACCATTCTTAAGTAAAAACTGCTTAAGTCATGGATTTCAATCCACAATATCTTTATTTTGTATTTAGCTACGGGTCTGTATTTTTGCATTACACTTTACCGTTGCTACATTGAGTTTAATATCCCGTTGAAACTTTATAAAACAACTTAGTTTTGTTGGTATGAAAATTGTGAATTAGGCTTAAGTCATGACTTCGACTTAAGAATGGTGAATACGGGCATTAACTATTAAAGCCAGTGATGTTTCACCAGGGAATCTTTAAACCATGTGTCTAACAATGGCAGAACTTACAAGCTTAGTACTCGCAGTAATTAAATAGACAAACATGCTCAAAACCGCTAAAATTCACAATGTAAGATATTGTTTTATGTGTGTTTTTCTAATCTGTCACTGGATACTAAATGGTGCAGTTGAAAATGTAATAGAAGATGCTTAACATAAACTAAATTAGAATGAAACGCATCATGAACAGTATTTATTAAGGTATAAAGCTGCTCTTTGGATCTGTCTTACTACATGGGGATAATTCTGCAATCTATTATAAGTAGGTTAATAGTAAACACTTGTCTTATAATATATATTATCTTCTTATTTCCTCTATAAGTCCGGAAGTTGGACATAATAAAATGTAAAGGCATGTCAATTTATCATACAAATGAGGCAAGCGTAATTCGCTTTAACTACAAGAACTGAGTAAGCAAATATGGAAATGCCTAATGACTTTTGTAACATATATTAATATTTGAAAGGGCAAGGGACAAATATATTAACATGCCTGCCAGTCCAGCATAGAAGTTACAAAATTCTGACTAGACATTTGATAGAATAGAGCAAACCCGAAAGTTACCAAAATAGAACGTTCAGTAGGGTAAAAGGCCAAATGGAGAGCTCTTATCTGTTTTATGGAGCTCCAACCTCGAATTTCCTGAATAGTTTCTCAAGTGCAAGTTAAAATAAAAACAAAAAACACAAAAAACCCCAAAACGTCCAAGTGATTATGAACTTGCAAAGCTAAACTATAACGTCATTTAAAAGAATGTAGTGACATAAATAAAAAAAAATGTCCACATTGTATTTAGGGGGCTGATAAGTATAATGTATATTAAAACGATACATGAAATTATATATTGTAAGACAGTTTGATAACTTGTAGAAAAAACAACAACTCGTTTGAAGGAAAGGTGTAATAACAAATACCAATATTATGCAAATCTTGTCTTATCGAACTAAGAACTGCTGCAGGGTTATACAACTTTCATTTTTGGTTCCAATCCAATTCTTACTGCTTGTAAATAAACAGGAGCGCTAAAGTGCCTGACCAGTTTTCTTTTGTAACATTCTCACGTGAACAGACCTGACTCACTTTTCTAACACGCAGCTATTACAACCGCCTTCATCTGGACATTAGGGACTGTGTTACAATTTATGCGAGTGTTAAATAACGAGATCCAGAAAAATGTGAAGGTTTCTTCACGTTTCTTGTTAATATTCAGTTTATTATCACGAATATCCCCTCTCACCTTTTATTAAGTGAAAATGCGATGATAACGAATTCTTTGAAACGAGGTTAAAAGTTTACTTGGGAATGTGCAGAGGCACATCTCACAGTATTTGTTCCGTTGACCATTCTATCAGACTCATGTATTTCTTTATAGTATATACATAAGTGTATGGTGCTTATAAAACGTCTTGAGCATTATGCATAATGCCCGAAAAGGTTCTCACATAAATAGATAGTTTTTGTACAATATACACTTATAATATCATGTAATATGTTACTTTTAGTGATTTTGCTTACAAATCAAAATAACGACTTTCGTACAATATTCTTACATTCCCGATTTATTACATCTATCACAGCACATGGAATTGCTTTAAAATGTGTTGTTTAATAGAAATAAAAAGGCGTCCATTTATTTACCCCAAGAGAACAATGCTATGGTTATTAATTAAATCGATTATTCAGCAAGGGAATTATTTGTAAATCTTATCATGGAAAAGAATCCACGAGCTACTAATACAGTTATATTCAACGCATGTTTAACCAGCATTTAATTGTAGCTTAAACCTTTCTTATTGGGATTTTTTTGCATAAAGATCTATTTTTAATATTAATATCTCATTTCATTTATAAAACTTACCTTGGCATTTTCGAATATATTATAAAGTATAAAAAAGAATTTAAGAAATCGTACAATAGTGAAATATGGTGATATACATTATATAAACATGACTTTAAGGTAAATAAGAAAGTATACCGTCAAAAAGATATCAAACTTCAGCCGGAATTACATAAAATAAAAACTAAAATCGAAGTTGAATAATAAATTAAATCTAAGCATTTAATAATTAACTCGATCGTTTAATTAAGTAACACTCATTGTTTGAAGATAGTTTTCTTCAATTCCTTTATCCAACATTGTTTGATAAGATAATCGGCCAATAAAACCGAAACGGATGTCAATAAAATCGTAAGGTTAATGATTCTGTATTACATATCTCAAAACCAGACGGAAGTTAATAACATAATCCTTTACGATTTACATCAATTAAGAAATCTGCTCGTCAGACAATTTGGCACTATTTACGAGATAAACCAGTATTTTCACTTCAGATGCTAACAAATAAATGCAGATAACGAAGATGTTTGTACGTATGGCAAATCTCACATTAAAAATCAGATACATTTATGTCGTGTATTATATAAGGGTAGATCCACGACTGGTTTGTCAGGATAATGTGACTGGGTGTGGTATCATGCCAGGTGTGCACGGCATGCTATACACAGTGAATGCAGCACTATATCTGTTTCAAGTGGACACCGTCTCCAAATGACTGAAATACTGTTGGTGGGACGATAAAACCCAACAAAACAAACAAAATGTTCCAAGCAATGTTAGATATAAAATAACATTTTGTCAAGGTAAATTAACGAAAGCATTTTAGGGACAATTCCTCGAAGTGAATATATAAGAACCCAAATGGCTAATCTATTGATTCTGCAACGCTTTACTTTGAGATATAATCGCAACAGCTATATTTTTTATTGAACACTGACTACCTCGGAAGGGGAAATGAGCGAGTCACTTTGTCCGTCCACTTGAAAATCCGTCCGTTTAAAAATGTGATTTTTAGCTGCGACAAAGCAGGATAACGGAATATTTATTATAGTGATAACTCGAGTTTGCAAAGCGTATATATACTTTAATAACGAGAATTGATATATATATATATATACTCTCGTTAAAATTAATTTTATTCATATAATGACAAAAGTCACGTAAATGATGACATGTCAGGTTATAATAATTAATGTTAATGACTGGCATAATTTATCATATATTGTTATTAATGATAACAATTCCAATCATCTATTTAAGTAAATTAATAAGAATTTATGTCCTACAATGTATGAGCATTGCAACATAGACCAAAATTTGAAAAAAAAAACACAACACAAGACAAAGGAATTCCCATGTAAGCCAAATCCAAAAGAACAAATCTGAGATGAGTAATTTAACGAAAAGCTCAAACACAACAGTTACCGCGGTCTTTTGAAACCATATATGCACACACCATTTCATTTTCGTTAGTGTAAAACTTAAGTGATTATTAATAATTTCACTTTGATAATTTCAAGTGGGAAATCAAAATTCTTAAAAAAACGCTAAAAAGAATTGTTTAGATGTTTTGTGTAAGTCGTGTGTAAGCCACGAAGGTTCATAATTGTTTAAAATTCATAATAGGAAATGACATTCAAATCTTATAATAAATGCTAATATGGCATTAAGAATTATTTTTATATATCTTTTTATATAAATATTTAAAATACGTGAATAATAAAGCATGCATGTATATAAGGGTATCTAAGCTTATCTAAGTATAGCATGATGAACGTTAAAAAGGATTTTTCATTTTTAATGTCAAGGACACTGGTTATCTGGTCAAAACTATACCAACAACATACTACTGATGGTCAGGTGGTAACATACACGTTATCTCTCCTCTATATTATATGTTAATTTGCCACGTACATGACTCTCCCCTGCATAATACATACGTGAACATTCAATTATAGAGTCCTTCCTAGGGAATTCACAGTTGCCAGCAATATTTCTAAGTGACGAAGAAGGCAAAGACTCGTCGATATCTTGTTAATTACAGGTAGAAGAGTGTTTGATATGATCTTGGTGGTTTTTTTTTCTGGATTTCACTAGTATATTAACAAATAAATATATATACATTTATATGTGTATAATAAGATTTTATTCTATTTAACTGTATCGGACAGGACCTCAAAACGCACACGTTTATACGTGTTATACTTTGTGCATTTCTAATTTGTAAATGGATACTTAATCCAGTTAATCGTGCCAATGTTGTTCCTGAATATATCTAGTCTAGAAGAATAGCACTGATTAAAGATTAAAAGCGTTTATTAGGAATCGGTCTCAGGATAAGACGATTACTGTTGGATGATGTTTCGTCATGACGAAACGGGAAATTCTAATGCACCTTACGATACATGTTAGGATGGTAGTTTAAACCCTAGGCAAAATATAATCACCAGTTTATCTTTGAATGACGCTTACCTTATTCGCTTTTACAATTACAAGTTGAAGATGCAAAATAAGATAATGTGACAAATGGTATATTTAAAATATACATTTAAATAAGGACACCACGTGACTGGTTATGAGTATGAAGGTTATCTAGAGTCAAATACATGTTTTGGTGAAATGTGACCCTAAATAAAATATTTGGCAAGTATAATTCAAAATATAGGCACTTGTTGAAAACAGTCAGTATGTTGTTAGCAGGTAAACAAGTTTGAGATAAGGCATTCGAAACTAAATATCTGAAATGCGTACAATCCTATAAATGCATACACGCTTAAGCTGCGTTATATTTAAGAAAAAAACAACCCAACAACAACAACAGTTAAACACACCTAA
This sequence comes from Sinonovacula constricta, assembly GCA_007844125.1. Classification (NCBI taxonomy): domain Eukaryota; kingdom Metazoa; phylum Mollusca; class Bivalvia; order Cardiida; family Solecurtidae; genus Sinonovacula; species Sinonovacula constricta. The sequence goes on along the minus strand of CM017559.1, from coordinate 24,955,687 downwards.
CTGGTTTGCTGTTGAACTGGTTACCGGAGAGCTAAAAACTTTGTTCATTGGAAAAGTTTGAAATTAGTTTCTACATTGTTGTCGTGAATACTCAGTCGTGTACGATCCCATATAACCTTTAAATTGTGTGAAGTGTGATAATAACTATTTCACAAGGAAAAATGACAACGGCATACGTGAAATCACATGTCAAATGGAGTACATGTATATTAGATGGATGTACACGTAACGAAATCAACTTTGATGAAAAATTAAAATGAGGAAAACAACTTTACCGCAACGGAACGGCCAGTTGGGAGTAGGACCAATTGGGCAGCTGAAACCGGTTTTTACGGATCGGTCTTAACTAGTACTTTCTTATTACCTTAAATACTACTGTGTACATAACATATCCCCTCAAGGTTCGCGTAAGAATCAGAATTGCAAAGACGTGTATGTTTGTATCTTTGGAAATATTGCCTGTCAGATGGCTGTTGCCATTTGGCACTAGCGGAAATGGACTATTTTGGTAGGTGTCATTTGCTTGAAAAGTATTGAAAGTTGAAAATTAAATATGGCATAACATGGCAGCTTTTGCATGCCTTTGCAGTTTCCATAAACCTGATCAGAAGTGTGAGTATATATACAAATATGGCTTTTCAAAATATCTAGACAGTGTTAAGGCATACAACACATCTAAACATTATATTGGTTATACTTTTAAACAAGAAGTGACTGCACTTTGTTATGCGGATATAAATAAAAAATAAAGATTTACAAGTATAACATTTAATTCAGTCAGCACAGTCTGTTTACAGTCGACCAGTGACGTTAGGAAAACGGTGAAAGGAAGAGTGCAAGCTGACTTGACAAGAGTTATAATTCCAAATGCATCAGTGATCCAGTATGTATTAGCTTATACATGCAGATCGACATTATAATAATATTATAATAATATTCAGCTCCTTCCGTAGACGTTCGGAAAGTAACCTCGAAGGTACATGTAATAGTTGTGACTTACCGGCATTCTCGGTACTTGCTTAGGTTTTCCTACATCGTTTCTGCGCATATGAAAAAACAAACAAAACAGCTTGCCATTTAGAAAAAGGGCAATAAAGTAACCAAAATGACTTATTTTTTAATAATGCTTAGAATATCCACACTAGACTTTGTAGCCAAAAGTACGTTTTCAGCTCAGACGGTGGTACAACACACAAATCGGTAGATAAATCGGAAAAAATAAAATTGACTTTATCCGTAGTGTATAGAGTGAATTTATAATGTCACATTTATAGTGTTAGATTTTACCTTATGTAACAAAGACAAGATGTACTGGTGGGGTCGTAAATCAACTGTCTCTATTGATCGGACAGTTGACCTATAATAGTTGCACTATATTTGAGCAAAGGTTCTTATTACTGTTCGGACCCGAGCTAATGAATTTAACGATGGCACTTTGGACACCGTAAGTGTACAAAAAAACTCATAAGCTTCAATTTGTTTCGGCAAATTGATTCAATTTGTCAACAGATAATAGGCACAAAGTCTATCATAGAACTATCCCGTGTTGGTGTGATTCGAGTCAGTTTTTATTCCCCATTGCGAAAGAAATTGTATACAAGCTCTCCCTCTTTAAAGGGACTGTTTCGTGTGTAAATATTATTTTAAGGTTACATTATATTATTATATTTTACATTCTGTTACTATATTTTGTTAATCAAAGGGACATTGCACAACATACGTTTCGTACATTATTACTGAGTCATGTTCATTCACATTAATGTTCATACGTGTAACTGTCGACGTAAAATACAAACAAACAAACGAATAAACAAGCAAACAAATAACTTTAAATCTCAGACGAAAATATACACAACCATGAATAATTCTAATAAAGCCTATTTAAGCACCCCAAATCGATTCTTTTGCCGAGTAACTGTTCCAGCGCGGTATATTATTTTTTTCTTGTGTGTGTGTACGCACGCGCGCGTGTTTGTTTGTTTGTGTGTGTGTGTGTGTGTGTGTGTGTGTGTGTGTGTGTGTGTGTGTGTGTGTGAGTGTAATGTCTCGTCTGTGTATTTTGTCATTTTTAGTCTGTAAAGCTTTGTCCGTAGATAGTTCAAATTTTATTATATTTGGTAATTTAAGTAGGAGGATATATATATACCTTTGTCTAATGCAGTGTAATATTAGCACAGATATGTCTTAATACTCATAAGATCTTATCAAAGTGGATGACGAGCGAACACAGTGACGCATTCCATTTAATAATTAAACATAGAACAATATTTAACAACAATTCTAAGTAATAGTAATTACAATTTAAAATTAAACTGCTACAATCAAATGGCATTAAAGGATATACACATATGTACATTGTATGTATAGATATACATACATGTAAAACACATACATAAATATATGTTTAAATATATGTTTAAATGATAAATGATGTTTTAAATGATATTTTCAAAGTCGTAAACGATTACCTTAGGATACATTATTGCGTTGTGATGTGAATGTCTTAGGTGACATCTTAAGAAAATGTTATGCAAATATATTTTTTCCCTTTAAATTGCCTATATATCAACATTTTTAAACACAGCCTATCTACGCCAATTATATACTTTATCTGTATCAGGCACGTTTTTTTTTAAACTACGCTATATTCTCATATACCTTGATGGGGTTGTTCGTGTAAAAAGTATCTTAGACATGAAAGATATTCGTCTTACTAACACAAAATAGCATGACGTTCCAATATTGTTTACATCAAATTACAATGTTATCGTGCACTTACCTATACGGTTCGTTTTCATACCTCCGCCATTCAAAAAATGATGAAGTGGCGTGTACACGTCTTTCCTATCGCCATATCTTGCAAATTTTAAATCAAAATGCGAGGGCAGCTCTTGCCATACGGACACACTTCAAGAATATTATGAAAGTAAAATACTCATATTAAAATCCAAATGGAATAATTTGTAGGACAATAATATGTCCGACAAAAGCAACAGTACATGAAGTAAGAAAATTCATAAGAAAAAATGAGTAGGACACATTATATTTTCATAAATATATTAACACAAATATATAATTTTACGACAATATATATGTATTTTACCCAAATCAGTCACAACATGAATTGACATCTGCCTAAATTGTTTTCCTGCAGCTTTCGGGGAAGAAGAAAGCAAACCATTATCACTTTCCTTGGACTAAACGTTTATAATTTTTAGCCCTGATTTTAGCCATAAATTGTTTAAAGGTATGGGATATTAGAATAAAAACTAAACTAAATCTTTTATGATATATGTCAATAAAATGACGATATAAGAAATTATATGATTAGGGATATTATTCAAAAATATATGTGCAGAAATATTTACTAGGAGGAAAATAAATCATCTTTTCATATAGATTTCAATTCAGTCGAATACAGAATCCTGTAATAAAATCTTCCGGACGGCATTTGTTATATTGTTTTTAAATCGTGGACTTCAGAGCAATAGTTACGAGTCTGCCAAGCATGCAATACATTTTTTATGTTATCATTTTAAAGCATACACACTTTTTCACCAAATCAACTTCTTTCAACGTTCAACCATTTCTGTTAAAGTATACTTCTGTAACTTTCTAAATGTAAAATCAAAATATTTAGTCAATAAAATATTCGCTTTGATGTTTTAAAACATAAAGCTAATGTTTCGCATCGGACGAAATCAGCCATATTGCCCGATACCATCAAAGTAGACTAAAATTGCTCTTGTCTCCTACACGTTGATGCTCACATGGGATTTGGTGCTTACAAAAATGGTTCTATATTCATTGTTTCTAAACACTCGAGTGGGAAAACATATTAAACGTGTTTCTGCATTTCTCGATAATTTAAAGTGGCTTCTCGGACAGTTCATTCAGCAAGCGAAATTGTGACGTTTTCCGATTAAGTGACATAAACAAACACTAGTGATAAAGTGTGGTGTGGCGTCTTTCTAGACAGTCAAGTGCCGGCCTTTCATACCCGACAGCCATTGTTCGAATCTCACATTCTGAATTCTTCTTTTAGTTCTTTTTTTAATATGAGTATTTTTGTTTACCTTTCTTTGGTTAAACATGTATTTTTTACGATAATAAAGATTTTATGTTCATGTTTTGAATATTGGAATCTGTTCAAATGGCGACAAATTGACGGAAAAAAAACAGTAATTAGGTGCTAGAGACTTTATGTATATTTCTCGTCGGCATAAAACTGTGTTCTTATCTGGTATGTATCGTATGTATTAGTATCGACTAGAACTCACAAGTTACGAGTACACTTGCAAGTCCCTAAAAGCATTAAACTTGCAAAATAGTCTGTATTTTTAACTTAATGATAACCTTATATATATATTATATATTATATTTTTGTACTTACTTTTTGCATCTACTTCTATGTGGATTCATGTATAATCAAAATCTATGGATTTTGTCTGAAGTGGGAAAATGTGAAGACGCTTGTCAATATTCATAATACACACCAATGATTCAACCCATGCCATTTCCTACAAGACTAATGAGGTTACCATCTATTTATGCCGCCAAATAGAAAATAATTAGTCAATATATCCATTGGTCAACCGGAACTTCGTGTAAAGTCATTGTAGTGGTACTTTCCAGAACTATTATCTTCTTGCTACGATCTAGAAAAGAGACATTCAAGTTCTTTCACAAGACTCCTGAAGCATTTAAGCAAAAGTGTATAAATATGTCGTAATCACTGTAATAAGCGACAGTGAAAAAAGTTGAAAGGCAATCCTCGACCGCCTTCAAATTGTAGTTCGACGGTGTCTGCATATCTTGACAGGCCACGAACATGATCTCTCGATAGATGTGTATATTTTTTGTAACCTAATTCTGTAAAATGCTTATCCTAGTATCTTGTGAATGTGTCAATAGTAGGCAGCTCAACTTAAGCGATTACAATTGAAAGTTTGCTATTTACTTGCTTAATGAAGCTCAAAGACGACCCTTGGATGCAGGTAAAGTTTTACTAGAATTACACATATCCGAGTACAGTCTTAAGATCATCCGACGAATCTTGTTTCCTGAAATAACATCGATGGTGCGTTTTTTGTGGTAAAAACTTGTTACATGTATTTTGCTATTCCTCTGAATAAATAAATAAATAAATAAATAAATAAATAAATAAATAAATAAATAAATAAATAAAT